>WOVY01010304.1:0-191881 GCA_013436015.1 Rhipicephalus annulatus | reverse complement strand
CCAGCTGGAATTCATCATGCCTGAGTTATCCCTGAAATACATCTCGTTGCGAACCAAGCATCGCGAACGACGAACAGAAAAGCAGGAAACGTCACAAGAGCGCAAGCTGAATGCTTTGCTAGAAAAAGGCAGGAAAACCAGAGGACCCATGTTCGAGGTCAGGAACTTGTCGTCATACGAGCTAACTCCTGCGGAATGCAAAGTTTTGAGCCGTGGTCTCAACTTCAACCAAGCAAGCAGCCGGACACTCGCAAGGTCGTGTGTGCTGTCGAAAACGCTATTGGTCTACTTGGGGAAGTGAACGAGACGAAGTCCGTACGAGAGCAGTAGGTTATACTATCGAGGATTCGCAAGTCTGGCTGCCAGCAAGTTCCTCTCGGAAAGCCGAGGAAAAAGCGATTAAGGCCATTGCACAAAAACAAGAAGATTGCTGTACTTCCTGCGGACAAAGGCAACTGACGGTTGTGCTTGACCGGTCGACGTATGAGTCGAAGATGACGGACATAGTGGGAGACTGTACCAACGTACGCCAGATTAACAACGGATCCTACCTCGAAAGTCAAACTGGCCTGCAAAAGACGCTATCTAGTATTTTTCAGACGCTTCCTGCCATCAGCAAAAGGTTATAACTTGCACCAATGGTTCTGCTCCAGCGATATACGGTTTACCGAAAGATTCACAAAAGCGGAACGCCTCTCAGACCCATAGTAGATTTCACTAGGTCACCCCTGTACAGCCTCTCAAAGTATCTTCACGGCATCCTGGCTCCCCTTGCAGGCAAGACTGAAACTAACCTCCGGAACACCAATGACTTCATAAGCAAAATGAAGAGTATCACTGTGGATGTCGACGAAGTACTGGTTTCATTTGATGTCTGCTCCCTCTTCACAAGTGTTCCCGTCGACCTTGCTGTAGACACTTCCAGACAATTGCTTCACAAGGACACGACATTGGCCGATCGCACACCGTTCGACGTCACCGAGCTGTGCACCTTGTTACGGTTTTGCCCTATCCAACACTTACTTCTCGTACAAGGGTGAATTCTACAGGCAAGTTTTCGGTACCGCAATGGGAGCGTCGATTTCGGTCACAACTGCTAATATCACAATGGAAGCAATTGAGCAGAAAGCATTGCGAACATTTCAGCCAAGACCCAAGGTTTTTCTGAGATACGTCGACGACTGCTTCTGCGTGATAAAGAAGAAAGACGTCCAAGCTTTCCTTGACTGCCTAAATGGCATCGAGACGTCCATCAAGTTTACTGTGGAAGAAGAAAAAGACGGTTGCCTCCCTTTCTTGGATGCAGTTGTAAAACGTACCTCCCACAGGCCTCGCCTTCGCTGTGTACCGAAAGCCAACGCACTCCGGTAGATACCTCGACTATGAGTCAGTCCACCCGGTAGCCCACAAACGCTCAGTGATTCGGTCTTTAGTTCAACGAGCGGTTCGCACTTGTCCGATGAAGGAAGCCTGCAGGAGGAGCTCCGAACCATTGAAGATGACCTGATCAGGAATGGATACCCCAAGATTTTTATTAGAAAAACAACTAAATCCGTCATGCATAAACTGCAGTCAACTAGTCAAGCCATGCATAACACATCGTCCTACGAAAAAGCGTGCATCGATTCCTTATATTCGAAATATAAGCGAAGCCCTAGCCCGTCTATTCAGAAAACGTGGTGTACAGATCGCGCATGTTCCAGCAAGCAAGCTTAAGGCTGAGTTGCTAAATGTGAAGGATCCTCTCCCTCGGCAACACTTTCCAGGCGTGGTCTACAAGATACCATGCGCCGATTGCGAATCGGTGTACATTGGCACGAGTGGAAATTACTGCAGACGTCTGATGCAACACAAGAATGACGTCGCCAAGGGCCACACAGTGACAAATGCACTCGCAGAGCATGCCGAGAAGACGGGCCACGAGATAAGCTGGGACAACGCATGCATCATGGCCACGGAGAAGAATTTTACAACCAGACTGAACCTCGAATCACTAATCATTCAGACGACAAGTAACACAATCAATAGATCATCTGGCACACTAAACCACGTGTACTCCCGGACTTTGCGTCATGCGCTCAACATTACATAAGAACCTGTTGCTCAGCCGTCATCCCATTGTGAACAAGGGATCCGTACGGATCCCGAAACGTCGTTTGTTTTTATTTGACATTGGTCCAGTGACCTGTTTTTTCAACAATGCCTCTACCTGACCAGACGGCATTCCGTCGAACTCTCGACTACGTGAGCATCCGCCACAAGTATGGACAATCGGCTATCACCAGGATTCGTCACTTCTTGAGTGCATCTACACGACTGGCAGCCTTCAAGACGCACCTGCGTTTCAACATAACCTGTAAGTCCAAGCAACTCATCCCAAAATCTTTGCAGTTAAAGCACCCCGTGAAATCGGCATTCGGTCATCAAGTCATTTCGAAAGCTGAACGGCAGCTTCTTCAAGCACGGATAGAAGACTGCAAGCAGACTGTGAAGCGCCTTGAGACTGACATTTTCTTCACAACACGCCAGCTGGAATTCATCATGCCTGAGTTACTCCCTGAAATACATCTCGTTGCGAACCAAGCATCGCGACGACGAACAGAAAAGCAGGAAACGTCACAAGAGCGCAAGCTGAATGCTTTGCTAGAAAAAGGCAGGAAAACCAGAGGACCCATGTTCGAGGTCAGGAACTTGTCGTCATACGAGCTAACTCCTGCGGAATGCAAAGTTTTGAGCCGTGGTCTCAACTTCAACCAAGCAAAGCAGCCGGACACTCGCAAGGTCGTGTGTGCTGTCGAAAACGCTATTGGTCTACTTGGGGAAAGTGAACGAGACGAAGTCCGTACGAGAGCAGTAGGTATACTATCGAGGATTCGCAAGTCTGGCTGCCAGCAAGTCCTCTCGGAAGCCGAGGAAAAAGCGATTAAGGCATTGCACAAAAACAAGAAGATTGCTGTACTTCCTGCGGACAAAGGCAACGTGACGGTTGTGCTTGACCGGTCGACGTATGAGTCGAAGATGACGGACATAGTGGGAGACTGTACAACGTACGCCAAGATTAACAAGGATCCTACTTCGAAAGTCCAAACTGGCCTGCAAAAGACGCTATCTAGTATTTTTCAGACGCTTCCTGCATCAGCAAAAAGGTTATACTTCCAGCTGATGTGCACCAATGGTTCTGCTCCAGCGATATACGGTTTACCGAAGATTCACAAAAGCGGAACGCCTCTCAGACCCATAGTAGATTTCACTAGGTCACCCCTGTACAGCCTCTCAAAGTATCTTCACGGCATCCTGGCTCCCCTTGCAGGCAAGACTGAAACTAACCTCCGGAACACCAATGACTTCATAAGCAAAATGATGAGTATCACTGTGGATGTCGACGAAGTACTGGTTTCATTTGATGTCTGCTCCCTCTTCACAAGTGTTCCCGTCGACCTTGCTGTAGACACTTCCAGACAATTGCTTCACAAGGACACGACATTGGCCGATCGCACACCGTTTGACGTCACCGAGCTGTGCACCTTGTTACGGTTTGCCTATCCAACACTTACTTCTCGTACAAGGGTGAATTCTACAGGCAAGTTTTCGGTACCGCAATGGGAGCGTCGATTTCGGTCACAACTGCTAATATCACAATGGAAGCAATTGAGCAGAAAGCATTGCGAACATTTCAGCCAAGACCCAAGGTTTTTCTGAGATACGTCGACGACTGCTTCTGCGTGATAAAGAAGAAAGACGTCCAAGCTTTCCTTGACTGCCTAAATGGCATCGAGACGTCCATCAAGTTTACTGTGGAAGAAGAAAAAGACGGTTGCCTCCCTTTCTTGGATGCAGTTGTAAAACGTACTCCCACAGGCCTCGCCTTCGCTGTGTACCGAAAGCCAACGCACTCCGGTAGATACCTCGACTATGAGTCAGTCCACCCGGTAGCCCACAAATGCTCAGTGATTCGGTCTTTAGTTCAACGAGCGGTTCGCACTTGTTCCGATGAAGGAAGCCTGCAGGAGGAGCTCCGAACCATTGAAGATGACCTGATCAGGAATGGATACCCCAAGATTTTTATTAGAAAAACAACTAAATCCGTCATGCATAAACTGCAGTCAACTAGTCAAGCCATGCATAACACATCGTCTACGAAAAAGCGTGCATCGATTCCTTATATTCGAAATATAAGCGAAGCCCTAGCCCGTCTATTCAGAAAACGTGGTGTACAGATCGCGCATGTTCCAGCAAGCAAGCTTAAGGCTGAGTTGCTAAATGTGAAGGATCCTCTCCCTCGGCAACACTTTCCAGGCGTGGTCTACAAGATACCATGCGCCGATTGCGAATCGGTGTACATTGGCACGAGTGGAAATTACTGCAGACGTCTGATGCAACACAAGAATGACGTCGCCAAGGGCCACACAGTGACAAATGCACTCGCAGAGCATGCCGAGAAGACGGGCCACGAGATAAGCTGGGACAACGCATGCATCATGGCCACGGAGAAGAATTTTACAACCAGACTGAACCTCGAATCACTAATCATTCAGACGACAAGTAACACAATCAATAGATCATCTGGCACACTAAACCACGTGTACTCCCGGACTTTGCGTCATGCGCTCAACATTACATAAGAACCTGTTGCTCAGCCGTCATCCCATTGTGAACAAGGGATCCGTACGGATCCCGAAACGTCTTTGTTTTTATTTGACATTGGTCAGTGACCTGTTTTTTCAACAATGCCTTTACCTGACCAGACGGCATTCCGTCGAACTCTCGACTACGCTACGGTATAGTTCGTTCAAATGAGCTTGCACGGGACAGCCCGATTCTCCTCGATGAGTACACTATTAATTAACGCGTGTGCATTCTTAGCCATATTCGCACTTCTATAAGGACGCACTGTAGCTTCATTCATAAAGGAGTCGCTTTAGGAAATTTGTTGCGCTATGTGTGTGACTGTATTTTCCACATATGCTTGTTTTCTTTGCAACTCTTAGTACTACCCATTCTCAAATCCGGCTCCTGCGAATATCATATATATATATATATATATATATATATATATATATATATATATATATTGTGGGAGTAATAATTCAATGGGCCAGTTAGTCTTCTTGAAGGTATGGGATATGGCACAACGGGAGCGTTGTCAACAAGGATAAATATATTTATTTCCCAACAGTTTCGGGAGGATCCCCCCCGAAACTGTTGGGAAATAAACATATTTATCCTTGTTGACAACAGTCCCGTTGTGCCATATTCCACACACACACATATATATATATATATATATATATATATATATATATACATATTACCGCCATTGATGAACGAGCCGCAGTGGCTCATACTCGTTTTTAGCTGAGAAGAAGAAGAGAACGTTTTCGTTGCACTGGTTCTGGTGAACTCCTAGCTGTAAGTCTTGCTTTGTGCTTTGCTCGTGACAATATATATATATATATATATATATATATATATATATATATATATATATATATATATATATATATATATATTTGCAGGGAATAAATTCTTGGACGCCGGTAAATAGTATGGATAAAAAGAAGACGCACGTCGACGGTATTCTGACGAAGGCCGGTCCCACGGCCGAAACGTAAAAAAACCTTATGTTTGTCGACGTGTGTCTTCTTTTATTATATATATATATATATATATATATATATATATATATATATATATATATATATATATATATATATTGTTACGGCGAGATGCCTTTATTTACAGGAGATGATGAATGCAAGAGTCCAGGGATCTGGCCGATCACCGCTCATGCCAACCTCGTTTTCCTCTTCTTCCACGCGCCCCCTCAGTATCGTAGCGATTCTCCCTTTGCAGACGATGCCCACCGGGCATCGTCTGCAAGGCTTCGTTGCGATGATGATAGCGTTTTAAACGAGCAAAATGAACGACGTTGGTCTTGCTTGAGCGGCGGCCACTTGACAACAGCCGAGATATCACGTACGTGACATCGATGAGACGTTCCAGGACAACAAACGAACCCGTGTAGTTGGCCAGAAACTTTTGGCACAGGCCGCGCTGGCGAAGCGGCGTCCAAAGCCACATCAAATCCCCTTTCTCAAACAATACGTGCCGGTGACTTCTGTCGTAACGGTTCTTGGAGCGTTTCTGGGAGACGAAAGTTCGAAGACAGGCAATGCGCTGGGCCTCTTCTGCACGGCAAATGGTTTCAGCGAGAGTAGGTTGATCAGTCTCGGAAAAAGGGAGGATAGTGTCAAGAGCTGTGCGGAGTTGGCGTGCGTAGAGCAGATAAAATGGACTGTATCTCGTTGTTTCGTGCTGTGCAGTGTTGTAGGCGAAAGTTATAAATGGCAAAATCGCGTCACATGTTTTGTGTCCAGAATCAACATACATGGAAATCATGTTGACGAGAGTCGTATTAGTTCGTTCCGTCAAACCACTAGCCTGCGGGTGATACGGAGTAGTGTGACGGAAATGGCACGAAGTGACACGAAGGAGGTCTTCAACTACTTCGGCAACAAATTGCCGCCCGCGATCACTGATGATGACACGGGGGGATTCATGGCGTAATATAACGTGTGACAGCATGAACTGTGAATTTTAAGTGGCTGTTGCCGCAGGAATCGCCGCGGTTTTGGCGTAACGTGTGAGTTGGTCAACGCCCACAATAATCCATCGGTTGCTGTTCGTTGATCGCGGAAAAGGGCTGAGCAGGTCGACACCTACGACGTCAAATGGTGAACTCGGGGGTGCTATGGGATGAAGTAGTCCGGCTGGCGGAGTTGTAGGACGCTTGTGGCGTTTAGATTGCTCACAGCTTGCAACGTATGCAGTCACACTTTTACGCATCTTCGGCCAGAAGAAGTGTTCTTGCGTGCGATAAAATGTCCTAGAAAAACCCATATGGCCAGATGTTGGGTGGTCGTGCATTGCTCGAAGCACGTGTTGTCGTAGACTTGTAGGCACAACTAGAAGTAGGCGAGGGCCTACGCCGGAGTGATTCTTTTTGTAAAGAACGCCATCCTTTACGACGAAACCACGTTGACCGTTCGTTCCGGAAATAAAGAAAGAAGCGAGACTGTTGTCATTGCGTTGTTCTGCTCGAAAAGTTGTTAGGTCAGGAAACGAAGTATCCACTACAGCCAAATATTTATCAAAGTTGTCAGCGTCACACTTGGTTGTCGGAAGGGGAAGTCGTGAAAGGCAATCGGCATGACGACGACCGCTCTTGTAACAGACTTCAAAGTCGTGTTCTTGCAGTCGTAACGCCCAACGAGCAAGACGACCAGATGGGTCCCGTAGTCCAGTGAGCCAACATAAAGGATGGTAGTCCGTGACAATCGAGAATCGGCGTCCATATATAAAAGGGCGAAACTTGTGCACGGCGAATATGACCGCGAGACATTCCTGCTCTGTGACAGAATAGTTTCCCTCCGCTTTACTTAAACAGCGACTGGCATAGGCAACGACGTGTTCAGCAGCTCCATGGCGTTGGACCAAGACGGCGTCAATACCTACACCACTGGCGTCGGTATGAGCTTCTGTGGCAGCAGATGGGTCATAGTGGCGAAGTACGGGTCCTGACGTAAAAACAAACTTGAGTTGCGAAAAATACGACTCGCATTCCGCTGATTACCGAAAAGGTGCGTTCTTGTTGAGTAGGGACGTCAAAGGGTAAGCGAGGTCGGCGAACCTGGGCACGAAGCGATGGAAGTACGAGCATAGGCCCAAAAAGCTTCGCAACTCTCGTACCGACTGAGGTTGTTTGAAGCTGCTGACTGCAGCGACTTTCTGGGGGTAGGGTCGAACGCCATGCTTGTCCACCAAGTGAGCGAGAACGAGAGTCTCACGGCTGCCAAAGTGACACCTCTTGGAGTTCAGGGTGAGCTTAGCTCTCTCAAGGCAGGTGAGAACAATGTCTCGACGATGGTTGTGTTCATCGAATGTACGGCCAAAAATTATAATGTCATCCAGGTAGCAAAGACAAACTTCCCACTTTAGTCCACGTAACACAGAGTCCATGAAGCGCTCAAACGTGGCTGGAGCGTAGCATAGGCCAAACGGCATTACATTGAATTCAAATAGACCATCTGGGGTTATTAAGGCCGTTTTCTCTTTGTCATTCGGGTGCATGGGGATTTGCCAATAACCAGATCTCAAATCCACGGAGGAGAAGTACGATGCCGAATGTAAACAATCGATGACATCAATCCTGGGAAGCGGGTAGACATCCGTTTTGATTGAAGATTTGTGGGGTTTAACGTCCCAAAACCACGATTTGATTATGAGAGACGCCGTAGTGGAGGGCTCCGGAAATTTTGACCACCTGGGGTTCTTTAACGTGCACCCAAATCTGAGTACACGGGCCTACAACATTTCCGCCTCCATCGGAAATGCAGCCGCCGCAGCCGGGAATCGAACCCGCGACCTGCGGGTCAGCAGCCGAGTACCTTAGCCACTAGACCACCGCGGCGGGGCTAGACATCCTTTTTTTTAGTAACAGAGTTGAGCCGTCTGTAATCCACGCAGAATCGCCATGTACCATCCTTCTTTCGGACAAGAATCACAGGGGCAGCCCAAGGGCTACACGACTCTTGGATGACCCTTTTCTTTAACATCTCTTCTACCTGTTGAGCAATGACCTTGCGCTCCGCAGATGAGACACGGTATGGTTTCTGCCGGATAGGGTGTGCGGATCCTGTGTCAATCCCATGGCGAGTACGCGACTCGGGTACACTTATTTGATCTTCATTCTGCGCGAAGTCAAATATAGTAGCGTGCTTCGCAAGGACTCCGACCAAAGCTTGACGTTTTTCTGATGATAGCGACTTGTTTACCACACTCAGAAAGATGGCTTCTGTATGGTACGTTGCACGAATAGGATCTACTCTCTCGTCGCCTAAAGATGGAACAAAACTGGTCGCATTTTGTTCGAAGTAAGCGAGTCACATTCTGCAGGGTAGCATAACAGGTTCATTTGAATGGTTCGACACCCATAAGGCCGATCGCCTATCACTGATCGACAGAACACAATGTGAAACGAGCACATTTTTCTTGGCGCAATTGAGAGGAATGGGCTCCACAAGAACATCAAACTTTCCGGCGTCCGAGGCAGACGCGTCAACGCGTACGGTCTTCGTCGAGTTGGGCGGCAAGACAACATCCTCAATGACGGTGATAGATCCTTGACAGCACCTAGGATCGTCAGTAAATGCCGATAGCACAATCTCGCCAGCACCGCAATCTACAGTAGCCCCGCACTCGCGTAGAAAATCGATCCCCAAGATGATGTCATGGGTGGAGCTGGTCAGGACAGCGAATTCAGCCTCGAAGACCTTGTCACCCAAAGTGACACTAACAACACACACACCGATCGGGCACAGTGTCTCCCCGCTCACTGCATGAAATGATGCACAACTGTCCCATCGAAACATCACTTTATGTCCTAGCCGCAATTTGAAGTTAAGAATCATCACTGAAACAGCTGCTCCAGTATCTATCAAAGTTATCGTAGGAAGTCCATTAATAAGCACGGGGACCCTGTTTTGTGTCATAAAAACGGGTGGAGGCATAAGCGGATGTAGTGAAGAATGTTCGGCGACCTCACCTCCATTGGCCGCACACGTGCGGCCAATGGAGGTGAGGTCGTCCTACAAATTCCGTCCTACATGTGTATCACTGTGGGTCGTTTGCTGGAAGCCGTCCCCAGCGTATGCGTCCCGCATTGAACGCATACCACCGCGCCAGCAGTTTTGTCGAGAAGAAGCTGATGATCTCTCGTAGTAGCGCTGCTGGGGGCGACGCTTTTGACCACAGAATCGAACGACATGTCCACGGAAACCGCAGTTATAGCACATAGAGGCCTCACGCACGTCGCCAAACCTTCCACGAGGCGCCATGTCCACATGATCGTCCCACGTAGACACCATTGTACGTGGTTGGCGGGAGGCGTTCTGGAAAGCACGGTGATGATGTAAGTTGTCGGTTTGGGGCTCTGGTGCTTTCGATTGAGGCACATCATATAGCGTGGCATCAATGGCAGCACACATTGCGTGGTATGGCGGGGAGGTGTTGATAGCAGGTGCTCTCAGTGGGTTGACAGCATCACGTCGTCCAAGTTCTTCGCGTACGATTTGCCTGATCATTGAGGCAAGATCACAGGAGGATGTTGGAGGGACGTCGACACTTGCAACGGTGGTGACGTTGGCAAGTCTACCAAATTTGGGAGTGATGCGCCTAGCCTTCAGGGTCTCAAACGTGCGGCAGTGTTGTAATACGTCCGCTACAGACGCCAAGGTGTCCTTGCCGATGAGGAAATTGTAGACATCCTCAGCAACCCCTTTGAGGAGATGCCCTACCTTGTCATCTTCTTTCATGCGTGGGTCTACTGACTTGCACAATTTCAGAATCTCTTCAATGTACGTTGTGCATGTTTCACCGGCGACTTGAGCACGCTGTATCAAAGTTTGCTCAGCGCACTTCTTCTTCATCAATGGGTCCCCGAAGCAGCTCGCTATTCATTCTAAAACGCTTCCCAGGTCTTTATTGTTTCTTCGTGGTTTTCAAACCACACCAACGCCGTCCCTTGAAGAAACAATCCGACGTTGGACAACCGGGAGGCCGCATCCCAACAATTGTATTTACTCACACGGTTGAAGTGTTTCAACCATTCGTCGACGTCTTCTCCGACCCTCCCAGAGAAGCTTCGTGGTACTATATGTCAGGGCCACGTAGCGCCAGGCGAAGAGTGTGTGGTGTCGCCGTCAGCAATCGGATCCATAGAGAGCGGTGGTAGATCAGCCAGTCGGCGGCTTCGGTGTAGTTCTTGAGGTAGCGCTTCCGTGATCGTTCACCTGGGATCGCTCCGCTATACCCCGCACCTTCCACCAATCTTGTTACGGTGAGATGCCTTTACTTACAGGAGATGATGAATGCCAGCGTCCAGGGATCTGGCCGATCACCGCTCGTGCCAACCTCATTTTCCTCTTCTTTCACGCGCCCCCTCGGTATCGTAGCAATATATATATATATATATATATATATATATATATATATATATATATATATATATATATATATATATATCATGTGCGTGAATTGATAGAGAGCGTAATGTGCGTGCATATATTGGCTTTGAATATCAACAACTCCCAACACGAAGAAGCGAGTGTTTCGAAGCACGGGACCATATTTCTTTGAAAACTGATAACATGATCATGAACGAAATAAAAATGAGCACTCCTATCAGAACTGGAAATACGATTTGCCCTATCTCAAGATACACTCTCCCAATCAAAGGGCTGTTCTGTAATCAAGTGAACGCCATGCGTATTCAGCTTATGATGGGACAACGGAACTCAGTGGGACACATGCCGTCGGCCGTACGAGTCACAGCGTAGTTATCTCAAAATCTGTTGAGGCCTTGCCTGTAGCAGTGTAGTAACGCAACGCAAAAGTGCTAGCACCTTTCGGAGAGGCCCACTACACATGAGCAGTCGCCTTCTTCGACCTCGGGCTCGCTAGACAGGTTCTTCAACTGGAAGTAAATCTGATGCGGCTCGCCGAAGAAGCTCAACGTTTGCGCGCGCAGTGCCACTATTTTCGCCATTTGGCGAGTAAAATTCTTTGAGCAGATTATGAGGCGGTTAGCGGCCAGCACCCTTTTTTCTTAGACGAAGCAACGCGATCCGATGCCACAATCACGAAACTTCAGCACAGCGTTAAGCGAAAGCACCTCATTGACCCTTGTTAAGAGCAGCTATCTTTGTTTTTAGGGGCGAAGCTCCTCAAAGCGGCACCAGTTCTTCCCTCGTAGTAGTGCTTAACATGTCTAAGGCTTTGCCCTGCAAGGTGGTACCGGTGGGATATTTCTCCTGTGCGTTGTTGAACAATAAAAATTCGCAGCGTGCGCGTTAACTAAAAGCTGAATACTCCGGTCTCTCATTCCCCATTAGCAGCCATTGGCATGTACAATGAGCACTGTCTGACAAGAAAGGGTTGCTACCTTATATTCGCTGGGTGGAACCTCTTTGGTTTTAGAAAAATTTAGCGAGCTTTGGGCCGCAGTGCCATAAATACAGTGAACTATTATATACCATGACCTCGATGTGGTTAAAGGAGGGAAGTAGACACGAAGCGCAAGCCGTAAGAAATAGTGCGTGTGCCACCTCTCGTTCAGTCCTTGGAATGTCCGCTAGATGGCGGTGCTTCTATACGCGGAATATATTATAAAAAGTTGCGAGATGGTGATACTTCGAGTGTTGACTAGACTGGAGTGTTGGAGATGTACTGGAGTGTTCGAGATGAACGGACACACAGACAGATGCACAGATGGACGCACGGATGGTTGCACGGACGGATGGACGCATGGACGGACGCAGGGGCGGATGCATGGACGAACGCAGGGATGGATGCACAATGGACGTGTGGACGCACGAACAGACGCACGCACGGACGGGCGGATGGACGCACAGATGGTCAAAGAGACGGACGCATGGATGGAGGAAGCAAGAACGAATAGACAGACGGATGCTTCAACCCACTCTCTGTCATTCACACCATGGATATGCTGCCACTTTTTTACCAGTGTTGCTGACTCTACGATGGTTCTCTGGAGCTGCGAATAGATACAGAGAAAGGAAGATAACACCGGAGTGTAACTTGTACTTGCCAGCGATGAGGAAACCTGGATGCTTACAACGAGTGTCTTAACCTACTTAATTGTGGTAGACGCAGAGATACTTAGAAATGAAAATGACAGTTCGAACTCTAAAAAAATAGTGACGCCAATGTATTGAGCTGTTTATTTTTGCGGTAATTTGAATTGCCGATCTCTCACACTTCCAAAAAAATGTTTTATGAAGTTACCGCCGGCTCCTACTGTACCCTGGCGTTCGCAGACGGTATAAGTTTTCATCACTTCGTCCCGTGAAACGCCGTAACGTTTCCAGCGCAACTCCAAAACATTGCTACGTTTTGGACGCACAAGCGGTTTTGAATTTTTGTCACCGGGCGACATTACAATTAGCCAGGCTGCTACGCGTAGTCATCGGGATTAGTACAGCAGCCATATCTGAAGCTAGCATAGATGTTAGTAATGGCTTCAAGGGTGATTTTAACAATGAAATAAAATGTTTACTTAGCGTTTTCGAGCACCGACTTGCTCAGAGTGGCCCCTGTATAGTGAAAAATTGTATGGCAAAGGAAATTCATTTTCGAAAAAGGGCGTAAGTATCCTTTTAAGTAAGAAAGCAGAGAGGTTCTGGAAACACGTGGTTGTTAAAGAGATGTTAGCCGAAATCAAGAGCAAGAAATTGACATGAACGGGGTTTAATGCATGAGTAGAATACCCCCCCCCCTCATTAAGAGCAAGCGACCTGATTTCAACAGAATGCAATACCGCGAAGCGAAGCAAGAAGGTTGGGTGTACAGATGACGTTAAGACGTTTGCAGGGGTAAGGTGGCCTCAAAAGGCATAGACATAAGTTAATTGCGGAATTATGGCGGATGTCCTTGCCCTTCGCAAGGCGTAGTCAGAATGATTGCAGTGAAGAACCTCAAATAGTCCACATTTCTGGCCACCTCAACTACGGCATTCATTGTAGTGAAGTTGGGGTAGTGGGACGCAAGCTTCTAACCATTATTATTCTTGTTTCCCTAACAAGGCGTGGACACGTGCTGGTGGAGCTATCGAAGGTAAACCGAAACACCTGCTACCAGATAATCTCAGTAAATAACTAGGTCTTCCGCACCGCAAGAACAAAAGAATTCTGAATGCACCGGCAGCTATTTCGTAACCCGACACGGCTTAGTTCGAGCGTACTTTTTCTTCATTTTCTCTTACTTTGTCTGCCACCTTTCTGTTTAGAGTTAATCCATCTCGCCAATTTGTCAGGGAGAGGCAAACCTTGGGTTTTGTAACACATTCACCTGCGGGCAGCGTACGATGCAAAATAAGCCGGTGCTTCTGGCAGGAAAGAAGCGCTTGGCTCGTTTCCTAATACTTTTGTTACGAAAAGGTTACATGCATATGAAAGGTTGTTTGGATGCGTGCAAGCACGCACTTTCGCCCAGTACGCCGCACACACGAATAATTCATGCGAGAGTCAAAATAATCGAAGATACGATGTCTGCTTTCAGCCTTGTTATACTCACGTCCACGTCCAGGTAAAAGCGTGTTATTTACGGAGGCCTTCTTAAAATGTCTTTCGTTTCTTCTGGCGGATTTCCCGTGCCGTAACACGGGCCTACAATAGCCTAGATAAAGCGAATGAATAAAGAAATGAGCGGGATGATGAATATTCGACTTTAGTATGTGCCAGCAAGTCCGCTGACACCGGTTCACCTGTGACCGACCGAAATTGTCAGTTGATGACGTTCACCTGACGGCATGGTGTCACGTTCATAACAGCCAGCTCTTGTGAGTGGAGCATGACGCCATCGATTTACATTGTCGAAGAGCCAAGCTTACACCGATATCAGAGGCAGTCTGACACGATCACGTAAGGTACTGATAGGTTGCGTCGAAGAGGGGTCGGGGAGAAAGAACGCTGTAATAGACTGATAATGGCCTGGTAATTTAGAGTGTAGTTTGCGCACTGAGCCTCATTACGTCTCACAGGAAGCTTTCTGTCCCGGATTATATAGGTTCATGCAATACCAAACGTGCCGCGGTCTCTCACCTTCAAGAGAAGTAGTGTGCGAGAGACACAAAAGGAAAACCTTTTCTTAGACCTTTTTTTTCTGGGCAGGGATATTATATTTAATTAACTGATATGGCCCTCAAACTTACAAAGTGTAAAATGCTACCAATTTTTTTGTAGTCATGAACGTATCTCTCTACTTTCAATTTTTTTCTTTCACTTGCTCTTAGTAAGTTTAAGTAGCATTGCGTAATCTATCTGAGATAAACGCTGAAAATAAAATGCGGAGCGTGCAGGTTTATGGCTGCTAACGCTGATACGATTGCACTTGACGTCATCCGCGAGAATCGCTGTTTTGGCGGTCCGAGGGCTCGTCGGACACACATAGGATTCGCAGCGTGCGCTATCTCCGATATACGTGCGCCAACTTGGATGTATAAAGACCTCTGGAAGACATCCACGACACCAAAGCACATAGAGCAAGAGGGCGCGTACGAGGGTACCTTCAAAATGTCACGGTGATGGCGCTGCTTTCTTGCTGATCGAGACTCAGGGCAATCAAGGGACCCTATATGGTCCCTTGATTTCGCACTATCAGCATTTAGATTTCAAATGGCGAAATAATTGGTGTCACTAGTATTTCATGCGCTACCCCTTCAGCCTGCCCAGTTAATATTATGCTATATGCTGTTTATATCAACACTTTGTTTACTTCATTGTGTTTATATTCCTAGCCATTTGTATGTGCTCATACTTATCGCTCTGTATAGAAGGTATTGCTCTGTAGTGATGTTTTTTTTTTCTCAACCCACTTCTGCATGGGCCCGAGAAGGGCCTGCAATATTGTGAATATAAAATAAATAAATATTGGAGATTCCGTAAGCGAGATGATTGACGTGATGTCATCCGCTCATTGTGCCCCTATTTTTCAGTGGAAATGTTATTGCAATAATAATAATTCAAATTTACTTGAAGGGGCAATCTCACGTTATATATGTCTTATTCTTATTCCTTGTTGATTTCTCACACTGATAGAAACATAGAGGAGGACATTTTGCGTCCGGAAAGTACAGGAAAATGCTGTACCCAACATGAGCGTGTACCATGAGCCCCTGAACTATAGTGACCTTTCTGTTTGCTGGGAAAGTCGACGCGGATGAAGGCGGCGAACACACTGCTCAGCAGCTTAGCGTGGGTGGCTACAGACCGGCAGTGATGTCGTGATTGTGAGAACTGCGACTTTGTGTGCATGACGCCGTTTTTTGTCTCATTCTCCCTTTCTTTGGGTCTCTAACTGGGGAACTACCATATGAGTGTGGTGTAGTGTACTGGTAATCCTAGACTGATTAATATCACTGGCGTATCTCTGTCGTTGCCTCCTTCCTCCATCTCCCTTGATAGGCAAGAGCTAGATAACTTTAAATTTGTTCTCCTGAAGTTTACAATGCACCGGCACCTTTTTGAAGCCGGTGGGTGGCCTGACACCCTATTTGCCCGGACACATGCAAGAGAAGTAAATACAATATGTGTGTTTCAATAAGTGTTGTAGAACGAATGCTGGAAAAAAATGTCAAGAGATAATGAGCAATACCGATGACTCAGCCTGCATAGCGGTCCCCTCTTCGTGCACTAGGAGGCATAGAACACCATCTCTGAGCTTCCCTGTCGGCCATGGATGCGGCCAGTACCCAAGAACTACTGAATATTTTCTAGGCGAGACTTCTTAGCCATGCTAAAAATCGCAGGATTCGTAACCAAAGTTTGTGGACTCACTTGACCAACTTTTTCGATAAGCCATGATGAAAGCTTTGGGTAAGGTTAGGTGTATTTCTCACTACGAGATGCAGTGGCAAATTAGGCAATAAATTTTCCACCGTACGCGGCATGGGATGGCGGGAATGATTACTCAGATGACGTTAATGGGTGATTGCCTGCCTAAAGAATACCGAATGACCAAAGAGAAAGCGACGGGCACAAGCTATGGCGTACTGCCCTAGAGACCTTGAGAAAACACTTCCCACAGCGACTATTATCACTCAAGTTGTTAAAAATATGCTTGAAACATTTTAGAAAAACTTAAAAAAAACTGTTTTAGCAAACAAAGAGAAAGGATCTCTGATAGCGCTTTTTTAATGTTCCGTAAGTTAGAATTCAGTTCACTCAGTGTAAGTTTTTAACGACATTAAACCGTACTCCTCGCTTATTTCTTTGGCTACTTCACCAATTAATAAAGCCAGATTTTTTAAGACAATAATATTAACTTCTGGAGTAATACGTCTGAAATTCACGATACGATAGTGGCAAGCTGGCATCTTTTACCGAGCCCCTAATTTTAAAATTTAGGCACACATTCTTCTACCAGCAATGTGCCTAAATATATATATATATATATATATATATATATATATATATATATATATATATAGTCACTCCTCCTTTTAGGTTCACTCGACTTGAAGGTGACCTTGAAATGGTAAAGCTCGAGAGATGGACACTCATTTGTACAGGATGTGATAGCTGATGCGGTTTTGTCAGTGCCAGAATCGATAGCGCTTCGAACACCGCATGGCAGCGCCCGACATTCGCCTCCCGAATCGGCCTCCATCCATCTTCGAAATTCGATAAGGACGGCGACATCGCCTTAATTTCCGGCGCTTGTTAAGTGTCAACGCTGAAAGTGTCGACGCCGCATCGGACAATGAACGACTTCGTCTTGGCTAATGTTTACCGAAGCGTGTGCCACGCGGTGTTAAGGCAACAGACTGCATTCGCCAAACAAAGGCCCAGTGAAAGCTTATTGTAGCCGGCAATTGTTCTTCCTAAATTAAGATTTGTTTGAGTGCCAAACAGCTGAAGCTGCCCTTAATGACGTGTCAATAGGCTTTTACCGAGAACCGGTAAATCAGACTCGCTTGACATACGGCTTTGCAATCCATGAGACTTCTGTCACTGATATAGGCAGAATTCGATGCACTGGCACTAGCATATTGTTTAGTACTATGTGTTTTCTTAAGTGATTCTACAAAGTAAACACTGTGGTCATTAGATTCACGTATCTATGCATTTTGCAAATATTAGATCACGTCATCTCATACTTATGTATTGCTGTCCTGCCTCAAAAAAGCCTAACATTTGCTCTTTGATTGAAAGCTTAGAAGTATTAACTCCATCGCAAGATCAAGATTAGTGGGCGTTAAGCACGGGCGTAAACTTCCGCGGGTTGGTTGAATCGTTGGACAGATAAAACCAGCGGAAACTGCAGTAGGCAGAGCGTCTTTT
This sequence comes from Rhipicephalus annulatus, assembly GCA_013436015.1. Lineage (NCBI taxonomy): Eukaryota > Metazoa > Arthropoda > Arachnida > Ixodida > Ixodidae > Rhipicephalus > Rhipicephalus annulatus. Next base: position 173,963 of record WOVY01010304.1, on the reverse strand, counting down.
ACCCACCAAGAAAGCGCCACCGCATTTTCGTGAGGTAAGTCTGGTGGAATTTGTCTATAGTCTTCAAAATTCATGACGCCTAAAGCGGCCTCTACTGCAGTATCGTGGTCATATACACTCTAAGAAAAAGAAAAAAAAACGGTGTCTTTTGAATTTTGTGGAGTTCTCACTTTTCACTCGTGCGACTCACTTGAAAGAGAGACGCGAGCTTTGTTTGAAGGCCATTATATTCTCGTCGGAGAGTCGTGCTAACCACGATAGAGTTGAAGGGCCTCTTTCTATTTCGCTATACACCTGGCGAATTGGAAAACACAAAAAACTGTGTAATGTATTGCTTTCCCTTGTAGTGTGGGCCCTTCTGCTACGCAATCTGTAAATATACTAAAGAAATGCAATTCGACAAGTGATTAGGGTGATTTCGGAGGCTTTTAGGTGGACGGCTCAGTGCTCTCCCATAGTTGAGTACGAAGTACTCGAAATCGTTAAACATTCTTTCTAAACACAGCTTGACTAGCAAGGGTACTTATTGTACCGTAAATCGTCGGGTTGCAGAATTCTTAACCATGAAGTTTACAGTACACACTGTATTTTTAATCAACGAACATTTTTTTTTGAAACCTACTGTCTTACTTCAGACGCAATGCAGAACGCAAAGCCCACAAACATTAATATCCCTTAAATCTTAGTACTTATCACGCCTAAAACAAATAAGCATGTGAACATGAAAATGCTGGTCTGAAACTTTGACAATCACGTTTAATTCTTTCACGCGCCTAGATGTTCCAGAGTGGTCAGTCATTAGATGCAAAAGAAGCTTCAGACAAGGGGGAACCACTTGGTGCTGAATTTCAACTTACAGTAAACCTTTCGTTGGAGGATTCAGGGAAACCGTATAAACTTGTGGAAAGCGGTCGACACCCGGCTACTCTCGTATTACTGACCAAGTGAGCGTATTTGTTTCTTTTTCTTTTTGGAATGCCCACTGATATCAAGGCAAGTAAATAGTCTTTTGTGCTTCATTTGTGTTTGAGCTAATAATTCTGTCTGTTACTTTTTTTTATACCTAGTTGGCCTAGTTGTTTTTATTCCTTTTCTCCGAATTTATCATTGTATTTTGCGGTTTCTTGATTCCAACCATGAAATACCGCATGGTGCTGGGTTTATTGTAAAAATTTCAAAAATTTTCTAAAAGTTACAGTGGCTTAGCTCAGCTATGACAGCTAAGGTATACGTAGCGTAAGCTATGAACAGATATAAGAACGCACAGACAGACAGAGAGACAGGTGGACTGACGGATGGTTTAGCGAGTGAGCTCACACTAGTCAAGCCGTAGCCCACTAAAGATATGTCACTTCAGGGGCTTCCAGACCTTTTCCGGCGTTCCAGCTAGATGAATAGATGAAAACATTATTGTTTCGGCAGATAAAAAGGCCCCCTACTCCCTGTACCCCAAAATAGGTGACGGGGCCGGCACCTCTGCGATTAGAAACAGGCGAAGAGGTTCTGACTCCTCGCGGCTTCTTCCGTCATGCGGATGGCTTGTTCCTGTGAAGCAGGGTCCTCGCTCTGCAGCAGAGCTTCCCAGGCATCTCTAAAATTTATATTTTATTCAGCGCCTGGGGTGCTATCACACTTCTCATTATGCAGTCGAGGGTCCCTTTCGCCCCGCGGTGCTGGCGTATATTGTTTTGCCTATCCTATTTCTGAACATGATATGCCCGGAGCAGGTTTACAAATATGTCAGCTTGCATGCGCCGCCATGTGACTGCCTCTTTATTATTCAGGCTTTTGCCCGGTGGTGGCACAACTTTCCGAGGTAGCTCATAATTTTCAACTAGTTCAGTGTAATTTTGCAGGTGCTCGCCCATGTCCCGGCAGTCGGGTGGCTCCACATTCACCCTGAAGTAAAAAGCTTGGGCTAACTCGTAAGCCGCCTGCCTCTTCCAGCACTCCATCTATGCGCCATGTGACATCACTAATGCTCGCGCATGCTGAGCACAGCTCTTGCACGTGCACGTGAAACCGCTCTGTGGCCTTTTTCTTTTGTAGCCAATGCTTCAAAATTAACAAGGTTGCTTACGCATTCGCCTAAGTTGACAGGACTGCAAAAACTATCTCGTGTTTCTTATTAGTCAATATTTTGATCCTTCCTCACCTTTCTCCGATAGTTTTCAGTACGTACGTGGCTCTGATGTCCTTTCGACTAAGCGACGATGTCTTGTGATGACTTCACAATGTCAGCCCACGTTGTGTGCATCCCAGTGACATCATTTTTCCTCGAAAATTTGTCTGTGCCACGTCCTGATAACGTAGCAGTTTCACCATTAAAATTATTACTTCACAACGTCGTCTGGGGCCGTCATCATTTGACTTTTAACGACGAAGTTGGTATTAGTTGATGCTGTGGTGGGACAAATTGTAGTCCGGTGCCCTGGGCCAGGACCAGCAACCTTGCCAGTGCTTTATCATCAAGCGGCGGCGCTGGTCTGTTTGACGCAACGCGTGGCGAGCTCCCTCAGCCCAAGGGCCCGGTGAAGCAAGCGGCGCCATCCAGTCTGGCAAGTCTTACGTAATACGTGTCAGCATCACTCGTTCTTCAGTGCAACCCCACGCAGTGGCTTTAAATTTGAGGATCATGACGCAACCCACCGTTGACATCATGGCCAGCGGCGCTTCTGATTGGATGTTGGTGATGTAAATGTCCGCCCGGTGCCTATAAAAAAAGGCGACCTTGCGTCTGAGAGAAGCCGACAAAGAGGAGACATCTCGGCTCTTCGAGTCATTAGGCTTTTGGCCCCTGTGCCGAATTTGTAACACTTTCATTTCTATGCTGTACATAAAACTTGCCTTGACTCACCGTCATCTCGTCCGCTCGTCCATCAGCTCTGCGCAGAAGCAGTCGCAAGCTGAGCAACACACGCTACCAAAAAGCCAGTGACCTTGGCAGCGACGAGTTTCGGAGCAGTGGCGCCTTCGGGACCACGTTGGCGTCGCGCCACGTAACAATACACTCCGAGCATAACCTACAAAAATTACTCGAACTGAGTGTATTGAGCTCAAAACGATTGTCTAGGGCAGAAACAAAGATAACCGGGCAAGTTGGTTTGGATTTATGACATAATAGAAAACCCACACTGGAAAGAACACAACAGGAACGAGAAGGCAGGACGTGCATCTCGTTCTTCTGGACAACGTATAAATATAATGTCTCGGACAGGCCTTGCACTGTTAGCGCATTGTATGTCTTCTTCCCTGACTTTTCGTATTTGTTCCAGCTTTGCCGAGTACTCTTAAGTGGCGCATGACGGAGTGCATGAACGGCATTTGCTGAAAACGTATAGTTTTAGGTAGCCTAAATTTACGCGCTTATTGCCACCAATTATGAATAATCTACGTTAGACATCTCAAGTCAGGTGGAGTTAACATACTCTACCTGCGAAGTCGGGAACACGGCTCGCGAGCATTCTCGAAAAGTGTGGTGGCCTGTGTACATACACACCCTCTTCCATAGTAATTATATATGCCTCTTGCAACGGTGGCGTACTCACGATCCGTGATGAAGATGATTCGTGAATAAATATATGGTATTCGGCTTAGCTTCAACTGAAGTTATCCTTAAGAAAACGTAGGCGTTCAAAGACATGACAGATGAGGTCAGCCTGACACGAAAAATATTCTGCGTCCAAGTTTCCACACTTAACTACTAAAATGAATCCTCATTAGCTCTGTAGTTTTGTCATTTGATCTGGACTGCTTTTATAGACTATTTAGGCCAACTTTCATGGCTTTTGTTGAAACGCGCCTTCACCAACTACATTGGCAGCACCAACGACAAATTTTTCTGTAGGTCGCCTTAACGCCACCCAGTCATCCCGGAATATTTCTTTGGGGAGAAAAAACTTGACGTGTACAAGTGGCTCAGCATGTACGAGTGCGTCAGCAAGTTATGTAGCTGGGGTTGAACCGTTCTGCCTGAGAACGTAGTATTCTGTCTGCACAAAACTCCCCGTACCTGGTTTGTCACACACGCACACGATGTTACAACCTGGAAAATGTTTAAACAACTCCGCGCACTTTCCAGAAGCCCATTGGGTCTTGCCACCCTGAAACATTCTGTGGTACGTACTCAGGTGTAAGCCAGACCCCGAAAGATATGGTTTTGGATTACATGTCCACTGACCGTCATGACAGGGGCCTTGCATTGCCACACATCACATTTGCGTAGACCTCGCAGCACAACGCTGCTGGATGCTCGCCGTTTTACCGATTCGTTGGACGCGAACCGACCATGTCTTTACATATCTTCCTTCTGGCAGCTCCAAACTCGACCAAGGAATACGCACGCGATTATATAGCGTCAGCTGACCACGCCTATGAGCTCACCCGCAACAGATTAACGGCTTCTCAAGAAGCACACGAGCACCGTTACGCATCAGAACCAAGGATTTGCAACGTGTTCCCTGTGTTTTTCGTTTGTCCACAACGCGACATCCACATCCTCTGAGGAAGCTGCTCTCTTTTTACGCGGGCCTTTACCGCGTGTTTCAAAAAGCTATAGACATTATCTACGAATGTGCTCATGATAATCCTACAGCCTCTTCTGCCCCATTATTTCCTGATGGCAAGCTACCACCATAATTCTGCTGCGGTACCATAGACGTCGCGGGTCGGCGATTTTGTCACCATCGGTAGCATTCAGTGGTTTTCTATGATGGTAATGATGCATAGTGGAATATATCCTAAAAAACGCATTGATAGAAATCTGTGAAAAAAGACGTCCTTACCTGAGTCATGGCTTCCTATGTCAGTGAGCTTATTTCAACTTCAGAATAAGATTGTTCTCTTTTCTTCTTTTTAATAGTATTTGTTTCTATGTGTTTTTGTCTGTTTTAGTTTGTTTAAGCGGAATCTTTTTCAAAAATTGTCTAAGCGATGTGTAAGCCTTGAGCCCTATTGTACGTAGCGGCCATCCCAGGAATGTCGTTTTGGTGTAGCATCAAGATCATCCACATGGCGCCTTTCAACTTCCTCGCATTTTTCAGAGTCTGGTGCACTATTTGGCACTCATGTCTGTGTCACGGGACTCTTCAACCACCAAAGCACGTGTTTAGCAACCAAACTTAAGAAGGTTTGAATTTATCTGATATATACAGCCCTCTCTGTCTGCATTACCTGTGCTCCTATTACAGAGATTTGTCCACGTCACGTTACACTGTCATCACATAGCCTGTTGACCGGCTTGATTGATTTCCCTGTCGGAGAGGGGACGAGCGCGTTCTACAGACGGGGAGGGGCCAAACTACCTCTTTCCCCATCATATCTCTTTGCTCTCTCTACCACATATTTATCCTCCTCTCCCCATCTCCTTGCAGCTTTGTTGAAGTGACCTCCACTGAAACACTTCGTTAAATTTTTCTTCTTTTTTTTCTCTTGCAAAGCCACCCCGCTGAATCTGCTGCGCGCGCACTCGGTGGCATATCTGAGAACGGATGAGTGAAGGCGCTGGCCGCACTCTCAATGGCGTATGCGCTTAGGTGCGACGTATAGAATGACGTAACTAACTGAGCAGCCAATGAAGACGTTTAGCGTTTTGGGTGGCGAACGGTTTTTCCTTCCGCCTAGCAACTTACGGCTATGACTGTGAAAAATAGCATTAGGGTAGTACGCCATCCCACACAGGCTGCTCCTTCGTTGAGTAGTGTCAAGTACGTTAATACGAGCAGCCCGGCGTCCTTCGTTTACCCTTCCGGACATGTTAACCAGCGTAAGCAGCTGGCTGTATTGTGTCAGAATCAGAAGAGACGTGTAGCTTTGTTCAGTGGTTAGTGTGCAAAGTGTTAAGCGCCAATGTTGTACTTTCGGCATGCGAAATAGCGTGACGTACTGATCGCTGGGTGAATATTTGTGAAATAATGAGAGATGGTGAACCATGTTGTTGCAACCCAATATATCAATCTATGTTCTGCTACGCTTTGGCCATAAAAGGAATATTTCGCACGTGACCGGAATTTCAAGCAGTCATAGTGCCCATCTTAAAATATACTGAGCAATTTGAAAACGGAAGTGTCAGTTCACAGTGAGCACAGTTGATCTTATGCTTGATTTCTCAGTAAATACGCCGTCTTTTCAGTTATTATGCGTGACGCTGTTGAGAGAGCCTAAAAAATGGGCAGATCCCACCTACAGTGGGAATCGATCATATGCGAAGCACGAATGAGAAAGGTCAATATGTCACTTTATTTCAGCACAATGTTACGAGATGGAAGTAAATAATGCCCTACATGACTTCCGTATCACAATTATCATGCTTGTATGTGTCGTTTACCTTCGTCATCTATTCACGTCACGTGATACCAAATTTAGTGTACGTGTAGCTAGTGGAATGGCCGCGAACACGCTATGAGCGTGGTATGTTTTCATGTTGTTACAAGACACGCATGTCAGTATTATCATGTTTGCACCAGTCATATACTTGCGTCATTCATTGACGTCATCATCATCATCATCATCATCATCATCAGCCTGTCTACGTCCACTGCAGGACAAAGGCCTCTCCCATGTTCCGCCAGTTAACCCGGTCCTGTGCTTGCTGTTGCCAATTTATACCCGCAAACTTCTTAATCTCATCTGCCCACCTAACCTTCTGTCTCCCCCTACCCCGCTTCCCTTCTCTGGGAATCCAGTTGGTGACCCTTAATGACCAGCGGTTATCCTGTCTACGTGCTACATGCCCGGCCCATGTCCATTTCCTCTTCTTTATTGCAGCTATGATATCCTTAACTCCCGTTTGTCCCCTAATCCACTCTGCTCTCTTCTTGTCTCTTAAGGTTACACCTACCATTTTTCTTTCCATTGCTCGCTGCGTCGTCCTCAATTTAAGTTGAACCCTCTTTGTGAGTCTCCAGGTTTCTGCTCCGTAGCTAAGTACCGGCAAGATACAGCTGTTATATACCTTCCTCTTGAGGGACAGTGGCAATCTACCTGTCATAATTTGAGAGTGCCTGCCGAATGTGCTCCACCCCATTCTTATTCTTTTAGTTACTTCAATCTCGTGGTTAGGCTCTGCGGTTATTACCTGCCCTAAGTAGACATAGCCTTTTACAACTTCAAGTGCACTATTACCTATCGCAAAGCGCTGCTCCTTTCCGAGGTTGTTGTACATTACTTTCGTTTTCTGCAGATTAATTTTAAGACCCACCTTTCTGCTCTCCTTGTCTAACTCCGTAATGATGAGTTGCAATTCGTCCCCTGAGTTACTCAGCAATGCAATGTCATCGGCGAAGCGCAGGTTACTGAGGTACTCTCCATTAACTCCTATTCCTAACTGTTCCCATTCTAGGCTTCTGAAAACGTCCTGTAAGCACGCAGTGAATAGCATTGGGGAGATTGTGTCCCCCTGCCTTACACCCTTCTTTATTGGTATTCTGTTGCTTTTTTATGAAGCAGTATGATAGCAGTTGATCCCCTGTAGATTTCTTCCAGAATGCTTATATATATTTCATCTACGCCCTGATTCCGCAGTGTCTGCATGACGGCTGATATTTCTACTGAATCAAACGCCTTCTCGTAATCTATGAAGGCTATGTATAGTGGTTGGTTATGCTCTGAGCATTTCTCTATTACCTGATTGATAGTATGAATGTGGTCAATTGTTGAGTAGCCTGTTCTAAATCCTGCTTGTTCCTTTGGTTGATTGAATTCTAATGTTTTCTTTACTCTGCTAGCAATTACCTTTGTAAATAGCTTGTATACTACAGAGAGCAAGCTGATCGGCCTGTAATTCTTCAAGTCCTTGTCATCTCCTTTCTTATGTATTAAGATGACGTTAGCGTTCTTCCAAGACTCTGGTACTTTTCCCGTCAGGAGACACCTCGTAAATAGAGTGGCTAGTTTTTCTAACACAATCTGTCCTCCATCTTTCAGCAGATCTGATGTTACTTGATCCTCACCAGCAGCTTTGCCTCTGTGCATGCTCTCCAAAGCTTTTCTGACTTCTTCTATCATTACCGGTGGTGTGTCGTCTGGGTTACTGCTAGTTCTTATAGTATTAGGGTCATGGTTGTCTCGGCTACTGTACAGATCTCTGTAAAACTCCTCCGCTATTTTAACTATCCTATCCATATTGGTAGTTAATTTGCCTTCTTTGTCCCTTAGTGCATACATCCGCCTTTTGCCTATCCCAAGTTTCCTCTTCACTGCTTTGACGCTTCCTCCGTTTTTCAGAGCGTGCTCAATTCTCTCCATGTTATACCTTCTTACATCGCATACTTTACGTCTATTAATCAGCTTCGAAAGCTCTGCCAGTTCTATTTTGTCTGTTGTACTTGACACTTTCATGATTTGACGCTTCTTAATTAGGTTCTTCGTTTCCTGGGAAAGCTTGCCGGTGTCCTGTCTAGCTACCCTGCCTCCAACTTCCACTGCACACTCCGTGATGATACTCGTCAGATTATCATTCATTGTATCTACGCTAAGGTTGGTTTCCTCGCTAAGAGCAGAGTACCTGTTCTGCAGTGACACTCTGAATTCCTGTACTTTCCCTCTCAGTGCTAGCTCATTGATTGGCTTCTTGCGTATCAGTTTCTGTCGTTCATTCTTCAAGTCTAGGCGGATTCGAGCCCGTACCATTCTATGGTCACTGACTCTTACCTTGCCAACCACTTCCACATCCTGCACGACTCCTGGGTGTGCAGTCATTATAAAGTCTATTTCGTTCTTATTTACGCCATTAGGGCTCCTCCATGTCCACTTGCGGTTTTCTCGTTTTCGGTAGAAGGTATTCAAAATACGCAGATTATTGCGTTCTGCGAATTCTACTAGTAGCTCTCCTCTGGAGTTTCTAGTGCCGATGCCATAATCTCCTACTGCCTGGTCTCCAGCCTGCTTCTTCCCTACCTTTGCATTAAAGTCGCCCATTACTATAGTATACTGTGTTTTCACCTTACTCATTGCCGATTCCACGTCTTCATAGAAGCTTTCAACTGAAGCGTCATCATGGCTGGATGTAGGCGCGTAAGCCTGTACTACCTTCATTTTGTATCTTTTATTCAGTTTAATTACAATGCCTACCACCCTTTCATTAATGCTATAGTAATCCTCTATGTTACCAGCTATGTTTCTGTGAATTAGGAACCCTACTCCCAGTTCTCTTCTGTCTGCCAAGCCCCGGTAGCAAATGACGTGCCCATTCTGTAGCACAGTATAGGCCTCATCTGTCCTCCTAACCTCACTCAGCCCTATTATATCCCATTTAATGCCTTCTAGCTCCTCGAATAATACGGCTAGACTTCCCTCACTAGATAACGTTCTAACGTTAAACGTTGCTAAGTTCAAGTTCCAATGGTGGCCTGTCCGTATCCAGAGATTCCTAGCACCCTCTGCTGCTTTGCAGATCTGACCGCCGCCGTGGTCAGTTGCTCCGCAGCTGGTGGGGACTGAGGGCCGTGGGTTAATTGACGAATGCCTACGGGAGGGGGTGGCCAGATACTGCACCAGGGTGGCCAATCCTTCTCTGGTGAGATCATCGGTGCGTACCGGCTTTAAGCCGGTACGATCAGACAGTAAGCCGGTACGATCAGACAGTATTTGACGTCACGTAACACCAAATTTCTTATATGTGGAGCAGGCAAAACAGCCGCGAGTGCTTCATGAAAGGCCCAATATACTCCAAAGTACCATTGACGCGCGTGCACGCTGAGCACAGCGACGCTACGTTAGTAAAACGCGAGCACTCTGTAGTATAAAGGCAGACCAGACGCGACTGGCGCTACCAGCGTCCATCGGTGCAGCACGACGGCAACCGGCTCGAAATGCGACATGCTGCATTTCGCGCCGATGTGTTACCCAGACAACACTGCCTCTCCCTCTTTTCATGACGGAGGGACGCCGGACGCGTTGAAACACGCATGCGTCAAAGCAACACAGCGTGCGCCTTTGAGTCACGTAATACCAAAATGGGACCGACACTTAGCGAGGCAACGCCGAAGTGACGCGACGAAATAAACACTGGCGAGCACGCGCACCGCGTCACGTCGAAATGTATTGGCACCTTGACTGTGGCATGTAGTCATGTTCTCACATGACACGCATCTCATGATTATCATGTTTGCACCAGTCACTTATCTTCGTCATCCATTGAAGTCACGTAGAACCAAATTTGGCATCTGTGAAGCTAGCATTACGGCCGCGACCGTATGACGAGTATGGCATGTAATCATGTTGTGACATGACAAGAATGTCGTGATTATCATGTTTGGGTGTGTCATTTACTTATGTCGGCCATTCATGTCGCGTAATACCGAATTTGGGTACATGATAAGCTAGCGAAACGGCCGCGAGCGCATCATGAGCGTAACATGTAGTCAAGTTGTTACATCACACAAATATCATGATTTTCAAGTTAAGGTCTGTCGCTTGTGTTCGCCATGCAATCATGTCATACCATACCAGTTTTCCAACATGCAACGTGAACGAAACAACCACAAGAGCTGCAGGACCATGAAATATAAATCATGACATTCATGACATACATATCATGATTTTCATGTTATGACTAGTCAAACATGTTCTTCATACAGTCATGGTATGTCATAGCAAGTTTGGTGTCGATACCATAATCGAAATGGCCAGGAGAGCTAAAAGTCGTAGGCGGCTAGATAGATACGCTTAGAGTCGCTGAAATTCGCTGAGGAACGCTTCGCATTTAAAAAAGGTCGCCCGCATCTTCCCACGCGAAGAACTCGAGTAAATGCGGCGCAGAAAGGTCGGGGTCTCGCGTGAATGTTGTGTAATTGGGCATGGTTTGGAAATTCTGCATAGCCATTTCGCCTTTATTATCCTTATTTTTTTCAAATGACGCAGAACCGTTGCATTCAACGAGTCGTGGGAAGCTGATGTTGGGTTGAAGGTCCTGTTGCTTCTATTACCTCTACTCAAATCGAGCAAAGCGTCAAGTCAAGCGAAAGCCAAGTAAAAACGCCCTTGACTGAATTTCAAACGCACAATTCAGTACCTACATACATTATGTGGCCAGTGAACGGATGTGCAGCGCGAGCAGTCGGTTCTTACTAGCAGACGCTGACTGCGTCGGCCTTGCGAGGCGAAAGACAGATGGTGGGGGATGAACAAGAGAGAAGGCTGGGAGGTTAACTAAGCACATGCCCGGTTTGCTACCCTACGCTGGGGAAATGGGAAGGGGCATAAAAATGAGACAGAGGGGAAAGAGAAGAGGAAAAGAGGGAGAGAAAAAAAAGGATTGTAAGTCAATCGGCTGGCACGCATCCAGCTGTAGCACTACACAAAAGTTAAAGGTTGTCACGTAGGCCTGTAGTCCTGAAAAAGCACAAGACAGCATTGACTACTTTTTGAGCCGACGAAAGGCGAAGACGGTGTTCCAGTAGCATCTGCATAGAGAGTGGCCGATCATCCATTTTGTCACAATGCGTCCGAAAGCTTCTGTCTTTCGGAGGCAAATCGAGGGCAATAGCATATCCGATGGTCAATGTCTTCTTTGGTGCAGCAGACGTTGCATTCCGCATTGTCGGTCAATCCGATGAGGGTTCTATATGTTTTTGTGAAGGCAACCCCCAACCAAAGGTGACAAAGAAGCGAAGCTTCACGTCGATGAAGTCCGGATGGAGGTCGAAGTTGCAGTCGAGGGTTTATTTGGTAGAGTCTCGTATGTTTTATGCTTGGGGTGTTCCACTCCTGCAGACACAGACTACGTGCCAGGTGACGAAGTCGTTTTGCAGCGTCAGTCCTTGACAAAAGAATCGGAAGGATGTGCTCTTCTTGTTGCGATGTGCGAGCGGCGTTGTCTGCAGAATCATTGCCACTGATCTCACAATGGCCAGGAAGCCACTGAAACTTGACCTCGTGACCTCTTTCTGTGACGTGGTGAAGAAGCTTGATAACTTCGTAAGTCAACTGTTCATGGCAACTTCGTTGAAAGACTGACTGCATGCTCTGTTTGGCCGGTTTCGAGTCTGAAAACAAGGCCAATTTACTCGGTCTCTGAGATTTGATGTACTCTAGGGTGCCACGCAAAGCCGCAAGTTCTGCCGCTGTAGACATAGAGGCGTGTGACAGCTTGATTCGCAGAGTGATTCTTCTAGCTGGAATCACCACCGCACCGCCAGAACCAGACTCTGTGGTTGAGCCATCGGTGTATGTGTGCACATGGTTGTTGTAAATTTCGTGCAGAAGGTTCAAGCTCAATTGTTTTAGGGCTGATGGAGGCAAATTTGATTTTTTCTGTATTCCTGGAATTGAAATGCGTACTTGCGGAAGTGTCAGGCACCACGGAAAATACACCAGTTTCTCAGCAGGCGTAAAACCTGACGTAAACGACGCACTATGTGCACAGACAATTGCACTAAATTTCGTGCGGGGCCTCTCAGTATCGAGGGTTCACAAGTGGTGGGAAGGATTCTTAGCATGTTGCCTGAGGTACGTACGCATCATTTCAATGGTGATGTGCGTCATGATCAAGCAGTCCTGTGCAATGGCAATTGTTTCAACTGTCGATGCGCAGCGGGGTAAACCAAGGCATATCCTAAGCGCCTGGGTTTGAATATTTTGGATTGTGCGCAGGTTCGTTTTGCATGTGTTAGATATAACAGGTAGGCTATACCACAGAAATCCAAAATATAATACCTTGTACAGCTGTAACATAGACTCGACCGACATTTCACTACTTTTCCCGGCAAGAAACCTGAATAAGTGACAAATGGCCGTCAGCCGCTTTTTCACGTAGTTTACGTGGGGTGTCCAAGACACGTTTCAGTCGATTACGACTCCTAAGAACCTGTGACTCCGGCTGCATGACACCAACTGCCCGTTAATTGATATGCCGTAAGCGGACATTGGTTTTCTGGTGAAAGCCACGACTGCACACTTTCCACTTGCGATTTCGAGCCCTTGTTCGCGTAGGTGGTGCGATGTCACCGATGCTGCCTTCTGAAGTCGAGCGCGAAGTTGAAGTAGAGTAACACCTGATGTCCACACACAGATGTCATCAGCATATAAGGAAAGTCGTACACTGCTTGGTTGCTTGCCAACTAGTCCAATGAGTGTTAGGTTGAACAGCGTCGGGCTTAGCACTCCGCCTTGCGGGACTTCTCGGCTGCAGTAATACTCGGGTGTCGGGCCATTCTCTGTCTGCACGTGAAATGATCTATTCTGTAGGTAGCTCTGAACCCACGTATATATCCTGCCACCGAGTTTCACTCCTTCTAGTGCGCTGAGAATGGCTTCGTGGGTGACATTGTCGTCTGCCCCTTTAACGTCCAGAAACAGAGCAGCAGATAACCGTTTTCAGGCTTTCTGGTGTTCTACATATGTCACCAATTCAACTACATTGTCAATTGACGAGAGGCCTCGTCTGAACCCGGACAAGGCATTTGGATATATTTCGTAGAATTCTAAGTACCACTCCAGACGCGCTAAAATCATTCTTTCCATAACTTTTCCCACACAGCTTGCAAGGGCAATCGGGTGGTAAGAGGAAATGTCCAAAGGTGACTTGCCGGCTTTGAGAAGTGGAATCAGGCGACTTGACTTCCATTCCTGTGGAACCATGCCAGTTTGCCAAGAGTCGTTGTACAGCAGCAAGAGTGCCTGCCGAGCTTGATCTCCTAGGTGATACAGAGCGCGGTAAGTGATGCCGTCAGGTCCTGGCACTGAAGAACGTCTACACAAAGCAAGCGCAGCCTTAAGCTCGTCCATTTAAAACGAAATCTCCATTCGGGGATCACGTGAGGATACAGAAAAGTCGGGCGTCTTCGTCCCAGTTGAATTTGACCCGCAGGCAATCATTCGAAATAAAGAATCTGTGACATCAATCTCTTCGCAGCGTAAGTGAAGTGCCAGGGATTTTATTGGGTAGCGCTGAATAATGGTTGTACAAAGACCCCGGACAGTTCTCCAGATAAGTGACAGAGGTTTTCTGGGATCCAAAGACTCGCAAAAAGACACTCATCGTTGCTTGTCCAACTTGTCCATGTGACGCTGTATTTTCTTTTGTGTGCGTCTGGCTACTCTCAGATCATCAAGTGACCTCGTGCGTCTATAACGTCTTTCTGCACGACGACGAATCGCGCGGAGTTTCTCGAGATCAATGTCCATATCAGTGCGAGATGAGCTCACCGGAAGCGAACGCGTCGTACTGTAGGGCACTCTTTATTGCGTCCTCTAGGTTGAAAGGTGAGGCGCCAACATGGTATTCCATGATTAACTTGTATTTTTGCCAATCGGTGCACTGGAAGGCTCTGAAGGACTTCAGACTTGGAAAGCCGTCAATGTTCAGGTGTGTTGGGATGTGGTCACTACCCCTTGTTTCCAAATCCGAAAACCAGTGCACTCTGCTGGCGAACAAGCGTGAGACGAAAGTGAGGCCCAGTCAACTGCTATAGGCCGATCCATGCAGATAAGTATGGCTGCCGTCATTCACGAGGATAAGTTCATATTCAGGAGCGAAAGACACTAACTGTCTACCTCTAGTGTTGACCCTGGAGCTTCCCCATAAGTAGTGGTGGGCATTGAAGTCGCCAGTTATCACCCATGGCTGGAGTGTTGAATTCAAAATTCCGCGCAAGCGCTCACGCTCTAGACGACTTGATGGATGTAAGTAGGCTCCGATGATGGTGAATGTGGTCTTCTTATTTTTTGCTGTTAGGCAAACGTGCTCGTTTTCTTCGTCAGGGGGTACAGGGTGATGAACATAAGTTAAGTCACGCCGCATGAACACAACGACCTTGCTGCGCTCTCCGTGGGTAGAAGAGATAAAGCACTCATATCCAGGCAGTCTCATCTGAGCTGACAGGTTCGGTTCACAAATCACAATTATGGAGAACTGGTTGGTGAATACATATTGCCGGAACTTGGACATACACGCCCTAAGTCCTCTGGCATTCCACTGAAGGACAGATGCGTTCTTGACCTTCTCTCGAAAGGATAACATGTTGCGGGCCATCGTTTTACCTTACAGCTGCAAGCACCAGACTCAAAGTGTCCGGCCCTAGGAGTGCGCTCTGCGCTGATGGGGTGTTCATGTTGCTTAGGAGCATGCGCATTGCGCTCATAAGGGTCTGCGACATCTTGATGACCTGGCGATCCTCGGTTGTCTTTTCATCAGCAATTCATGATGGCATCAAGGTTGGCGGGAATCGATGCACTTCTGAAACAGGCTGTGTTCGTGGAAGTGATAGCCACTCTTCAGGAGGTGGGAGTCTTGACCCTGATTCTGTTTTCGGTGTATCCGTCTTCGCAGAGCTTGATTATGGGGGGCCAGTTCTTCTTGCTTGAGATGACGTGTCTCTATCGGCAGATGTCACGTTGCATGATGATCTTCTGTGGTGATGCCGGCGTCACCTGACAGTAGCGGCGGCTTCCCTGTGCGTTGAATTGTCGCGCACCATGCGTTTCAGCACTGCGCTTTCATTTCTCACTCGTGGGCAATCTTTAGACGACGCTTTTGGCAATTGGAGCATTTGAACGCAGTTGCGTGGCAAGTGTCTTCTGAATGAGGTTCGGCACACCGCGGGCACACGACATTGCTGGTACACACTCCTTTGACATGTCCTATCTTGAAACATCTGAAGCATTGTAGGGGCTTCGGTATGTATGGACGGACCTGGTGGCGAACGTGGCCAATATTGACGTGTGGGGGAAGACTGTCTCCCTCGAAAACAATCTTCAGGCATCGTGACTGACCAAGCCTTGCGATGTGCTTGATGAGGGTGTCGTCTGTAGCTGGATTTATCAAGATTGCGAAATCGTCAGCGGGAACGGAAATATCCACGCCATAAATGACGCCGACACTGTCCTTACAGTTAGTGGGGATCACTGATTTAACTGTGACTCTGTCGGTTTCCGAGATGTTCTGTAGGCTTTGCAGTGCACTATGGTGTAAAACATCAACTGCCAGAACATTCCTCCGTGAGTTGATCCTGACGTCTTTAATCTCATTTGGAGCGAGTCCTTCGAGGTATGCAGAGAGGACTTGCCAGTTAAGCCGCCGTAGGTTGGCTGAAGGGTGCACAGCCATGAATAGTATAGTGTGTGGCCAACGCTGCGCGGTAGCCTGCATGGTGGATATACTCGCCGTCGACGATGTTCGTAGCATTCTTCTTTTTGCATTGCGGCTCATGACAACTGTGTAGCCGTCATCCGATGACTCGAAACCGTCGGAATAGAGCTCCGTTGCCTCGCTGTCTGTGCCACTTGAGGTGGTCCCACGTTTCCTAGCCGCTGCCAGACGTAGTGGTTGTCCATTTCGAAAATCCTGGGAGGCTTCTTCATCCATTCTCGCAAGGAGCGAGCAGCAGCTCCCAGAATTTGCGGTAAAACAAATAGGAAATTTGAGACAAAGGTACAAGCGTTCTATGATGATGATTCCACAGACATGGCTAGACACTTCGTCGTCGTCCCATCAAAAGTGAGAAGAGGAAAAGTGATAGTTGGCACATGACGCAAGCATGTGCAGTGGGGGTGTAGACGACACTGCTGACGTCAGATTTGCGAGCAGGTGCGACTTTGAAATCCTTCACATTTAAAATAAACAAGTATTTCATCCATTTTCACCTAGTTACTGTACTATAACCTCATTTACAGCAAATTAAACCGCTCTATTCAAGCACCAGCTTTCGAATGACGACTCATCCCGAGAGGCGACTGCCCAGGTGTTCACAATAAAAAGAGCTCATTCTATAAGATACCTAGAAGCCTTTACTTTGAGTTCGGCCGTGGCATTCCCGCAGGCAATCACGCCAGTCACCGACCGTGCCGAAAATAGCGGCTTTATACGGCCAGCCATAAAACGTATGCACATCGATATGCTGATACTAAGTCATTAGCGGTGGTCACTTCAGCACCAGAAGCACTTTCTGTCCCGGGTGGACCTGCGTTTGATTCCCCCAAGACATCATAGCCTCGTTCGCTCTTTCTCCACCATTTTCGCTCCCTCGTTTTTTCAGGTAGCTTCTATTTCTCGTGGGAGCACTTACCGAGAATAAATCCCTAATGGAGAACCCCATATTAGCGACTGAGTGCGGCGATTCATGCAGTTTAATAACTCCATATAAGAGTACGCAAGATAAGAAATTAGCCGTTCAGTGTTGCACATATGAGCTATGATTATGATAGTCATTTCGCAAGAGAAGAACGTCGATTGACACACTGCATAAATAACTAAAATAATTGTTTATAATAAGTGTATGTAGAAGCTACGAAGCAAATAAAATAAAGGATAAGAACGCAACCGACCCTCACAAAAATTATGGGCCATTTCCCCGAAGGGAACTCTGATGGAATTCGACGCAGCAGCTGTGCGCACGGCGTTGACCCAGTTGAAACGGGTGT
This sequence comes from Rhipicephalus annulatus, assembly GCA_013436015.1. Taxonomy (NCBI): domain Eukaryota; kingdom Metazoa; phylum Arthropoda; class Arachnida; order Ixodida; family Ixodidae; genus Rhipicephalus; species Rhipicephalus annulatus. The sequence goes on along the minus strand of WOVY01010304.1, from coordinate 156,605 downwards.
GGACGCGGGTGCTCGGAGAACAGTTTCAAGTGAAACTCAGTGTAGTGTTCACTCGAGTAAACGTTTCTTTGAAGCACAAAGACACAGAAGGCGGGTTGGGTTTCATGTAACTTTCGTCGCAGATAAACAAGACGAAAGAGTACACTGATTTATTGACGTGCCCGCAGCACCCGTACGTACGCAGCCTGCGAGCCATTAGCAATGGGAGGCCACGTACGTATGGCTGGTGCGGACGCACCACTAAATCTTTTTAGTGTTTCCACTCGACGTGCGATCGAGTGTTGCGGGCGGTGGAGAGGGTGAAGTGAGTTAAAAGTCTGTTGCATGTTTGTGGAGGAGCCGGAATCTACTGCGGGTGAGGGAGAGAGTGACGTCTACGCGCCGCCGTCACTTGACCTACTTGGCACAGGTTCAAAACCTGCAGCGAGTGGGTTGTGTGGACTCACGGGACAGCGTTACACAGACTAGCCAAAGAGCTGCTGCGAATCTAAAAAAAAATGCAGACAAGATAGAGCGTCGGGACAGGGTGCTTTCTTCTACGTAGGTTGCATCCTTAACCTTTCTTCAGTGAGAACTAACTAACCCTTCAACACGTTCTAGAAGCCCCGCCGCGGTGGTCTAGTGGCTAAGGTACCCGACTGCTGACCCGCAGGGCGCGGGCTCGAATCCCGGCGGCGGCAGCTGCATTTCCGATGGAGGCGGAAATACTGTAGGCCCGTGTGCTCAGATTTGGGTGTACGTTAAAGAACCCCAGGTGGTCAAAATTTCCGGAGCCCTCCACTACGGCGTCTCTCATAATCATATCTTGGTTTTGGGACATTAAACCCCACAAATCAATCAATCAAAACGTTCTAGAAAACAGATATCGGTTCGCCCCGACACTTCATATTGAAATCTCATTTGGTGGTTTCATAGTACCTAAGCGTAGGGGTCAGTAACACACGTTGAAAAGTTGATAACATTATTCAGGGGCCTCAATAGGCTGCAGACAGCTGATGGCTAGCTACTCAACTGTACGGAAATGTTGGCACAACTTGGTACATTTTACATGGTTTAGGAAGTCTTGCCTAAACCGTGACATAGTGATTCTTAAAGGAATAGACGAAGGCGCCTAATTTCTGTCTATCTCGTGGGCGACACGGCGCAGTGCCTTCTAGGGGAGGGGATAAGGTGACAAAAATAATGGTAGAAGGAGAAGGATATAGAAGACGGAGCACTGGCCACACACGAGTGATAAAAGAGGAGAGGAGAGACAGGAAAGATAGAGAACACGGTCGAAGAATTTTGAGGGCGGGGCACCACTCAGCGATAGCTGCATGGCGTCAGGGGATCGCCGATGGTGGGCCGATCGACGAGAGCTACCCTGGCGTCGGAGATCGCTGGCAGCACAACCGTTTGGCACGGAATGCAGCGAGAAAGTCCCTAAACGGTTTGAGAAGGCTTGCATGACTCTTGTAACGTGCCTCACCTCCCTCTCTTTTATCAGCGCTGAAGTCCTGCATGCTCAGAGTTACCGCTCCATGGCAGCGGGCTCTGAGGGGACGCAAGCACCGGGTGCCTCGTACATGGCCTCCGAGATGGGGCGTCCATCATCTCGGAGACTGGGCCTCGTATCTTGCGCTTCGCGCGCTGCTCTTTAGGTGTCGTTAGCTTGGCGCCGTCTTCACTCTTATTAAGGCACGTCAGGTATTAAGGCACGTCAGGACAACAGAGCTCCCTGCTGCTGCCAGCCTTAAAAACTCACAGGGTCTCTTTTGCAATCACCAAAGACCATTCAAAGGCCAGAAGCTTTTAGAGGCAAGGCGTCTTACGTTCCAGCTAAATTCGGTGTGAGGCGTGATTACCCTTACAGCACTTGAGCATCCCTCCCTCTCTATCCTCTGAACACCGACGCAGGTAGTGTCTGCTTGCTCCCTCCTTTTTTTCCACTAGGCATCCCTCCCAGTAGCGCTTACAAGCCCATTTCGCATGCGCGTTTTCTTCCCTCTCTCTCCTATCCTGCCCTCCCCCTCTCTCGACTCGCAAAGCCGGCACAGACAGCAACTGCCCACACCTTCTCTCTCTCCACTGGGCATCCCTCCCGCTGGCTTTTACACCCATAATGAACATGTTCGTACCCTCCCCTTTTATTGCGAAGCAATTTTATGGACACTCTCGGCTTAATTTCGCCGCCGGCGTCAGCGCCGATGTCATGCACTGTATATGTAAGCGTTTAAATATATATATATATATATATATATATATATATATATATATATATATATATATATATATATATATATATATATATATATATATATATATATATACGAAAACGCAAGAAAGAAAAAAATAAACAAAAAAGACGTCGTGAGCGTGAGGCGTTAACCACTAAGCCACCGTGGGTTTTTTTTTTTCCTGAATTGGCGACCAAGGGTGACCTCCTTGTACATTCAAACGGCAAACTATTCATATCTACGCCTTACCGCTGTTGGTGGGCATTTCGGGGAGGGGGGGACTATCGTGTTTTCAGCATTATCAGCAAGATGGCGCAGGGGGCGCGTGGCTGCTAGTGAGCCTTCATGTGCGCGCGTCTCCGTGTTTTAGGGTGGTGACAACTCCGATCATGGTTCCTTACAACTGGCTAAAACGGCCCCCATACTTGACGGGCCGCCATGTTCGTTCTGAGTGGTCGCTCATTTACATTGACGGGAGCGTGGGTTTCAACGAGAAGAGGGTTTTCTTTTGTATAGCAAGTGCTGAAGGCTGAAGGGTTGTTTTCTGAAGTTAGCCGTGGTTTGGTAGAAGAGGGAAGACATGTTCGTGACTCGAGTTTGTATAAAGTACTGTTTAAACAGTTATTTTCCCCCACTTGGTAGACCCACCGCATTGGCCGAGTGAGGTTATTTAGGGAGCCTATATTTGCGAGGGGGAGAACCTCGATGTCACTATAAATGGACTTGAATGTCTGCGTGCCATTCATGAAGCATATTCACCTTAGCACTGAAAATACCTCAAAGGCCTCTTAGTGCAAGGCTCGAAACCGTGCTGTTTATATAATGGAACTCTTAACGACAGGGAAGGCAGGACAAACAACCGGGTAGCTCGCGATGTTCTCTGTAAACCGAATAGCTCAGCTAGCCTGTTTCTCATACCCTAAACATTGCGTTCCTCCATAATATAATTTCCTACAGCAAGTTTAGTTCCTGCGAAAGAATCTGTACAATGACTGCTTAAAAACTTTACAAGCTGTAAGCATTGCCCGAAAAAGTAGGGCATTCAGTCACATTACACTGCCCTCCCCCTTTGCCCACAAGCCTGTATAATAGGCTAGAAGAAAAGCAAAGGGGAGCAACGAGGGACAAATAAAATTTTTCCAGGTCATATTTTATTACAAACAGCATCCAAACGGCATCTGACTTTGTGTCTTCAAACCATCCTGTCTCCTTTGCTGGAAGCTTGTGTCCTCGCAGTGGGCCTAGAGTAAAGCAATAAGACAAAAATCATACACGGCTCTGACCACATATACGGAGTCCATACACATGTTCTCTACAAGCACTAAATAAAAGCGGAGTTTACTATAATAAATTATCTGTGTGTCTGGTTATGAAACAAAAGGACGACACAAATAACGATGCACCACATAGGGCATATCTGAGTTATGGGCTGACAACCGACTTGCTTAGTGCACATATACTGCTCCATTCAGGACCGGCAGATGGACAGAAGGATGGACGGACACAAACACTAAATCTCTCGCATTCTATGTTATTAAGGAGAAGTCCTGTTTGCAATTATTGAGCGAGTTTTGGTGTGGTTGCGCGTGTCATTGAAGCGAAGAACGAATACCCCATGGAAAGCCACACAAAATGTTAGTTGCGTTGGAACTGTGCAAGACAAGCTGCTACAGGGAACGCGCTCATCGGCTCGTCTGTCTACCTCTTCAAATGCCCTTCCTCAGCAACCGAGGTAAAATTGCAGGAATGCGAACACCTGCCAGAAAAGGAAGAAGCGAACGGGAGCGTCTGTAGGTGGTTTACAGGCCTGGCGTTTTCCGCGACGAATGCAGCGACGGCTTCGGAAACCGACAAAGTGCGTATAGTGAATACATGCAGGACCACACACACAGTCATATCGTTCGATTGAGGAACTGCGCTTCGACTACAAGGATAAACAACCATACTCAACCATCTTCCGCTTGCACAGCGTAGCCGAACGAATCCTGATTCATTATTATGCGGTGCACGTTGTCGTGCTTACTTTGCTCAAACTGCTTTTTGTTGCATGGCTAAGACAGCCATTTCACAAAATGTGTGGTGATATACTCAACCCACTCGCAATTCAACGGGTACTCACCTCACAAACACGGCGAGTAGTAGTCGCCTCCAAGCAGTCTCTCTTCACTTGTGTAGCCCAGCGTTTCCGTTGGCTAGAGCAAGTCGGGAAGCGGGAAGGTCTCCAGATGGTTTTGCATTGTGGCATGCAGCACCCTGGCATATAGACTTCAAAGTTCTTTTATGTGTGGTTAGCACGAGGATGGTGTCTTAGCAGAAGCTACATCTATGGGCTAATCAAACGCAGCTTATACCGCAGCTTGCACACCCGCGCCAACATGCAGCTGGTGCAGTGCGACGGAGCAGGAACGCCTGGCCGCAAGAACCAACTTGGCGCCTGTTGCCACCGAAACCGGGACTGGCAACATTGTGTTTTAGGGGATGGCGGCAAGTGGTGGGTCAAAGGCTGACACCACCCTAAAACATGGATCGTGCGCACATGAAGGCTCCCTACTGGCGGCTCTCATCTCTCACGCGTACTTTCTCCCACGTAGATAATCAGGAATGTACACTTCTCGATTGCGCACTCTTATTTTGCAGTGAGGAGAATCGTAAGTCTTGGCTAGCCTTTGTGTTTTGTCGGAACGATTCTGTTCTAGACGCCTATTCGCGTTCATCTGTACCTGTGAGTACGTTTCGTGCGTCATTTGTGCGTGAGAAACGCGGGGCACGTTTGTATCTGCTTGCCATTCTGTGCGTGACCTTCCAATTTGTTGAGGCAACACGGCTCCCGACCTGGTGTATTCTAGGTAGATATAGCAGGGCCTTCGCCGACGGGTTTTTACACGGCCTGTGTAGTTCACCGGGAAAAGCATGTCAATGGGCTCTCGTTCCGAGCACAAAATCCAGAGCGCGCTGAGGAAGTCGCGCTAGCGCTTGCTGCTGCGGACCCCAACTCGAAAGTTATCATCACGGACTCCCGGAAAGCATGTGCTCATTACTTGGTAGGAGAGATATCCCCCCTAGCCAGCCAAATTCTAAAACGGGCTCTCGCTGATCCAGCCCCGAAACGCATCGTATGGGCTCCTGGCCATCAGGGCTTACGAGGTAATGAGGCCGCTGACGCGGCCGCCCGAGTGCTTACCCACCGGGCTCGTCACCTTGGCTCTTATGACTCGGAGGCCAATATACCGCTGCTGCGATTCAAAGAAATTCTGACCTATTATCACGACCCTCACCGCCTTTACCCGGCTCCTGCAAAGGGGCTGAGTAAGGCGGAAAAACAAACTCTAAGGCGCCTGCAGACAGGTACTCTACTCTGTCCTGCAATCCTAAAACATTTCGATGCGAACACAGATGGGCGGTGCCCACACTGTGGGGAGACGTGTGATATCTTCCACATGGTATGGGCATGTTCGAAAAATCCCCACCTACCCCCTCACCCTATCCCTTCCCGGCAGGCATGGGAGACTGCCCTCCTCAACTGCTCATCACTAGAGTCTCAACGGGCTCTGGTGAGACGGGCTCGAGTAGGGGCCTCGTCATGCGGTGTCCCGGACTAAGGACGCCGACCATGTAGCGGGGTCATACTTTGGCCCCGTACCTCTTTTATAATAAATGTTTTTCATTATCATCATCCAATTCGTTGCTATCGCGTTCATTGCTATGCCTTTGCGGCAAAGCTGTGACTTTTTCTTCTCTCCTACGCTCCCGCTCTTTTACCTCGCAACGCCGACGCAGGCAGCATCTTCTGTTTAGAAAGAAAACACTTTATTACACACAGTGGGCCGGCAGTTTGGGTTGGTGGCTTCAGGTGGCGGCACCGAGTGCCTGGACTCAGACGGCATCCTCGGCCTGGCGGACGGCCTAGAGCTTGCCATTCAGTTCCGAGCTTTGGAGGGCTGCCGTGGCGGCGCCGACGATGAAGGTCCCCCGCAGGTGGGGCGACAGCGACAACGAGCGAGCTCGAGACTACCTCTGGTCTAGAATTCACAGCCGTTTAAGCGTATTGCGATTGGCAGCGTTTTCACGACAGTTTTTGCCGGAAAATTTCCAGAGCATGTTGCTAAGCATTGCTCGGTGCCCACATGGTTTACATGTATCGGTGGGGTATAAGTTTATTTACACTGTGTACATAACACAAAAATATTATGGCATTCCAGTAATAATGGCACATACAGATCGGCACATTATGTACCACGTCAAACATCACTACATTGCAATGTAGACATCTTGTAGGCTCTAATATACATGATAATGTCGGTACTGATGTACAAAGAAACTCAATGCATTATCATGATACAATGGCCCTGAGCCGCTCTTTTACGATGCATTAGTATTATAAAATAACTATCCTAGTTTTCTGCTTTACGTTAGAAAATAGGTGAGCCACTGGTTTACCGATTTTTAAAAGCGTTTGGCTGTGATAGAAACCACATGACCCAGGAGAGCTTGAGTCCATCACTCAGCCATTGAAAGAGCACTTGCGATTGATTGATTGATTGATTGATTGATTGATTGATATGTGGGGTTTAACGTCCCAAAACCACTATATGATTATGAGAGACGCCGTAGTGGAGGACTCCTGGAAATTTAGACCACCTTGGGTTCTTTCACGTCCACCCAAATCTGAGCACACGGGCCTACAACATTTCCGCCTCCATCGGAAATGCAACCGCCGCAGCTGGGATTCGAACCCGTGCCCTGCGGGTCAGCAGCCGAGTACCTTAGACACTAGACCACCGCGACGGGGCAAGAGCACTTGCGAACATATTTTCCTAAAATTAATTAAAGCGGACTCTGCCTCTGCAATCGTTCAGCCACCATGAGTATGACAGGTAGTGGATGGATTTGCCTAGTCTTCATGCTTTCGGCTTCGAACTCACTTGAGTCTTTGTTTATTGTTGTGTTTTGGATTTGTTTGGAATAAGAGAGTGGATTGTTGTGAACTAGTTGAACCTATTAAAATGTTGATCACTATTTTCTCAGTTTAAAATTACTAATTCAGTAACCTTTACGATTTCGATGCTGACAATGTAAGAGCTCCTCAAGTACTCAATTTAGTGCCTATAGAAATATTTTTAGATTCACAGGTCGTTTCGAGTGTTTTTATTTTAGGATGAGGAAAGAAATTAATTATGCAACCCGCCATTGTCTATTCGAAGAGTTGTTCTCTCGAAAGCTGTGGCTTTACCTAAGCGCTAAATTCATTATCCAGACGAAATAACGTATTTCCAAGTTGTGCAATTACTTGCTTCACCTCATTCCCGAAGCCTTATTTGCATTCTTCACGGTTATTTATTTACTTTTATGTACGTTGTCTCCCACATCACAGTCACTTCAGTGAACACTACCGGCACTTGGGTTGGCGGGAGGTCTTCGATTAACCTTGTCGTCCAAAGTGCCACTGACTTTATTTCTACGCGCATAGAACCGCTTATCTCATCAGTTGTACACGTCGTCGGACTAATGGTTTTTTTCTCCAGGAACCCTCCCTGAATAATATAAAAATTCTGTGGTGCTGAGCAGATTAGCAAGATTTTGGAAAGTTTGAGAAACGAGCTAAAGCGTGTCGACAGCTCACGAGTCGACACTAGTTTTTTCCTTGGTATACAGGCGAAAAATTGGCACGATTTTTGCCCCTGAATGTTGAATGCTAAAAGGAGAATAAATTGAAATAGGTTGCTTCTGGTTCTAGCAGGAATAGTGAGTTTTCTCTTATTATAAACGGTCTACGATTATGACAGTTTCGGGAAATACAAGTCCCGTACGGATAAATATTTGGCACTGAAAGCACGCACGCACAAGCAGATTAAGAAAAAGGCTGCGTGAGTCATTTCTTGGGTCCACTCAATTTCTGCACTCAATCAGCACTGAATAATAAAGAAAAAGCGATCATGTTTCCTCTATTTCTCTTTCCATTTTCAGAATAAAAGCGTTCACTCAATGTGAAGGTATTAAGAGTGCAAATCTTCGGGCAAGTCGGTGGTTTATTATACTGATGACAGCGCAAGAAAGGGCTATGAACCAGGACAACGGACTACACAGACAAGGAACTTGTCTGTGTTTCTTTCTATTCTATTCTCGCGTCTGGCACTGTTGTCAATATAATTCTTAGGACAGTATGCATGCACACTACCCGGGCCAAACCGTGCGCAAAAGCATGAGTACTGCGAACTGAAGAAAAAATACGCATGAAATAGGAACGTAACGTAAAAGGGAGTGCGGGCGTAGAAACGAATGAAGCTCCGCATACGTGGACAAAAGACCTCTTTCTACTGTAGCAATTTTGTGGGAGGAACAGAAGGAGGCGAGGAGAGATTGAGGAAGCGAAGGAAATGTGTAATAACCATGGAACGTTTTCGCACTCGTGGGTTTCGTGAAAGGAAGCTTCATTTCTACCTTTTCATAGCAGCGCAGGCGGCTTCGCGATGTCTCTGACTCGCGTGCGTAGGTTTATTCTACTGCTCTCCAGAAGTGAATCACAGTGTACGTTTTCGCAACGCGCATCGAGACGTCTGGCCTTCTTTATTTCTTTTATTACAATGCCTGGAGTTTATTCTTAAGCGAAGAAATTAGACAGGATTGGTTCGTCATAGGTTTCAGCGGGGGCGCTGAATTAAACGCGGAGCTAGCGTATGCAGATTCGCTTCTCTCGTAGAAGCCGCGTCAGGTGGCTAGGTCTTCTGTGAATTGGTCTGCGGTTCTGTGAATGAATGAATGAACGTCAACAGAAATTAGAGAGAGTATTTCTAAGAAGTTCAGGAAACCCAGTCCTAGAGCCGGAAAGCAGAGGTTTCATTTTAGCGCACACTTATTAAGGAACTGAGTAGTTATTCGGTGCACTTCAGCTATTGCTATTTCTTTGCAGTGACAAAATAAAAAATGGCGAGAGTATGTGCCTCGACTTTTTTGCAAGGTGCTTCATTTTCGTCTTTTACATATTTAGCCTAATTAAGTCAACGAAGGTACACTAACAGTTTTGATGCCATGCCCCTGTTGGACAGAGCAGTTTAGAAATTTAGTGCCTGCACTCACGTGACCACCGTAAGTAATGGAGGCTATCTACACGAAAGCGACGAAAACGTCTTCGGCTAAGTAGGGATTGTCCTGGTGAACACGTACATAATGGAAAGCAAAGAAGTGTTTGATTCGCCATTGATCAGTTGCTGTTCGACACGAAAAGCTCCTGTAACATTTATGCCCTCTCTTTCGTTTTCGCATTGATAGCGCTTGCTGTTGAAGCGTGCGTGATCTCATTCGTGCAGGTTACGATATGTTAGTGCGTCTGCTTGTAATAACCTGGTTTCAAGAAAGTCAAGTATCGCTGTTTCCTTTCCTTGAATACGGAACTTCGCTGGGCAGGGATGGAGGTCGATAAAAACGTTATTGACATCCTGGGGTGCAGGATTGTGGGCGCAGCAAGCAAGTCTTGTATTGGGAAGTTAGCCCAAACCAGGCCATCGCATAATGGCACCACTTGCCATACCACAGTTGAGCCCTCGCATTGGGGCTGTTGATAGCAGATAACTAATAGTACTGATAAATTAAGCCAGTAAGTCGTAACGAGTGGCTGTGCAACAGTATATGGTCTAGGCTAGCGACGTTCTTGCTGCGCCTGAAATATCTAAGGGGATAAGTGTCGGGATAAATCTTACCTGATGAAGCTGGGCTGGAATGGGGAATTGTTGAACACAGGGCCAGCCTAATGCTTCTACCACCGTAGAGGGAGGCACTCAGTGTATGCTTCTTCGTGAGTGCTAGTGACATTGCTGAACTTCAAGAGACCCACGAGGCCAAACACCTTAAAATGACAAATCATTCAGCTTGAAGCCACACGTCTTCAACGTGAATACGCAAACTGCCCAGGAACTCTCATTACTGTGCATCATTCATGCGCACATCTTCCTGTCACCCGGAAGAGTCCGGAAACATAGCTACAGGCAAGAGCTGGAACGCTTTCTGAGCTTCATCCTCGCTGGCGGTCAGGTTGGACTGGGTGGTTGCAGAGAGGTGGCAGGGAGTCCGACTAAAAGCGGCGATAGGGCCTGCACTCCATTCGACCCAGTAATGCTGCCGCATGCCTTCATATCGGGGCCACGCGGCTGCCCTGACCAAAGGTGGTTAACGCAACGGACCATTTTTCAGGCTCAGACAAGGCCTCGCGCATTTCTATAGCGATGAAGGTCGCCAAACAGTCGTCCGCATCGTTCTCGAAGCCATGAAACTCTGATATTTTGTAGGTGACTAGCGATGAAAGGGATTACAGGCAATAATGCATGCTCAGACTGCCAAGGCAAAGTAGACTAGCTGTTGCCAGAGCTGCATGAGCGCACAGCGAAGCTCTCTGTGTTGCTCAAGTGGGCTGGTCTCTACGTCGCGTGAGGCGGCTGCATCGAACATGGCATTGGTGGCGCTCAGGGCCTGTAAGATCGCAGAAAATAGCGCACAGCTTGACGCTGTCTACCCGTCGACCATGGCACGGAGTCGCGCGATGGCACGCCGCAGCTCTACGGTGCTGTCGGATGAGGCAATGAAACAGTGTTGGTTCACGCGCGAGAAGTATGCCGTGCTGGCAGTAACCACGTCAGGGACACGCACGTCGAGGGAGTGCCCCTTGGATGCTCACTTGTTGTAAGAGTACTGGGCACGGGATGCACGCCACAGAAAGCGTGCGCTACGTTCTCAGATGAGAGCAGCCCGTATTGAGAGGAAGGCGGCAGCCTGTCGCCTGTCAAGTGGTATCCTGAAAACGTGGAAGAGGCATGGACGCTGTCCGCGAAAGGTATGATGGGTAGCTGTGGAAGTAATCGGCTTGCAAGCTTCATCGCGAAGGAGGCGTGAACGGTGTTCCTACGACGGAGAGACGCGCAACACCGACTACCCACGAAGACAGGAGGATTCAGCTTCAAGGTTCTGGTTATGTCGAAGGCTGCGCCATTGTACTAAATCAGACAGAGAAGAAGAAAACACCGATTTATCGGTCAAGCTGTTGTTTATTTTGTCGTCGTCTTCTCTACCTCTCCCAAGCTCTCTCTCTCTCTCACACACACACACACACACACACACACACATATATATATATATATATATATATATATATATATATATATATTGCGACGAGCAAGGTTGCGTAAAAACACAGGTTATTATTCCAGGAACGTTAGCCGCAACAAGCTGGTACAGGCAGGAACCCGGCAAGCACGAGCCACACACGGACGTCAACGTCTTCTTTCACGCTGGCACAGAGCTGGCGCCACTATGCTTCGGTACAATTACTCCCCGCGCAGAAAGGAGCCAACCTGGCGACCTAGGGAAAGGACACGACAAGGGGGTCATAGCACGGTTTGAGGCGTGATACGTGTACTGTTTCACGCCCACGACAGCGTTGGTCCGAAGGTGGATCAATGGGCTCAACTTCATAGTTGACAGGAGATGTTTGCCGCACCACACGGTAGGGGCCATGATATTTCGACGAAAGCTTCGGGGAAAGACCGGGAGGGGTAGACGAAACCCAGAGCCAAACCAGCATTCCTGGGTTATAGCGTACAGTAGACGCAGAGGAATCGTGGTCAGTTTTCTGGCGCCATTGGTCTTGTGCGGTAAATGAGCGAGCGAGTTGACGACACTCTTCGGCATAAGCAGCTGCTTCGGAAACAGGCGTCGCTTCAGAAACATCAGGCCTGTAAGGGAGAATGGTGTCCATGGAGCATGATGGCTCACGTCCGTACAGGAGGAAGAAAGGAGAAAAGCCAGAGGTTGTTTGTGGCGCAGAGTTGTATGCGTACGTGACAAAAGGGAGCACTTGGTCCCAATTAGTGTGGTCATCAGAGGCGTACATGGCAAGCATATCTCCAAGGGTACGGTTAAAGCGTTCCGTCATGCCATTGGTTTGAGGATGGTATGCCGAGGATTTCCGATGGACAGTGCGACATGCCTTGAGCAGCTCGTCGACGGCGTTCGAGAGAAACACGCGTCCACGGTCACTCAGTAATTCACGAGGTGCACCGTGTCGCAAAATGAGATGGTGAAGAAGAAAGGACGCAACGTCTTTCGCAGTGGTAGCAGGCAGCGCAGATGTTTCAGCGTAGCGTGTCAAATGATCCACGGCGACGATAATCCACCGGTTGCCTCGAAGAGAGTTGGGTAGAGGACCATAAATATCAATTCCGACGCGGTCGAATTGTCTCGCTGGGCAGGTTAAGGGTTGCAAAGGGCCAGCAGTGCTGTGAGAAGGCGTCTTGCGTCGTTGACACGTGGTGCATGACCGAACGTACTGGCGAACGTGCCGATACATGCCGCGCCAGTAGTATCTTAGACGAAGGCGAGAGTAAGTCTTAAATACTCCAGCGTGGCCACACTGGGGGTCATCGTGAAAGGCAGCGCAGATGTCCGAACGCAAATGACGAGGGATGACAAGGAGCCACCTACGGCCGTCCGTCACGTAATTGCGGCGATACAACAAGCCTTCACGGACAGCAAAGTGTCTTGCTTGACGAGAGAGGGAGCGTGAAGTCGTTTCTGACGAACTGTGAGAGAGGACGTCGAGCAAAGAATTGATCCAAGGATCCTTGCGCTGTTCGGATGGCATGTCGGTGATGCTCAACGATGACGAATCGCAAATGGCAGTTGATAAGCAGGCAAGGTCAGGAGGCAGTGGAGAACGGGATAGTGCATCGGCGTCGGAATGTCTGCGTCCTGAGCGATAAACAACACGGATATCGTATTCCTGAAGGCGTAAAGCCCAACGAGCGAGGCGGCCAGTAGGATCTTTCATGGACGCTAACCAGCATAAGGCATGGTGATCTGTGACAACATCAAACTGGCGTCCGTAAAGGTAGGTGCGAAATTTTCCTATAGCCCAAATGATAGCCAAGCACTCCTTTTCCGTGACGGAATAGTTGGACTCTGCCTTCGTTAGTGTACGGCTGGCATAGGCGACAACGTACTCGTCGCAGCCATCCTTGCGTTGAGCGAGAATGGCACCGAGGCCGACACCGCTTGCATCCGTATGAATTTCAGTGGGTGCATCGGGATCGAAGTGGCGGAGAACTGGCGGAGAGGTGAGTAGCCGGCGTAGCACCGTGAATGCCTCATCGCAGTGGGAATTCCAGCCTGAGAGGTCCGCGCTACGGGAGAGAAGCTGAGTCAGAGGGGCAATTATAGAGGCAAAATTGCGAATGAAACGCCGAAAATAGGAACACAAGCCTACGAAACTACGAAGCTCCTTTAGAGTAGTAGGCTTGGGGTACTCGGCAACGGCACGCAGTTTGGCAGGGTCTGGCGATATTCCTTCTTTTGAAACGACATGGCCGAGAATTGTGAGTTTGCGGGCGCCAAAACGACATTTCTTGAAGTTTAGTTGTAACCCGGCTGCCGTAAGGCACTGGAGAACTTGTTCCAGACGAGAAAGATGAGTTTCAAAATTCGCCGAGAATACAACTATGTCGTCTAAATAGCAAAGACAGATGTGCCATTTAAGTCCCCTGAGGACACTGTCCATCATTCTTTCAAAAGTCGCAGGCGCATTGCAAAGACCAAAGGGCATTACATTAAATTCATATAAGCCGTCAGGGGTCACAAACGCCGTTTTTGGATGGTCTGGTTCAGCCATTGGCACTTGCCAATATCCAGAGCGCAGATCCAGTGAAGAGAAAAACTCCGCACCTTGAAGGCAATCCAAGGCGTCATCAATGCGTGGCAGGGGATAAACATCCTTGCGTGTGATGTTGTTTAGTCGACGATAATCCACGCAAAACCTGATGGAGCCGTCCTTTTTTCGCACGAGGACCACTGGCGAAGCCCAAGGACTGTGTGAGTGCTGAATAACACCACGTTCCAGCATCTCGTCGACGTGTTGAGTGATGACGTCACGCTCAGCCTGCGAGACGCGGTAGGGGCGCTGACGAAGTGGAGTATGATGACCGGTGTCGATATGGTGAGCGACAACTGACGTGCGTCCCAAGGGAGGTTGTCCGTGGTCGAAGGAGGCGCGGAAACGGTCAAGTAGTTGAATGAGCTGATTGCGCTGGTCTTGCGTAAGGCCGGTGTCTACGCTGCGCAACAGAACGTCTTCGTCAGGTAGTGAGGGCACGGTGCCAGCTGTGACAGCATCCACGGACATCGGTGTCGTATCAGAACGGGCATCGAAAGGAAAGATGTCATCATAAGTGTCAAGACTCCCAATGCATTCGCCATGCAATAAGGTAGCGGGACAAGGGAACGGATTGCACACGTACATGGCACTGGAGCCATCGGCAAGTGTTATGACGGCAAACGGGACGACAAGGTTCCGGCGACGAGCGCATTCTTGTGACGGCGTAAATAGGGCAGTTGAATCGGAAACGGAGTCGCACAAAAGAGATACCGCGGCGACCGAAAAAGCAGAAATGATGACGTCAGCGGCGACGATCACCTTTTTGGGTGAGCGAGGGAGATCTATGAATGTCGTGCTGAATGGAAACAAAACGAGTTGAGCACGAGCGCAGTCAACAACCGCATGATTAGCGGAAAGAAAGTTCCATCCCAGGATGATTTCATGAGACGCACGCGGAAGGACGACAAATTCAACGATGTAAAGCACTCCTTGAATCACAACACGAGCAGTGCATGTGGCAGAAGGTTGGACGTGTTGCGAACTCGCTGTGCGTAAAGAAATTTCAACCAGTGGAGTCGTCACTTTGTTCAGGTTGCGGCATAACACTTCACTGATTATACAAATAGCGGCACCTGTGTCGACAAGAGCAGTTGTGGCGAAACCGTCCACAAACACGGCAATCTCGTTAGGGGGCGAAAGATGAGGCCTTGGAAATTTCGTCGGTGGCGCAGCTCTTGCCTCAGGAACTGCGACTGTTAGTTTTCCTCCTGGGCGTGGTTGGAACGGCGAAGCATGGGGGAAGGAGACCGAAGACGGGGTGAAGGAGATCGACGTCGGCTGAAGTCTGGTCGACGTGAACGGGGGTCATGTGAATCGGGTGTCACATGCGATTCTGATTGCCGAGGTATGTTGCCGGAATGCTGCACATCATTAAAATAGAATCCACGGCGACGACAGTAGCGTGCGACATGTCCTGGAATACCGCAGTTATAGCAAACGGGCCGGTTATCCGGAGTACGCCAAGAGTTTACAGGTGCTCGAGGTGTTGGAAAGGGCCGATTTACCGGATAAACTGAAACTGGTGACCTGTAGTAGTTGGTGGCTGGACTGTATGAAGGAAGCGGTGGTTGGGCAGGAGGTCGGCGGACGGCTTCTGCATAAGTCAGCGGTGCAGCCACTAATATTGGGGATGCGGGCGAAGGGAGAGCCTCGGCAACTTGCGTCTGAATAGCACGGCGAAGTGAGTGGTCCAGTGTTGTGGGGGTCTCGTTGATGGTGGCGACAAGAGAGAGCTGTCGAGCAACTTCCTCTCGGATGTACTGCTGAATTTGAGGCATTAACACGCTGTAGTCGGGGCCACTGCTTTTGCACTCCAAGGCCGAAATATCAGCTGTTTGCGTATTAGCGCGACGTGTAGAAACTCGTTGCTTGCGCAGCTCATCGAAACTTTGACATAACTGAATCACGGCCGTGACGGTCTGTGGGTCTTTGGCCACAAGCATATGAAAAGCATCGTCATCAATGCCTTTCATTATATTCTTTATTCTGTCAGCCTCCGTCATCCTGGCATCAACTCGCCTACAAAGGCTGATCACATCCTCAATGTAGCTCGTGAAGCTCTCACCATTTCGCTGAAATCGTCCCCGCAGTCCCAGTTCAGCACGAAGCTTACGCATGGCTGGACGACCAAAAAACGAGGTGACGGCCTCTTTGAAAACCGACCAGGTGGGGATGTCGGCTTGGTGGTTGGTGAACCATAGGTTGGCCAAACCCGTCAAGTAGAAGATGACGTGAGTCAGCTTCGCAGGGTCATCCCACTTGTTAATCGCGCTGGCATGCTCGTACTCTGCCAGCCAGTCCTCGACATCTTGATCTTCAGTGCCGTTGTATACTGGTGGGTCACGCAGACGAAGTACACCAGAACACATGACAGGTGGCAGCGTGGAAGAGCCTTGTGGGGGATCGACGCGCTCGGTCATCGCGGACTGAGATGGTAGCTTACGGCTGCGGAGCTCCAGGACGTTACCCAGCACGTTTCCACCAAATGCAACGAGCAAGGTTGCGTAAAAACACAGGTTATTATTCCAGGAACGTTAGCCGCAACAAGCTGGTACAGGCAGGAACCCGGCAAGCACGAGCCACACACGGACGTCAACGTCTTCTTTCACGCTGGCACAGAGCTGGCGCCACTATGCTTCGGTACAATATATATATATATATATATATATATATATATATATATATATATATTTATTTATATATATATATATATATTGTAGGGCTTTCCACCTTGAGGCTGCAGCTGTGCGCTGCAGCTTACCACGCGAGAAGTTAGACACTTTGTCGTTCACTGCGGCCAGAGGCCGCTACCGAAGTCGGACCTCTTGAAGGGCGTTGCTCCAACGAAACAGCCGCAGAGAATCATCTTGACTGTGCTGCATTTCCCTTCACCGACGCAACCCCATTCGCACACCGAGCTGAAGTGGAGCAACACCTCGAAGGTTCCTCGGAGCCCTCCAGCCACACGGTAGTAAGCTTCTCCGCCTGTCCTACGAATGACGTCAGAAGCAGTTGCGACACGCCACTACTGCTCTCAGTACCCGCGCCGGTACGCGATGCCATCATGTCAGTGGAAGCGGCTGATACCAGTCCTCATACAGCTCGGTTAGAGAAGCCAGCCCCAATATCACCTTTACTGAGGCAAGTGGAGACACCAGCATCGCCTATGCTTGAACCGCCTACGGTGAAGGCGCCGGTAGAGCCCAAGGTAACCACTGCTGGTGTCACTGACCAAGATCTCGAGGAGAAAGTTGGCGCTCAAGATGCAGACAGCAGCCAGTCTCGACCTCCCGATAGACTTGTGGAAGACTCTGGCACCCAGTTTCAGCGTGGCCAAGGCCGACCTCCGAGATACAGCCACTATATCGACCGCCAGATCTACCTTTGGCAGATACCGGGACCAAATTGCGGCCGAGAGCGTCGGCCGCAACGGGGCAGCCAGGGCCGGCCGCCTGAGTCCACAGCACTTCTTCAAAAGACATCATGGCGTGCAAAAGAGCGACCAGCTCGAGGCAGCCAGTGCCGTCCACCAGAAACTTTGCCGCCAGCTCCACGCGCGCGCAGTCATGGCCGAGTGTCATGACCAAGAAAGACGCTGGCGCTTCAGCGTGCGGGTAGCTAGAGCAAAGAAGAGGAAGACGAAGTACAGAATAAGAACAGCTGGCCCAGGATCGGGTGTTGTCTCTTTTCTCTCCGTTACCATAATATATATATATATTGTGAGCATTATTTATGCGTCCCATCTTTTCATCTGTAAATACTCATCATCACCAGTCAAGTTTAGGTTGTGGGGCACGTACTCGAGTCAATAAAAGGAGAGTCTCGAGTGTTCTCGACGCCATCTTACAAGTGGTGGAGAGTGCTGCCCGGTTCCTGCGTCCTCTCGCGTTCTCGGACACCCCAGCGTCTTCTATAACACATCCCTGGAGCTCCGTTCAGGCCGCCGCTTAAACGACCTGGGTCCGGTAATGTCGCAAGCCGCCCAGTCCAGCGTGCCAGCTTCGCCACCACTCCCACCGGCAAGAAACCCTTCTCACCTGGTCACCAGCCCTCAAAAGGATCCTCCGCTGTTCGCAGGGCTTCCGGGTGAAGACGTTGAAGACTGGCTGGAGGAGTATGACCGCGTGAGTGTTATCAACAACTGGGATGAGCCTGCGAAACTCACCCACGTTGCATTCTACTTGAGCGGCATCGCAAAAACGTGGTTTTTCAACCACGCCACAGATTTTCCGACATGGCCCGCCTTTACACGTCAGCTCCGCCAGATTTTCGCCAGCCCGTCAGTGCGCTCGGATATCGCCAAAAAGAGGCTTGGTGCACGTGTTCAACGCCCTGGCGAGTCTTACACTTCTTACATCAAAGATGTTCTCGCCCTTTGCCGCCGCATCGACAACGATATAGCAGAAAGCGACCGTGTGCGCCACCTGCTAAAAGGAATAGCGACTGTCGCTTTTAATGCGCTTGTGGTGCAAAATCCTCAAACCGTAGCCGATGTTGTCGCTACCTGTCAGCGCCTTGAGGAGCTTCAGACCGCTCGGGTACAACCTGATATGTCTGATCTGAGCTCAAGTCATGATACAACAGAGCTGCGTGCACTGATCCGCTCTATCATCCGCGAGGAACTTCACGCACAGGCTTCACCTCGCCACCTCGAGATCCGAACGACGCCACCCGCTACTAGTTTGCGCGACGTCGTGAGGGAGGAACTGGTCTTGATGACTAGTACACCAGCTCCGAGTTCACATCCCATGCCCAGTTATGCTCACGTTGCTGCAACGACACCTACGCCCCACCAGAGCCTGGCCTCGATGACTGTCACACCTGTCCCGAGCTCATATCCTGTGGCCATGCAACGTATGCTCAGGTTGCTGCTAGGACGCCTGCACCCCAGCAAAGCCCAATGCAGCTACCAGCACCCGAAGTGCATGGTTCGCTCAACTCACTCGCACCGCGACCATCTTCCCAGCCTTACAACGCCTGGCGCAGTTCGCGGCCGACTTGCTTCTATTGCGGCATCCGTGGTCATATTTCAAGGTTTTGCCGACGCCGTCAGCAAGACGAACGACGAGGCTACGATAACCTTGAACGGGACGACTTCTACGCGACTGGACCCCCCTATCGTCGGCTGTATCCGAACAGCACACGTCGGTCGCCGTCTCCGCAGAACTTTGACCCAGTTGGCAGTTCCCGGTTCTCACGTCGTCGCTCACCTTCACCGATGCAGCGTTCTTCTTCTCCTCTCCGACCTTCTACTTCAATTCCCAACCGCCAACTGGAAAACTGAACAGTGCAGCTTCGGGAGGGAAAGCTGCATCTTTCGAACTGCGTCAAACTCCTCCGGACCGCCCATCGAATGTTTTATTGGTGTATGTTGAAGGTATACAGAGAGAGGCACTGGTGGACACAGGCGCATCACTTTCCGTAATTCGTGCAGACTTTTGTGCCCGCTTGAAAAAAGTTAGGACGCCCTACGATGGTCCTCCCCTTCGTTGCGCAGATGGAGTCCCTATTCAGCCTTCAAGTGTTTGCACAGTCCGTGTTTTCATAGATGGCATCATTCACCACATTCAGTTTCTTGTACTTCCTTTGTGCACTCACACAGTAATTTTAGGATGGGACTTCCTTTCTTCGGCATCAGCTTTCATATCGTGTCGTCAGCGAGTCATTCGAATGTCAGCTACTGAGAGTTCATCGGATGTCGATCCATACAGCTTCCGTTTCATTGCTGCTACTGATTGTTTCATTTCGCCAGGAGGTGAACAACTTCTAACGATCGCTTCGGATACTATAGTTAATGGTGACGTGTTCATAGCTCCATCAGTTCGCTCGAAACCTGCGGGGCTTACCATAGCACCCGGCCTTGTGCGGTTTAACGACGGTAAAGCATTGGTCACCGCCTTGAATCCAACTTTTTCGCCAGTGATGCTGCCCCAGGGCACTGCTGTGAGCTGCTTCGCTGACAGTGAGCCCTTTTCACTGATTCCCCTTCACGCAGAGTCACCGCCTTTGTCTGCTACTACTGATAACAAGGCTACCACTGTTACCTTAAATGACACCATAAGTCCTCACCTCACTGCCGAGCAAAAGAGAGACCTCTTAGACCTTCTCCAAAAGCACAGCCTTTCGTTTGATGTACATTGCAAAGTTCTGGGCCGCACCTCCGTTGCAGAGCACAGCATCGAAACCGAAGGCAGCTCCATTGTACGCCGCCGCCCATACCATCTCTCTTCGGCTGAATGGCAAATCATCGAGGAAAACGTCGCCGACATGCTCAAACGGGATATTATTTGACCTTCATCCAGCTCCTGGTCGTCTCCTGTGGTGTTGGTCCGGAAAAAGGATGGCTCTGTCCGCTTTTGTGTTGATTACAGAGCGCTCAATAAGATCACGAAAAAAGACGTATATCCGTTGCCACGCATAGATGATGCCTTGGATTCCCTACAAGGCGCAGAATATTTCTCCAGCCTCGACCTCCGATGCGGGTATTGGCAAATACCTATGCGCGAAGCAGACAAGGAGAAAACAGCGTTTGCGACGCCAGACGGGCTTTACGAATTTAACGTCATGCCCTTTGGCTTATGCAACGCTCCAGCAACGTTTGAGCGCATGATAGATACTGTCTTACGTGGTCTCAAATGGAAAACCTGTTTATGTTATTTAGACGACATCGTCATTTATTCTTCTACTTTTTCTCAGCACCTTAAGCGTTTGGACGAAGTTCTAACGTGCGTTTTGAACGCTGGCCTATAGCTCAATACAAAAAAAGTGCCACTTCGCCAGCACAAGCATCAAAGTATTGGGTCACCTTGTCAGCAAAGACGGCGTTCGACCCGACCCCGACAAGGTTGCTGCCGTAATTAGTTTTCCACATCCACGCAATAAAAAAAAATGCGAAGTTTCGTGGGCCTGGCGTCTTACTTCCGCCGCTTCATCCGTCACTTTGCAGCCATTGCGGGGCCGTTACACAAGCTTCTGACGTCAGGCACGGATTTCACGTGGACTGACGAGTGCGAGTGTGCTTTCCAAGCCCTTAAGCGTGCTTTCACATGAGACCCCGTACTCCGTCACTTCGATGAGAGTGCACCCACTTTCCTGCACACAGATGCCAGCGGCCACGGAATCGGTGCAGTCCTCCTCCAGCGCGACGACACTTCACGTGAGAGAGTAGTTGCGTATGCCAGCCGCGCACTAACACCTGCAGAGCAGAACTACTCGATAACAGAGCAGGAATGTCTCGCTGTCGTTTGGGCCATCCAGAAATTTCGACCTTATCTGTATGGACGCCACTTTACTGTGGTTACCGACCACCATGCTCTATGCTGGTTGTCCTCGCTGAAGAATTTGTCTGGGCGCCTCGGTCGCTGGATACTGCGTTTGCAAGAGTACACTTTTGACGTTGTGTACAGGTCCGGCAAACAGCATCAGGATGCTGACGCTCTCTCTCGCTGCCCTCTGCCACTTTCATCTCCAACCACGCATCCTGAATGCCCCTCAGGTGATCAAGCAGCTTCCTGTTCACTCACGTTATCACCCCTGGCAGTTGCTGGGTCGCTACCTTTAAACAACAGCGCCCAGTTTGCCGCGTACCAACGTGACGACCCCTACTGTAACCGCAACATCGGATACTTGAATGCTCGCCTTCTCCACCTAATGCCAGACTACGTCGTCAGCTACGGCTGTTCAAGCTAGAGAACAATGTCCTGCAGCACTATACTTACAATGCGGATGGGCATCGGTGGGTGCCAGTACTCCCCCTTTCGCTGCGAAAACAAGTTCTCGAAGCATTGCACGACGACCCACCAGCTGGACACTTGGGATTTCAAAAGACCTACAACCGCGTTAGGAGCCGTTTCTTCTGGCCTGGTCTTTCTACCTTTGTGGCTAATTATGTCGCTTCTTGCGCACTTTGTCAACGCCGGAAACGACCAACTTCAGCTCCTGCTGGCTTATTACAACCCATTCCATGTCCCGACACACCTTTTGCCGTTGTCGGAATAGACCTCGTCGGGCCACTTCCCGTAACGCCAGCGGGCCACCGCTGGATCGTCACAGCCATCGACCACCTCACACGATACGCGGAGACCGCTTCTCTACGCACTAGCTCCGCCTCAGACGTTGCCGCCTTCTTTTTAGAAGCCATTGTGTTGCGTCATGGTGCACCTCGCACGTTGTTGAGTGACCAGGGTAAGGCCTTCATGTCGACAATTCTTGACGAAATTCTAAAAACTTGTGGCACACTTCATAAGACCACATCCGCTTACCACCCGCAGACAAATGGGCTGACAGAGCGATTCCACCGGACTCTAATCGACATGATATCCATGTACATCGGACCGAACCACGATAATTGGAACAAAATCTTGCCGTTCGTAACATTTGCACACAACACCGCTGTTCAACGAACCACCGGGTATTCACCTTTCTTCCTCGTCTATGGTCGTGCGCCGACATTCACCATTGACGCCTCTTTCTTCAATGTAATGACAAAAACGTCGACGACTACGCTAGAACATTTCGTCTCAAGGCTTGCTGAGGCACGGCAACGTGCTCAACTCAACACGGAGGCCAGTCAAGAAGACCGCAAGCAACGCTATGACAGCTTTCGTCGAGACGTCACCTTTCGTCCTGGAGATGAAGTACTACTTTGGACGCCTGTTCGCACACCCGGATTGTGTGAAAAGTTTCTGTCTCGCTTTCTAGGACCTTACGTTGTTTGTGAAAGAACATCTCCGGTCAATTACCTTGTCACTCCCGTCGAGGGTTCCTCGGACTGTCGTTACCGTGCCTCCGAGATTGTCCACGTTTCACGTCTTAAACCCTTTGTGCGCCGTACCTTTCCCGCCTAAGTCTCGGCCGGGCCGGCCGCTCAAGTACGTGGGAAAAATAAGTGTGAGCATTATTTATGCGTCCCATCTTTTCATCTGTAAATACTCATCATCACCAGTCAAGTTTAGGTTCTGGGGCACATACTCGAGTCAATAAAAGGAGAGTCTCGAGTGTTCTCGATGCCATCTTACAATATATATATATATATATATATGTGTGTGTGTGTGTGTGTGTGACGTATTAAGAGATGGTTAGTAGAAGTAGAGAAGGAAGAAGTGCTTTTAGAATAAACATGGCGTATGAGCCAGGCCACGTCTGCCATTCATCATAGCGTCACACGAGTCGACAGGATGAAGACCTCCCAGCCACTTCATCAGTGTCTCATCATCGACGCAGTTCTACACAAGACGCCCTGATCATACATCGTCTACGGAATCATCTCCTAGCCGCACATAGCGACCAGCACCATGACAGAATCATCGACCGACCTTCCCATCGCCAAGTACACCGGAGCAGCGGATGATGGACCTGTACAGGACTGGTTCGACCTGTTCGAGTTCCACGCTACCGCTGCATCTTGGTCAGAACGGGAAATGGTTACGAACTTCAGCGACTACGTCAGCGGTGAGGTATTTAAATTTTACCTCACCCACATATTCGACAACAATGAGTCTTGGCAAAAGACAAAACGAGAAATGATCGTTTGGTTTAAAAAATACGATGACGACTACGACGAAGACTTGCTTGTAACCCACCAATAACAGACAACTGCACTCAGTCGTCAATTTTGCAGGCAGTCTTCAACCATTCGAACGCACAACAAGATTCGACCTCTGACAAAAGACGAAGTGACACCGGAGTTCAGTGGCAGACGACAACGCGTATTTTGGGAAAAACACAGCCATCGAGCGCGCCTCCCTTCTGCACGAAAGTCGGCATTTGCGAAGTCATCGCTTCTGCATATGACCCGAGACGTTGCCCAACCACCTGATGCCGTTCACTCTTCGACTGGCATACGTGGTCCACCACATGGGTTTTCATCACGCGGTTCTTCAAGCGCTCCTAACGCTCACCATTTGCCTTATAAGGACGCCGTATTTATGGTAGATGACCTGGCGCATCAGGAAAATACCCTGTCGAGCCATTCTCCTTCCACACGAGTTCATGCATCGCCATCCAGTCCATACACACTCGACAGTGGAAGACACACTGAAGGCTCCGACGCATCGAACGTCGCACGCTGCAATGCGCAAGAGCCTCTTATAGTGAACAGGGTAGAAGAAGCTTCTGAAGAACTTTCTACCAATTCTGAAGCATTATCT
This sequence comes from Rhipicephalus annulatus, assembly GCA_013436015.1. Lineage (NCBI taxonomy): Eukaryota > Metazoa > Arthropoda > Arachnida > Ixodida > Ixodidae > Rhipicephalus > Rhipicephalus annulatus. Next base: position 132,549 of record WOVY01010304.1, on the reverse strand, counting down.
TCATTGCCCGAAGTGCATGACAACAGCCCACAAACTACCAGCTGCCGACTGGACCCCACATCAAGTTGTGAAGAAAACGAGCACGATGCTCAAGAAGGGATCTCACCGCGATGCGTTCCACAGCAACATCAGCAACGCCAGCAAAAGCAAGTCCAAGAATCGCAGACACGCAAAGACGACGACGCAAAGTCAGCCTCTTAAAACAAATTCAGGACGTCAGGCATCTTTGCATAAGGAATCGGCGCCAGAAACGCATTTGGCACAAAATATCAAGACTGCGCCTAAGATTACAGCTCCGAAACCTCAGGAAACACCGAACAAGACAAGAAGTCACCAGTTCTACCACGCAAAGATTGAGACACCATCCCGTTAGTTCACGACAACGGAGCCAATGCCACAGAAAACTACAAAAGAGACTGAACGCTATAATTTGTACAAAGCACGAACATAGACATAATTCCTTGAACTTCAGTTCTTGTACACGCAGGCTGCAAGCACTACTTCTGTCTCAGCCACGACACAGAATACAGCGCGTAATAAGTGATGGTTAGTAGAAGTAGAGAAGGAAGAAGTGCTTCTAGAATAAACATGGCGTATGAGCCAGGCCATGTCTCCCATTCATCATAGCGTCACATATATATATTTCGAAGAGCGAGACAGAACAAGAGACAACACTCGATCCTGGGCCAGCTGTTGATGATGACGATGATGATTCTACAGGCATGGCTCGTACCCACTAAGGGGGATCGGCCAAGAATCGATGACTTAATTAGGTAAGATTTTTTTAATATCGAAAACCACCCTCCAGAAAAAAGAAAGAAGAAAGAAAAGACACCCTAGGCAGAATGAAAGTAGTGCAATAGTTGCTTGTCACTCGTTCAGATAAGACAAATATTCGTTACCTTGAATAAGAATCAACATGGCTAAACAATGCTCTTATGTTCGTTGGAATTTTTTTGCACGAATAATAATCACGCAATTAAAAGCTTAATTCTTTTACTTTCATTAGGGTACTTGCAAACTGCGAAGAAAACGTTCTCGTGTCTGAAGCCCAGATCGTAAGCACCGAAGGAAAGTACGTTTTCTATAGTGAAATTCAGCACCAGGCAAGCGAACGGGAGGACTAGGAATGTTTTCCTGAGCAATCTGTATCGGCGACATGATAAAAAATAGTGCTCTATTGTTTCCGATTCTGTACAAAAGCTGCATAGTGGTGATATCGCCAGACCAGTGCTATGTGAATAGAAATTTAACGGGGGAACACGACATCAAAATCTGGTTATTATGGTTTCCAACTGTCTTGTAGGACACCAATAAATTTTCCACGGAAATCTTAAGTGAGTAAATTCTGGTGTTGACAATATTGCTTCCATAGTGTCTGCACTGAGCGCAAGCTTTCTGTATCTTGTCGCAGTTATAGTGGCAACTTCGGGAAGGACTGATAGTACTGGCCCTTCCAATGCTGCTCGTACTAGAGAGTCGGCGATTTTATTTACTTCTAAGCCGCAATGACCGGGTACCCATACTAACTTCAGTAGCTGCAGCTGTGGAGGAACTAGCATAAGGAGCGTCCTTAAGGCCATCGAATTTGTTGACGCCGTAATCGACGTACATACTGACAAGGAATCCGTTATTATGATCGCGTTAGCGGCATTCAAAGGTAGCTTTCGCAGCGCTAGAACTATTGCCAACAGCTCAGCTTCAAAAACTGGGGTGAAATCCGGTAATCCTAATGAAAAAGACCAGTCAAGCGAATAGGAGTATATACCTACACCTGCCTTTTAATACAATACTGAAGCATCTGTGGCTATAATATTATTCGTTTCTGCGTGTGCAAAATAATCCTGCAGTCGGCTATTTGAGACCCTATAGGATTGTAATTTGGGCTTAGAGGGAAAAATCTCATCGAATTCGATCTTAAGAATTTGATTTGTAACCTGCGCCGCAATCACATCTCAAATTTTTACATTTAACCTATCTAGTTGTTTCTGGACAAAATCAATTTGAGGTGTTCGAAAGCGTGGCCAATGGGCAAGAAAAAAGCTGTCTAGGTCATTTATAAAATCATGTTCAGATCGTCTTGGCGCATAGCTTTAAAATTTCAGAAACGTCTGAACCGTTAGGATACGAAAACGGCAAGGCAATGTAGGTAATCGTGCTTCCTGATACAAAACATTGTTTGTTACAAACCTCGGAAGTCTTAGACCCAATCTCAAGGCTTCTCGTTCCAGCATAACCAGAGGCTTTATTTTATAAGCTGGGCCACCTGAGCACAATACACACCCGAATTCTAGGATTGGTCGCATATACATTTTATAGATCATCACCATTGTGCTTCTGCGTAGACCATATCAGCCACTGCTCAGTCTAAGAAGAATTCCTAAGGCGCGTTGTGCTTTAGATGCCATGCTTTCTATGTGGGGAGTCCAGTTTAGGTTTGCACTATAAATTAATCCCAAATATTTAAGAGATTCCACCTGTGGAATAGGCTCTTGTTTAAAACATATTAAAGTTGAGATGGCATCGGATAACGGGAGTATCAATACTGCACTCTTATTTACATTTAAGGTCATGCAGACTGCATCTAGCCATCTCTCCAGCATATTGACATATCTCTGTAGCTTTTGATATAAATGATCTATGTCACTATGTGCCATAAAAACTGCAATATCATCAGCATATACAAACACCTTCATGTCCTGGCAATGCGGTATAGTGCTCATTAAGATGTTAAATAGAACTGGCGATAATACAGCGCCTTAGGGGACACCGCGTGTTTGTTTGCACTTTGACGATGCGCAACTATCCTTAAAGCAATATAACTCTCTTCCTCTCAAAAATTCTCTCACCCACGCCAATATATATTTTGGGAGATTGTGGCTCTCTAATATGTCTAATAAAACTGAATCTTCTACACTATCGTATGCCTTAGCTATATCCAATGTCACTAGTGCCGCATGTTGTCTTTTTTTGCAAGCAAGCTGAATGCGGCTTTCTAAATCTGCGTGTGCACACCAGAATAAACAATCTATTCTGAAGCCAATTTGATTTAGATTGAATATCGAATTTTCCTCCATCCATATAAGAATTTGTTTATTGAGCACTCTTTCGATGAGCTTCACCATATTAGATGTAAGAGAAATGTGTCGAATGTTTTTTATGACATATCGGAATCCTTGTCTTTTTTTGTATCGGCACTATTTTAGCTAATTTCCAATCATACGGAATCCAGGCATACTTTAACGAATAATTTACAGTGTTTAGTAGGTCACATGGTGATAATTTGAATAATATTTTTATCATAGCAGTTGTGATTCCATCCAGACCAGGAGCTGACGAGGGCAAACCTTGTATCACTTGTGCTAACTCTTCCTCTGTTACTTCAGTAACTTCAATCGTTAACGCTGGTTTTTGTGGTTCGTAAGGTTTAGTTGATGTAAATCTACACTCCAGGCCTTTAGCCATGGTTTTTAAGGATTTCTTTGTTTCTTCCAAGGACATAATCTCAAACCCTCTATTATTTGGAGATGGCATCATTTTACGTGATCTCATGAACCTAAACAGCGCCTTTTTGTTACAAGCTTTTGAAAGGTGATCATAATGTTTTCTATCATATTGTTCCTTAGTAGAAGAGACTGTGCGTTTAAAACTTGCAGCGTGATACTTGTAATCAGACCAGTTTTGGAGGCACTGGTTATACATAAGTTTTTTCCAAGCTGCCTTTCTTCGTCGGAAATCGCGGGCACAGTCCGAGTTTCACCACGGACTATGGGTTGTGCTCTTTGCGGATTCCACAACAAATTCTGCATTTTTATATGTTCTTTTGATCAGTGCACTTAGTCTCATGGCTTTGGTATCTTCTTGCTCTTCAGAATGAGTTGCTAAAGCAGATTTGAAATCTTTGCTAAATTTGGTGAAAGTAATAAACACTCGAGTCTGAGAGCCTGACATTATAACTTGGCATGCAATCTCGAATAATATAGGCAAATGATCGCTGTTAGTTGCACAATCACACGCACTCCACGACAAACTAGTAAGTGATGAACTCACAAAGCTAAAATCTAAGGCTGAACGAGACCTATCACTAATGTAAGTGGGTGTTCTTGAATTCAGACAACACAAGTTATTATCCGCTGTCCACTCCCACAATCTCTTACCGCATTGATCAGTTCGGAAAGCCCAGCACGTATGATGAGAATTGAAATCGCCGATTAGAATTTTATTTTGATAACTAAAAGTCACTGCAGCGTCTAAACATCGAGTATCTATTACACCTTTAGGAAAGTATGCATTTACCACCAAAAAAGGCATGCATCCTGGTAAGGTTATTTCTAAGCCGATAATTTGACTGTCAGGTGACATGAGCTTGTACGCAATTTTTGCTTTGAGACTTATTCTATTATTATTAAAAAATGCCAAACCTCCACCTTTCGATGGACGGTCCAGACGGAAAGATCTGAATCTATTTAATTGAAAAGACTGATGCATTGAAAGCCAAGTTTCTTGTAGTGCAATAATATCTGGAGAAAATTTTAAGTGACCCAATTTTTGCTCTAAAATAGCCTCAGCGATGGCCTTGTTTAGAATATTTTCTTTAAGAAAATCAGCTTTAGACAGGGTATTATTCTGGTACTTTTTGGTTTTTGAAGTGACAGGTGCGATGCCTTTTTTGTATAAAGGGGATCTCGAGCGCTTTAACGATCGGGGATCCATCTCCATTTCGTCTGAGTCCTCCACTTTCTTGGTAAGCTCGCATTGAGATACGCTACCTTCCTTTACTGAATCTGCAGCTACCGTAGGTTGCTGTGGTGTATCGGAGCCGTACTCCTTTGAAATTTCAGGGGAGTCACGAATGTGAAGGGCTTCCGTAGCCTGCTGTGGCGTATCAGAGTCATACTCCTTTGCAAACTCCGAGGAGTCACTAGTGTTACGTGGTGCACTGAGGTTGTTTACCGCTATACCCAACATTTGAGCCATCTGGTGGGATAGAATCTGGGCCGAGGACTCACAAAGATTCCCAGCGATGCGCTCCATTGCCTTCTCCACTGCCTTCTCAATCGCTTCCGCAATAGGGACAGAGAGAGCTTCCATTGTTGACTTATTACGAGCTGTTACACCAGCGTAGCCTTGTGTTCGTGCTTGTATTTCGAATGCTGCTTCCTTACGCGAACACCGTCTTCGTTCTACTATCTCTAGAATTTGCGGTTCATGTACCTTTGCCGAACAACTAGAGCTATCGGCCGCATGAGCTTCGTTACATAGGCAACACTTTTCTTTATCACTCTGACAGTCGCTAGAATTGTGACCTTCCCCGCATACCCTACACCTGATCACTGACCTACAACCTTTCATTGTGTGGCCATAACGCCAACACTTTATGCATTGGAGCGGACGAGGAGAGAGTGGCTCTACTCTGTAAATTAAAGGCCAAGCCTTAATTTCTGATGGTCGGACTAATCCCGCAAAGGTCACAATTACAGACTCAGTTGGTATTTTGTTCTTATCAACCACCCGTCCACACCGATAAACTGAACTAGCACCTGCTGGCGAAAACATCTCTAGTACTCCGGAGGGTGGCATGTTAGCATGGACGCCACGCACTAGACCTCGGGTACATGCTAAATGTGAAGGTATGAATGCGCTCACCGGCTGGGATGCAAACATCGAGCACTTCAGTAGATCTAGGACACAGGACTGGTCTGGCGAAAAGCAGAGTATGCCTCCTCTGCCGAACTGGCGGATCTCCGTTATGGACTGGAAATGGGCCGTCACTGACCGTAATTCCGCCTGAATCATTTTCGGGTTTTTCATCCGAATGATGCCGTCATTGGTCGGGACTAGAGCCCCTGGAACCGATGATATTCCGTTGCGCAAGAAAATATCCACTGGCACTTCCTTCGGATCCGTAGAAGCAGACCAAAGAAAAGTCCCTGGCCCTGGCGAAGATAAGGGCATCTTGGCTTGTCTGAACTGTACAAAAACACTTATCAAACAACTATTTCAGTATAAGAAACGATGATAGATCAATTACCCAAACACAGCTACTTAATTCTTGGCCACACCCCGAGAGCAAGCTTCAACGTTCAGCCACCCGCACCCGTGCATCTCAACAGACTGCCAGCTGTCCTTATTCTGACTTCGTTCTTCTCTTCTGTAGTCGCGTATGCGCCCGTGCCTGAGCACTGCACTCATCATTACATTCAGCCACGCTGCGAGCATGTAGTACAGCTAAGCTTGCCCTTCACTGGCACAGGTCTTTTTCTTGGAAGGTCTAAACAGTCAGAGGGCCTAGGCTATGAATCACTACAGGTAGAACTAATGCCTCTGATGGGCGGCATTGGCTGCCTCGCATAGGCCGGTCATGGCCACGGTTCATCTTGACTTGAAAGTAAGGCGATGATGTCTCTGGTGGACGCCATTGACTTTGTCGTGCCGGTTTTTGTGTCTTGCTTCGAAAGTCGGGCGACGATGGCTCTAGTGGACGCCATTAAGTGTTTCGCAATGGTCGTCTTCGGCCCGCAGGCCTGGAGCCCTGATTTGCCATTACCGTCTCTGGCGGGCGGTATTGGCTGTGTCTGTGGGTTCTCTCTCGTGGACGCCATGACTTGCCTTGTGGGGCTGTCGAACACTCTGATGGGTGACCTTGGCTGTCTCGAGGCGGCCGCAGCAGCAGGCAATTCAGTTGGCGCAGTTGGGGCACTGGTCTTCATTCCCGTCGGCGTTCTGCTGCGATTCTCGGCCATCATGCTTTGACGCAGGAGCCTCTGCACTGCCATCTTTGGCTCCTCTTGTTTTGCGGCCACAAGGAATCAAGATGCTCCTTGGTTGTTTTGTACCGCGGCGTCCATACAAGTTAACGCCACCATAACTGCACATAATGTTGCAGACACCAGGGGCGTACAATGGCCTCACCTCGCTGCTATCACTGGAAACTGTTGGTATCGTAGACAGGTAGGGTGTGTCATGTCGTGACCCATCCGGCAGCACAGGAGTGAACGACTTCACGTGCCCAGGAGGTGTCGGGTTCGAAGGCCGCAATGTCAATTGCTGAGGCTCGAGGCTGGTCTTGTTGCCTGTTGTCAGACAGGAGGACTGTGATGAGACATCGAGCTGCCACCCCACTTGAGCTCGATATATGGTAGTGGGCGCGTTGACGAAGGGTCCAGCGACCTTGTGCCCCTCTGCATCTCCCCCCACGAAAGAGTAAGAGGTGGCCGATGGCTGACACTAATTTGGGTTCGGTACCAGCGACGACTCTTGAAGCTCATGTGGAGAACTGGAGTGCTCAGCTGGAGCCTCGAAATGAAACCCTCCCTGAACTCCATCCTCGGTACCGGTCAGGTTGGACTGGGTGGTGGAAGGGAGATCGGAGAGTGTACAGCTGAAGGCAGCTACGAGCTTGGAGCTCCACTCCACCCAGGACTGCTGCTTGAAGCCTTCATACCAGTGCCACGCCGCTGCACCTTCCCTAAGACGGTCTACAGCCACGGTCCATTTCTGAGATTCCGCCCAGGCCCCGTGCATTGCTATCACGTTGACAGTTGCCACCCAGCTGTCGGTGCGTCCCTCATAATCATATGGTGGTTTTGGGACGTTAAACCCCACAAATCGAATCGAACCCAGCTGTCGGCGTCGTTCCGGACCCCGTGGAATTCCGGTAGTTTGCAGATGGCTGGTGTTTGTGAGGTGGCAGGTGGCAACGCAGAGATCACCAACGCGAAGCAGTCGAGCTGGTGTGAGAGCTCGATCAGAGAAGACCGAAGCTGCCTGCGTTGCTCCGGTGTGCTTGCCTCAAGGTCGTATGAGGCAGCTGCATCCAACACTGCGTTAATGTCACACAATGCTGGCAACATTGTAGGAGCCCGCTCAGCAATCAACGCTGTCAATTTGTTAGTCTCGGCGCGGAGCAGTGCGATGGTACGCCGCAGCTCCACGGCACTGTCGCACGAGGCTTCTGAACCACTTTGGTTCGCGTCCGTGAAGTACGTGGTTCTAGTAGTACTCACGGTGGTAGCATGAACAGCGTTTCTTGGCGGCTCGTATGTTGAAAGGGTACCGGACAGGGAATGCAGGCCGTGGGAAGCTTGAACACCATTCCCGAAGGACAGGAGCCCGTGCGTATTACGGCCGGTGGTAGCATAGTGTTCATTGTGTGATGCCCTGGTACCACAGAGAAGGCATAGGCATCGTCCACTGATGGTACGATGGGCAGCTGAAGCGGCGGTCGGATTGTTGACTCCTTCGCCAAAGAAGCGTGAACGGCGTTCCTGGATGGGGAAGCCCGCACTGCCGGCGAACTACGAAGACACGTACCGGTTCCTTCCCGCGGAGGGTTCACTTGTCGGCTTGCGCTGACGGCAGAATCCATAGCCAAGGACGCGTGGATGGCGTCCCTTGTTAAATGGTACCACTAACGTGTACTGCAGCCGCCGAGGAGGCCTTGACGCCGTCTCCGAACGGTGGTGGCAGTGGCGGCAGGTGAACAGCTGCCGAGGAGGCCTTGACGCCGTCCTCAAGCGGCGCTTATCGCGGCTGTCCTGGATGACGAAGCCGGGACGTAAGACTTCCTCTTCGTTGACTGCGCCATTGTAATGTACTAGACAGAGAACAAGAGACAACACCCGATCCTGGGCCAGTCGTTCTTCACTTCCTTCCGTAGTCGCGTATGCGCCCGTGCCTGAGCACTGCACTTGTCATCATTACAATATATATATATATATATATATATATATATATATATATATATATATATATATATATATATATATATATGCTAAAGAGAGATAGGGAGAAAGAGAGGGACAGAAAGCCTGGACTCCGAGCGAAACGTCAATGAAACAGCTTTTATTTGTGTGTGCATGTAAGCAGAGCCGTAATTATTAGCTCATTTTTATGCACGCTTTCTACCTGCACTATACAAGGCTCGTCCGAGTGCTTATTTGATATAGCCTTTGTTTTCACTTTTCACTCATGAATGAGGTTTATTCAAATTCGTATAACAGACGTGGTACAATGAGGTCAACATGCTGCAAATAATAGAAGTACGTCCTCAAAATAGTTTTCTTGTTTATTGCGATGAAACCTGCAAGATCTACTTGAGGGACAAAAAATGCGATGAAACATTACTCAAGCGAGTATGCTTTTGTAAAACGTTGATGCGTTGAAACGTGATTGTACTATAACTCATAGGGAATTCCGACTGACGCGGTGCTAAGTAGCTCCCGTTGAGTAGTTATTCATGATTTCGTTTGTAACAAATTGTGTTTCATTGCATCTATTGTGTTGTTAAAACATTCATTTTATTATGATATCACATCATGATATCACGAATAGGACAATGTTGTCTTCATTGCATTGTAGTGATGCTTGTCTTGTTGCATAAATGTGCCAAAGTGTATGTGTCCTTATTACTGAAATGTTATGAAATCTTTGTTTTCTGTACATAGAGTAAATAAACTTTCTAAACAGAAAATCGCTTTTTTCTAAACACACAGGGCTGATGTTAATCGGGATGGCTTACCGCTCTCCTATATTCGAGTCATTGCTTTTCTAGAAGGCATTGGTCAAGTATGTAACACTCTAAATCGTCAAAATTGTGTTCTAAACAGGGCCGTGCACGCTGGATTTCACAGTCTCGGAGTAAATCTCTTCGTGCCATCTGGGCGTTCTTCTCGAGGCCGCTTTGCATGCCTTCTCATTGTTGGGTGCTTAGGCTTTGGCGCAATCGCTGCGAGGCGCTTGCAGCACTCCATCACCGTCGCGCTCTCTTACCAATCTTGGAGCGACTGTACACAGAAATGCTATTTGTTCTGTCGGAGGAACTCTTCTTTCTCGGAGAGAAGAAAATCCTTTGGCAGTGGTCCTGACCTTTTTTGTTTGTCTGCGAGAGACGCTTAAAGTTTGTCTTTCGACCTGCCTGGTATTGGTAGGCTGACGTCAATTCAGTACCGGCAGAGGTAGGTAGGTAATCAACTTTATTGATTCACGAAGGAATCATTTGAGGGGGGTGTGGTTGGGGAAGTGGAATCAGGATGACGAAGAGCCCTCGGGCCACTCTAGGTGGCCGGACGCTGCTGTGCTTCGGCGAACCTTCTGGCCCAGCTCACTGTCCGGAGCTGTAAACCCGGTTGCGACTTGCGCAGAGCAGCCTCCCATCGCTCCTGGTGTTTTGACCCTTGCCACGAAGGCTTGGGTTTCTTTGGGCAATTCAGAAATATGTGCTGGAAGTCGACTCTGGTGCTAGGACATAAGTTGCAGTGAGGCGAGGTTTCGCCATGTGTAAAAAGGGAGAGAAGAAAAGGAGTCGTTACTGTGGCCGTTTGAAGTCTGCGCCACAAAGCCTGGTCACTTCTGGAGAGAGATTTATGTGGCGGGGGATACGTTAGGCGGGAATTTCTGTAAAATAGCGTGATATCGTGACAGCTGAGGAGTCGATCCCTGGCACTTCGAAGCGAAGGCAGGTCGCTGTGAGCCCGGTTGGCGAGTGCTCGGGCTTGTGTGTGAGCGGCCGTGTTGCCTTGGTGTCCACAGTGCGCAGGGACCCAGAGGAGGGTGATGAGGCGATCAGGTGGAAGAGATGATTCAAAAATTTTAGCAGCCGGAGAATGAATTCGGAAAGTGGCGAAATTACGAATTGCAGTTTTTGAATCAGAAAAAATATACTCAGCGGAGGAGTGAACAATGGCTAAAGCAATTGCCGCCTCCTCTGCTTCCAGGGATTCTGTCGAATTTGGAAGGGACGCACTAGCGACCAGTTTTTGAAATCCATCTACGACGGCTACCGCGAAAGCTCGATGATCTACATATTCGGCCGCGTCTACATAGACTGCGGGAGAATTAGGAGGGAAGCGCTTCTGAAGGGACTTAACTCGAGCTTCCCGTCGTGCCCGATTATGTTCTGGGTGAGTATTTTTGGGGAGTGGCGGGATTAATAGGTTGCTGCTAACAGTGACGGGAACTGCGTGCGTGGCCATGGTGTGACCAGGAACGTTGATTCTAAGTCGGCGCAGGAGTACCTGTCCTGTTTCTGTGAGTGATAGTCTTTGATATTGGCTGAAACGATGCGCCTCTACAAGCTCTCCCAGAGTGTTGTGCACCCCAAGTTGAAGTAGTTTATCCGTGGCTGTTGATTTAGGGAGATGGAGCGCAGTTTTATAGGCATTACGAATGAGTCTGTTAAGTTGCTTGATCTCCGTAAGTGAGAGATAGAGGTAGGGAATATAATAGGTAATTCTGCATAGGCAAAAGGCCTGTATGAGGCGGCGTGTGTCTGCTTCCCTCATGCCGCGATGACGATTGGATATGCGCTTAATGAGGGTAGCTGTATTTTGAACTGAGGTGCGGATTAACTTTATAGTGTCAGCGTTCGAGCCATCGTCGGAAATATTAAGGCCTAAAATATTGATTTTATTGACCCTGCGAATAGGGGTGTCATCAAGCATGACTTGAATGTGACATGTATCTTGCTTTTTAAAGTCAATTACTAAGAGTTCCGATTTAGCCGCCGAGCAGGTGAGCCCAATATTGTTGGCGTGTTTAACAACAATGTCAGCGGCCAACTGAAGCTTCGATTCGATTTCGCCATGGTTGCCAGTATTGACCCAGATGGTGATGTCATCCGCGTACAAGGAGTGATTGATGGAAGAAAGTTTGGCAAGTTCCCGCGCTAGCGGTATGAGAGTAACGTTAAAAAGGAACGGGGACAAAACCGATCCCTGGGGCGTTCCCTTGCTACCTAGCATGAAGGGATCGGTTTTGAAAGTGCCCAACTGTAGGCAGACGGACCTATTGCTGAGAAAGGCAGAGACATACCTGTGCGTGCGAGAGCCTACGTTTAGTTCACTAAGAGATTTTAAAATCGAGGAGTGAGAAACATTATCAAAAAAATTGCCCGCAGCTTCCCTCTGGGGAACACTGAGGAGGATGCGGAGCATATAATTGGTTAACGGGATGTTAAAGTGCGACTTACTTGGGTCGATGGCTAAATTGGTTAACGTGGTTGTGAAATGGGGTGTTAAATTGCGACTTACTTGGGTCGATGGCTAAATTGGTTAACGTGGTTGTAGGAGGTGGTGTTAAATGAGTGAACACGTACACACGTATGCGAAAGGGCGGCGCTGGTCGAAGGGACGTTGATCATTGTGTTTGTGGATTCGTTGGAATTCATTTCACCGCGACCTTGGACGTCGACGCGCCGTACAAACCAACCGACGAGCGGCAACTGAGCGAGCGAGCGCCGACCTTGAGTATATATACAGCGCGACTGCGCCTGCGCTGTCAGCTGTCGAATGTTCTCGAACGAGAAGCGCGCGCGGCACAGATGGTGGGCGACGGCGCGACGGCGCATGCGCGCGCGTCAGCTGTCGAATGTTCGAGAAGCGGTGCGGACGGCGCACTACAAGGCGCGAGTATAAGATGCTTCCGCATCTAAAACCTTAGTCAGGTCCAATGCAAGGATGGCTCTGGTGATGTGTGGAAAAGTAGGATTTAGCACGTCCTCCTCAAGCTGCAGCATGACATCCTGAGTGGAGAGTCCCGCTCGGAAGCCGTACATGGTGGAGGGAAACAGTTTTTCTTGTTCCATGTAGCGATTAAGACGATTGAGAATTACATGCTCCATCAGTTTTCCTGTACATGAGGTAAGAGAGATCGGTCTCAAATTATTAAGGTCTAATGGCTTATTATGTTTGGGTATGAAAGTCACCTTAGCTGACTTCCATTCCTGGGGCAGCGTGCCCTGCTCCCTGTGTTGATTCATGTCATCGGTAAGAGTACCGGCAGAAATGTCACGTAAATGCGTAAAATCTACATATTCAGGTTTTATTTGTGTATCATGTCATCTACAAATGTTTAGAAATTTTTAGGGGCGAAGCTCCTCAAGCCGTAGGTATGTCCGTCCTAGCTTGTCATGGTTCGTGACCACCTAGTTTGATGACTCCTTCAGCATGTGCGGATGGACAGACAGACAGACAGACAGACAGACAGACAGACAGACAGACAGGCAGGCAGGCAGGCAGGCAGGCAGGCAGGCAGGCAGGCAGACAGACAGACAGGCAGGCAGGCAGGCAGGCAGGCAGGCAGGCGGGTGGGCAGGCAGACAGGCTGGCAGGCAGGCAGACGCACGGACAGACATAGGGACACTTCGCCCCACTCATCTTCATTCACTCCGTGGGTATGCTGTGATTTTTTGTAACAATTTCTTGTGTCGGTGCGTGTTCTGTTCTTTATAAATGTACAAAAGTAATTGGTGTCCACAGTCTGTGAATATTTTTTTCCAAACACATGACAGCCTGTTGCTGTGTTCACAATTGTTTCTAAACGCATTTCCACAGTTTAGTACGAAGTACTTGTAATTGTGGAAATTGATGGGCTTTTTCAGCCCGAGAATTTCTTTAAAAGTTCTGTTACCGACCCGTCAAACCTCGCCATTCAACCACAAATACAGACTACAACATACGCTGATATACTGCACCTATGTCGCCTACGAGAACAAACTTTGCCTCATACCATTAAGTGACTTAATAAAGCCGAGGAGACCTGTCTGCGCAGGCTACGAGCCATGTCGTAGAGCAGCCTGGCCATAGTGGCTAAAGTAGACCCAGAACAATTCAGTATATATTTTTTTTATTTCTGTGGCAGTCACGCTGACCTGGTTGACATAGTTTAAGTCATTTGCGCAAATAAATCATTGCAATGAAATGAAAATTGGAATGGTTTGGACTTTGTCGGGCCTGGATCTCGAAGACCAGTGGAGACTTGTAGAGCGGGCGCAAATCACAGGGCTTGTTCTACATGTTCTGCAATAAATGTTTTAGTCATTCATTCTTTTTCTGTAGGAGACGGCCTACTGCCTAGCCCTAGTAGAGAACGTGGTACTCCGAATTTCATACATATTTGTATCAAACACACGTATTGTTGAGACTAAAGCATAACAAAAAGCGCCCTTTTTTAGCTACTCAGTTGATCTTTTCTGTCCGTAATCGTTATCGTACAAAATAAGTAAAAGAAAGCGAAACAAGAAAACGCATCCAGGATGGAAAAGGGTTCAAAAGTAGGTCCTCAACGCGGTAGCGCCGTGTTCTACCAAGGAATCGTATAAGTTTTAGGGGCGAAGCTCCTTAGGTTGGGGGTCATTCCCTCGTAACAGCAGTACATTGTAGTAGTAGCCACTTCTAGTTAGTTTTAGGGATCGCTCACTAGATGGAGCTCAGTTTAAATGTTCTCGGAAATAACCTTACTAGATGGCGTTAGGGGTTTTCGTATAATAAGAAACTCACAGCATTTCCAGGGAGTGAGTGATGATATATGTGTATTTGTTTTTAGCCCATTCAACAAGAAACAAGAGTTTTGCTGACATTGTATCGCAGTGCTTTTTCCTGCACTCTTCAACGCATGCCCTTCATGCTGCCCTTCTTCAACGCATATATGTACACCACTCCGATAATAAATCTTTGTTGAAAGTCAGCGCTCTTTTCTGTTTTTCTTTTTTTCGCTTCCGTAATTACGAAGTAAATACTTCTAGGTTGCGCTGTTCCTGCATTCAGGGTGATGATGAGTAGGGTGAAGCGTCCGTTCGTCCGTCCGTCCGTCCTATGCGGGCTCTAGTGTGATAGCGGATGGACAGACAGACAGACAGACAGACAGACAGACAGACAGACAGACAGACAGACAGACAGACGGACGGACGGACGGACGGATGGACATACAGACAGACAGATGGCTGGACGAATGGACGGATGGACATATGCTTCGGCCCACTCATCATCGCTCACTACGTGGATATACCGTGAATTTTTTGTACATTTGTGTGTGCGACAATGACAGTGGACGTCTGATAATTGAGTCAAAATAATCGGTAAAATACTTTTGCTAACTTAGTCTCGTGAAGTAATTTATTGGAAGGGTATATTTTCTAAACATTTTTTTAAATCCTGCGACAGCAAGGCTGCCATTGGTTTCCCGCGCTTCCTCCACGTCTGGACCAAAGCACTTGGCCGCAGTCAACATGGCACCATTTCGAATAGTTAAAGATATTTGTTCAGTAGCTTTTTATTCTTGAGTTAATGGCAAGTGTTTATATTAGAGAGCTCTAGTGCATGGCGATTTCACGTTTCTGCGAAAAACACGCGTCTTTCGGTTTCAATTCTCTGTGAAAAACCAGACAGTGGCCTATAACCACAGACGTAGGGGCAAGGTGGACTTCTTATCTCAACGTTATAGGTATTTGGAATTAATGTAGCTCTAGGGAGCTTTCGTGGAGACTTACTGACAAACTTCGTAAGCTGCATGCATTTTCATTTTACCCTTATTTGAAGTTGGTGAAATTTGTGAACGCCTTATACCTTTGATAAGCACCACGAGATTGTGTGGCTTGGTTTCCGGCTACTTATGCGACCTTTTGTTCAGGATATCTAACCAAAAGAATCATATCGATACCAAGCCAATCTAATACAAAGCAAAGCCAATCTAAACATGGCTTATACATTTAAAGAGATGTGCCCAAACAGAGATTTCGGGTAATGAAAATTAAATGCAGTACCTAGATACACCGTGTCTCATGGTTATATAGTGCTTTTTACATACAAAACTTTATAATAGTTAACAAAGGATAGCAGACTAGGCATCTTTGTAAGACATTATAAATAAACTTCAAGCCCTGAAAAGACGAGGGCAGAAAAAAGCAGTGGGTCCAACGTGTTTTTTTCAATCCTTCTCTGGCAAGGAGCTTAAAATTTACTTCTCATGTTTTAGAATTAAGCTATTTATATTGGTACACAGGGCGTGAGGATTTTAATTCATTCGTTTTTTTCGCACCATCATAACGATAATAAAGTAATCCACGGTGGAATTTACCGAAAAGTATGCACAAAGGGTTCCAGTTAAATAGAGACCGTCACGTGTGGCGTCCACTATTTTGAAGTGTGCGTATTGGCCGAACAAGTATAAGCTAACGTTTGTGTCTGTCAGTGTTGTGTAGTTACGACTACGAAACCGGAATGAATCCGGAATCTTTGCAAATTTTCGCCACACTCGAATGGAATGGGAATGGAATGGAGACAAAAGCTTGGAAGAATGGAATGCGAATGAAATTATGCGCATTTTGTATGGAATGGATTGGGAATGAATTTGCGCATTTTTTTCGAAAATAGAGCACATTTTTGTCGACCTGCTCTTTAATAAAACTTCAAACAATAGACGCTTGCATTTGACAGTACAGCATAAATTTAAAAAGCTTGGCTTATTACAACCATGGTACATTTTTCTTAAAAACACCACTACTGCAAGTATGTCTTCATAGAAACCATATTGCTCCGACGCTTTTCGTATACTTTGCATAACCACGGCTCCATGCCATGGCATCCATCGTGCGAAACTACGGTGGCTGCTCACACCCCTTACGCTTTGTCATTTTTAACCCTCGGTGGCACCTCAGCCACCTGCTCTCTCACCACCCTTCACTTTGTTTTTTGCTTCTGCGGCCATAGGCTACTCATACGCTTATTAAAAAAAATGCTTCTCTAAGCTGTGATGCGTATTGACACTCCGGCGATGCTTTGTGTTTACTGCAAGCCTTGGTATACCAGCTTGCGCGCCTTCTCAATTCATATTACCCCCCCCCCCCTTGTTTTTTGTGCAATACTGTCTCCTCTGCCTATACACACATGAGTGCCTTTCCTGAAACTCCATCGCAAAGATGTGCAGGTCATCGCACCACACATTCGTACATCATGAACTCTAAAGGTGCCTGAACTGTGTGTGCGATGAACTGTTGTACAAGATGAACCGTACAGGGAGACAGAATAGACTTTTTGGAAGCATTGGTTCCCGTAGCCAGCCGAGGCAAGCGATCCTACGTAACAAAGGCGGCGCCTCCCAGAATACCTGCGCTATGATTCACTAAGTCGGCATTAACGCATTTAAGCTTAACCAATATACAAACAGCACCATTCGTTCAGCATGCACTCTTTGAAAAAAAAAGGTTGGCATATTCACCTAAGTAAATAGTAACCCTTTATTTTCCACAAAAAGCACTAACCTGCTAACCATTGAAGGTAGTAAAATGCGGGTTAGTGAAACTTCCTCATTCGCTAAGTAGTTCATAAATAGTGCTGACTCAAATAATGAATAAATGACGGAGTTGTTAGTTAACGCTAGTTTATATATAGATGTACATTGCCATATCAAGATAAATGTATTACAAAAGCATATATAGCGCAATAATCAAAGTGCCATTGTTTAAGTAAGATAACTAGTGGCCACTGATCAATTCAGGTAATGATTATGGCAAAGTACACATCACAGCAGCATACATAGGGACATTAACAAATCACAGATGACAATTTACACACGAACGTGCACGCGCGCGCACAGAATATCAAGACGTAGCTGGTATCGCATACTGTAGCAGCCGTTTCGAGGCTATTTATGCTCCAGTTCAGAATAGTAATCCGTGTTCTGGTTAGCACCAGTACAGTATAGAAAAATAATGGACGTGTAGTACACATCATCGTCTGCCCTTATATTTCCATATATCTATGTCATAACTTAGCACAAAACTCTATTCCAATGTTATCGACAAAATTAAGGTTGGTCCAAATATTTCTAAAGAGCGTCACAATTACTGTACTGCAAGAGTTACGGTGCAATTTGCGAGAGATCTGGCAACGTATGTGGCTTAGTAGTTACCTAGTTAAAAAAACCAAGAAAGCTTTTCTGGTTAGTAATAGTAAAACTTTCAAGCTTTGTATACTAGCTGCTGGTAGTAGTAAAGAGATGCCACAAAGGCAGTAAAATATGCTCGAGATAAGTTAATACATGCGTTGCCAACTGTTGATTAGCTTATTGTTCATAAGATCGTGCCGACCATGCCAATATATAGGTAGCAGGACAACTGTCTTTTTGGGAACTAGTAGTGGGTATGCTCCACGAGATATGTGACCAAGCTACTATCCCTCGGCCATGATAACGGGTTCTCTGTACTTCTGCAATTTGTAATGCATCTGATGACATCAGCTTTATGAAGCGTCCATCCTTAGCTTGATAACGCTATCAAGATGACTCTCCTACGTTGAAAAATTGTTAGAATGGAAGTGACCTGCCCGGCCATTCCTGGAGTGGGAATGTGACAAGGTTTTATTTTTCATTCCAAGGAATTGAAAGTAACGAAATTTCGGAAAGTTGCAATTGCCCGGAATAAAATTGCAATGAAATAAAGGCGCCCATTCCGCAACACTGGTGTGTGCTAGTGGTCCATGTACAGTGCTACGTCAAATTAGGCCTTTTATGCAATCACAACGTAGTATGAGTGACATCTGCATGTCACAGGGACAGCTTAGTCGTAAAGGCCTCAGCCATATTAAATAAATTCAACTAAATAACGAAATAACTAACTGCGTCGCGAGCTAGTAATATTGCTCAGCATGATGACTGGTGATAGGAAACACAATGATAGTGGAGTCACTCTCAGCAAACTAAACGTACTCACACAAACACACACTTATAAGTGGTGCAAGTAAATGGATAAAACAAAACACAAGAGCGAAATAAGCCCCACCATTTGCACGACATGCTTAGGCCGTCGTCTCTGTCACATCACAATGTGTCTCCTCTTCAATATCTTTTTCTTCCTGGGCCCCTCCTGACTTCCACTGCGAAAAGCGGCTCATTGGGGCTTTCGATAAAGACGGGAGCAGGGTTCTCATCGGGTAAGACTAGGCAGGACCTACGCGGCACTAGAAATAAATCGATGGCTTTCAAAGAAGTCATTCAAAGAGCTCCGGGGAGTCGGGCAGTACATTCCCACTTCAGATGCCGTGCTGCGTCGATTAATAGGACGGCGTTGTTTGGCTCAATAACTGCGCCAAGCAGCTCTCGCATCGACTGCTTTGAGGGATTTGGAAAGAAAAGCAAGCGACAGACAGAAAACTAGGCAAAAGCGAGTTTTTGAAAGAACAGTGACACTTGTGTCTCCTGAGGGAATCGCTTTACCCAAATGGCATCTCTGTATATGTTCTGATTGAAAAGTCCTTGCACTGAGACAAGAAATACTGAGTGGCTCGGCATCGCGTGCAATTCCATAAAAGGACGCTTTAAAAGACTGCGTGTCGTTCTGCAGACGTGGAAATGAACGAGTACAGCAACGTTTGTTTGTTTGTATGCTCGTTGATTTGTTGTCATGCCACGTTGGAGATTCTCGGCATTTTCTTCATTTTATTGCATTGCTTGGAATTTCGGTTGGGATGCTTTGTTTTGTTTTTATGCTACTGCAGGAAGCTAGAATACCTTACATTTTCATATCTGTCTTTGCTTCGCACTTTCGTCAACTTTCTCCAAACTATATATCAATTTACATACAGTGTCCTTATGTGCCAAAGAACAGCAGCACTTAAATTAGTCTGTGCCAACTTCAGGTTCCATAAAGCTTCATTATAAATCATTTGGCCCCTACTTATTACTTTGTCAGCCATGAAGTCAATATTTTACGCTACGTGCACTGCTTATTTTTTCAAAGAAATGTGCAATATATTTACTTCATTACCGCACACAGATATTAAATGACGCAGAGAAAACAAGGAGAGAGCAAGATGGACTCTGCCACCTGGAGGGCACAGCACCTGCTTACTCTTTAGTAAGGAAGGAAGAAATAGAGGAAAGGAAGGTGGGATGAGAGGAAGAGGAAAAAGTTGAGGCAAGTAATGAGTAGAGAGGGAAGATATGAAACTCACGCAGAGAAAAGGAGAAAAATATTAGTAAACCCCTTGCTGCCAAGCTTGATGCAAAGGAAACAAGTAGATCAAGTACAGAAACATGACACGAAAAGTTCAGCCCAGTACTGAGTACTTTGACTAAAGATATTTCACGGAAAGTGCTGTGAGCGATGTCAAAAAAACGGCAGATCCCAAGTACAGTGGGAATCGATGATATGGGAAGGATGAATGAGAAATGTTGACATGTCACTTTAAAATTAGCACAACGTTACGAGGTGGGGGTAAATGATGACGTACATGACTTCCGCGTCATGATTATCATGTTTGGATGATTCGTTTACGTTGTTCATCTATTCACGTCACGTGATACCTAATTTAGTATTGTGGAGCCGGCGAAACGGCTGTGAGCAGGCTATCAGCGTGGTATATTGTCATGTTTTACATGACACGCGTGTCAGGATAATCATGTTTGCACCACCCATGTATTTTGTCATTCATTGTAGTCACGTAACACCAAATTTGGTGTATGTGGATCTAACAAAACGACCGCGAGCGCATCATTTAGGGCCCTATATACTCCAATGTAGCGTTGACGCGCACGCACGCTGGGGACAGCGACGCTACGTTAGCAAAACGCGAGCACTTCATAGTCTGACGCCAGGAGCGACCAGCGTCCGACGGCATGGCCTGACGGCAACCAGCGCGAAATGGGGCATGCTGCATTTCGTGCCGATGCGTTACCCAGACAACACTACTGCGTTTTCCTCTTTGCGTTACGGAGGCACGCTAGACGCGCTGAAACGCGCATGCGTCAAAGCAACGCAGCGCGGCGCGCACCCGCGAGTATATGGCAGGGCCGGCGCCTGGCGTGAGAACGCTGGCGTGACGCGACGAAATGAACGCCGGTGAGCACGCACAGTATGTCACGTCGAAATGTATTAGCGCCTTGACTGTGGCATGTAGTCATGTTCTCACATGACACACATCTCATGATTATCATGTTTGCACCAGTCACATACCTTCGTCATCCTTTGGCGTCACGTAATACCAACTTTGACATATGTGAAGCTAGCAAAACGGCCGCCAGCGCATCATCAGTGTGGCATGTAGTCATGTTGTTACATGACACACATATCCTGATTATCGTGTTTAGATGTGTCTTTTACCTATGTCATCTGTTCACGTCATGTAATACCAAGTTTGGTACATGTGAAGCTAGCGAAAAGGCCGCGAGCGCATCATGAGCGTAGCATGTAGTCATGTTGTTACATGCCACACATCTCAAGTTTATCATGTTTGCACCAGCATCATACCTTCGTCTTCCATTAACGTGCTGTATTACAAATTCGGTGTAAGTGAATCTAGTGAAACGGCCACCAGCTCATCATGAAAGTGGCATGTAGTCGTGTTGTTACGTGATATGCATGTCATGATTTTCATGTTGGGGTCTGTGGCTTGTGTTCGCCATACAATTATGCCATACCATATCAGTTTTGCAACATTCCATGGGAACAAAACCACTGCAAGAGCTGCAGGACCATGAAATGTAAACCGTGACATTCATGACATACATGTCATGATTTTCATGTTATGACAAGTAAAATATGTTCTTAATATAGTCATGTTATGTCATATCAAGTTTGGTATCAATGCTATTATCGAAACGGCGAATAGAGCTAAAAGTCGTAGGCAGCTAGATAGATAGATAGATAGATAGATAGATAGATAGATAGATAGATAGATAGATAGATAGATAGATAGATAGATAGATAGATAGATAGATAGATAGATAGATAGATAGATAGATAGATAGATAGATAGATAGATAGATAGATAGATAGATAGATAGATAGATAGATAGATACGCTCAATGTCACCAAAGTTCGCTAAGAAATGCTTCGCATTTAAAAGAGTTGCTTACTCGGCGTTGATCCTTACCATTAGCCGTGACCAATGGGACATTGCACATTGGTTGTATTTGACCTCTCTAAAAATGTTACTTCACCATCTCTTCATGTATGTGTGTGTTGTTGAGGAGTGGAAGGGGGTCTCCACAATCTTCAATGGATTGCAAGTCAAAGCCAGACATACTAGTTCGATTGTGGCAGAGTTTGCCGGAGCCTACCAAATGCGGTGTTCTGATCAGTTGAACACAATATGAAGCTACCACAGTTACTCATGTTTTGTATACTATCTATTAGATGCGGAAGCATCTTATACTCGCGCCTTGTAGTGCGCCGTCCGCACCGCTTCTCGAACATTCGACAGCTGACGCGCGCGCATGCGCCGTCGCCCACCATCTGTGCCACGCGCGCTTCTCCTTCGAGAACATTCGACAGCTGACAGCGCATGCGCCGTCGCCATCTGTGCCGCGCGCGCGCTTCTCCTTCGAGAACATTCGACAGCTGACAGCGCATGCGCCGTCGCGCTGTATATATACTCAAGGTCGGCACTCGCTCGCTCAGTTGCCGCTCGTCGGTTGGTTTGTACGGCGCGTCGACATCCAAGGTCGCGGTGAAATGAATTCCAACGAATCCACAAACACAATGATCGACGTCCCTTCGACCAGCGCCGCCCTTTCGCATACGTGTGTACGTGTTCACTCATTTAACACCCCCTCCTACAACCACGTTAACCAATTTAGCCATCGACCCAAGTAAGTCGCAATTTAACACCCCATTTCACAACCACGTTAACCAATTTAGCCATCGACCCAAGTAAGTCGCACTTTAACACCCCGTTAACCAATTATATGCTCCGCATCCTCCTCAGTGTTCCCCCGAGGGAAGCTGCGGGCAATTTTTTTTATCACCTGATTTCAAGCAACTTTTGTTTTGGGTTTCAGCTTTTACCCTCCATTGACTGATATCTTGTTTCCTCTAGGTGTGAGAGAGAGACAGCTCTTTGATAAAAAACGGGAAATCCGGTCGTTGTATGTAAGGCACCGTAACTCTATAGTACTACATCGTTCCATGCCCACTGGGAGCCGTCATTTGTTCCCTCATATTTTACTTCCATATTTTCTTCCCGTTGCCATTTTCTTATTTGCTTGAACTTTGTAGCGTTGCCTCGTAACAGCATTCTGTGAGTGGTTAAATGAGCTGTTATGTGTAACAAATAGCCATATTAGGGATGCCTCGGAGATATATCAGTGTTTATCGCACCCACGTCACTTAAAATTAGGGGCATGTGCGATAAGCTTTTAGTAGAGCAGAAAGCCCGCAGATACACAGTAGAATGAGTGAACAAACAAGTGAAATAAGAGCACCACTACGTGTAAGTGTGAAAATTTAAAGCCTTAAATAGGCGAAGTATTCGTCGCATAGGTAAACTATTGGTAGAGATTCTTATCAATAAAACTGCTGGTAACGTTATTGCTTTTCTGACCAAGGATATCAGCTACAGAGCAAGTGAAAGTCATAATGCGAGGTCTGTCCACCATCCACCATTTATGTCCACCATGACAGCTACGATAACTGTGTCAAAGTATAAAAAAGGTAGGTTAAGTAACCTCACTTTGAAAGAACTATATAGTGTACGGAAATGCAAGCGGGTAGACCGTATGACAACAGGCAGCACACAGGCACACTCTTAGACTTTAAGTATTTCGAGCTCTGATAAGTGTAGCGACCTAGTGGGTAGGTAATACGATTAGTGCTGTGGCATGTTGTGCATATATGCGATATATAGGCTCCCAGTATATTTAACACTTTATAGACAAGCTGTTTTTCCTAACATATGAATCTAAAGACATTGATTTATTGATATGCGGGGTTTAACGTCCCAAAACCACTATATGATTATGAGAGCCACCGTAGTAGAGGACTCCAGAAATCCCGACCACCTGGTTTTTTTTTAACGTGCACCCGAATCTGAGCACACGGGCCTACAACATTTTCGCCTCTATAGAAAAAGCCGCCAAGGCAGCCGGAATTCGATCGCGCGACCTACGCGTCAGCAGCCGAGTAGCTTAGCCACAAGACTACCATGGTGGGGCAATCTAAAGACTTTAAATTCTATACTTAGCATTCTTACTCTTTCGAACATGAATAGATAGTCTATCACTTACTCGCGGGCAGGCCGTTTACCTATATTTTCCATATGCTGAAAAATCCTGGGTGCCTTAGGCTTCGCCTTTAAGATTCAACGCCATAGCTATATCCTGTCCCTAGGGCGTACTTCAATCACTTCACGCATATTTTTATTTTTTTATCTTACTTGATAAGTTTAAATTATAGATTACAACAATGTAATTCATAAACTGGAAAGTGGTTTGTGTAAGTAAAACTTTCGTGCATTCTGTGTACTGGTAATATGCCTTAGAACATGAGCAAATATGCACGTGGAGCGTTTTTTTTAAGCTGCTATGCACCCACAACATTGTTTCAAGAAAACACGCACAGTAACACGTTACCTGCGTTATGAGCGAAGGCTTTATACCACGAAGTCATTGTGATCATGACATGTCCTGACGCCCGACGGCAATGTACGCTTGTACAGCGCAATATTACTGTGGTATTAAATGTTATATTGGAAAGCCTGTAATCAGTACGCATGTGTCTGTGAAGCTTGAAACCCGTTTTCTCCACATTTCTGAGCAGATGAAATTCTTACAGACGATAATCTTTTTGGGGACCTTCGACGCAAAAACTTTGGTCTGTCTGTCTGTCTGTCTGCCTGCCTGTCTGTCTGTCTGTCTGTCTGTCTGTCTGTCTGTCTGTCTGTCTGTCTATCTGTCTGTCTATCTATCTATCTATCTATCTATCTATCTATCTATCTATCTATCTATCTATCTATCTATCTATCTGTCTGTCTGTCTGTCTGTCTGTCTGTCTGTCTGTCTGTCTGTCTGTCTGTCTGTCTGTCTGTCTGTCTGTCTGTCTGTCTGTCTGTTTGTCTATCTATCTATCTGTCTGTCTGTCTGTCTGTCTGTCTGTACAGTTATCTGTTTGTTCGTTTTTAACGGTACCCTACGCGGCATCAAAGTGGCCAAACGATTCTCCAAACAGCTGACCTCGTCCGCAGCGCCCAACAATGTTTCTCAAGATTCAGCGATTATACTGTGCGAATGTCAATTAAAAAACAATTGTTGCGCATATCTTAGGCACCATAACAACGCTTCAATATTCTTTATATCTGTCTGTTGCTAGAAAAGGCATACAAAAGTAATTCTAAGGACCGTAGCGGTTTTCACGTAGCGCTGACCATGCAACGCTTGCAAGAAAAGGCAAGTGTTTCCAACGCTTTGCTTAGACGACACAGTGGCGGCACCCACACTTCGCCTTGCGTTCTACACCTTATCACCTCCGAGACGGGCACGCAGGGCGCACACGCTTCGTTTTCGAAGATAACTGCCAGATGGCGCTCATGTTTTACGTGTGACGTGACTTGGTGCACTCGTTCGCCTCCACTGCACGCTCCAGGCACTCTAACCCAGCGCGTTTAGAATACCTTTCACTGATTTTCTTGCGCAGAACATCAAATAAACGTTTTCTTTTACTCTCTCCAGACGCTAGACTATAGTCTTTCGACGACATTTGCAGTGTAACATGAAAATACGGGGCCAATTTTTTTCTTTGAGTTATGTAGGAGACTTTTGCATTTGTTGCAGGACACCTGTTTGCAAAGTAAACGACCCAGGGTCGACCGCCACTTGGACCAGAACACTTTTTTATTAATTTATTTACATACTTCTTGATTTTTCGATCACGGATATGATAATCATTTTTCGCTGACAACTGCCCTGACGACACCAGCGCCAGAATTACTCCGAAACAATCCTTTCGTTTTAAAATCACGCCATAATCACATGGACGCATTTAGAGTAGTTTGTCAAACCAACCGCATTGCGGTCTTAGTACAGCCAGAATCACGCACACTTTGCTGAAAAGACAGTTCCTTCTGCATCTATTTGCACTGATTTAGCATCTTCAGCACGCGGTAATCGTTTGTTGCTTTTGCTTATTCGATACCTTAAACCACGTGTGTCATTAGAGGAAGCTATCACATGCCCTGTAAAAGCAGGTAAAACGTCAATCGGAAAGAGAGGAAAAAAACTAGAGAACTTTTGTAAGTACTAAAATTATTTTCTTTGTTTTTTCCAGCTAGTATCACTCAGGAAATGTCGCTTAATACGCTTTAGGCTCTCGTTCGTCCATAAAGCTTCACCGGCTTAACATACTTCAGTTTCGTAATCTTCTTGCTTTCCCTGCGAATTTAATTCGTCTATTTTTTAGACTTTCTCGAATGTTGATCAACAAGCATCCGCTCTATTATTTTTCGCTATTGTATCATCGTTGTACCCTTACGCCCACGTCGCAGCCTTTCGGGGATAATCTTCTTTTCCACGAAACTGTGAACTAAGCCTTTGTTCCAGATGCCACCTGCTGCGACAAACGTGTTTGGGTCGGCGAAAGCCGGAAATGCTATTGTGATGCCGGCACTTGAGCTGCTTGATGGTGATACGACTGTTTCAGACCAGAATATATCGCAAAGCTATGAAATAGGAGAAATATATATTGTTTAGAAATGTTATGATCTTAATAGGCTTCCAGTTGTAGTGCACACACTGAATTTCGAAGCCCGAAATGGCATGGGCCCGCTGACCACGTTGAAGGCCCGCCAAACAATACGCTAATAGCTGTGAAATCGCCAGGCCCGACCTGACCTACGAAAAAAAAAATCTCACACACCTCGCCGTAAAGAGAACCCTGATTACTATGCGAAGCAGCCATGAGTCGACCTAATGTTCTGTAAAGAGGTGTTCTTTATTCAGCACCGTACACGTTCACAGAGGTGCGCACAGCCGCTTTTGAGCCCTCGCCTTCATCGCAGTCATGCTTACGTGTTCATTCATACTACTACGCAGTGTATGTACGAGAGAGGAGTAAGTGCTCTTATGATATAGAGCAGCGCGGCGTCACTACCAGTCTCCCCTCATAACAGAACACGCACCAGTGTGCAGCGAGTTCCCTACAGCAGAGCCATCTAGGAAGAAGAAACGCTTATATTATGAAGGGCAGCGAAGCGCTGCTAGTGCTGTCACCCCATCAAAGGCCACACCGGAGTGCAGCGAGCACTCTATTGCAGACCCAACTAGTGGGCACTCCGAAAGCTAGCTGGGCTATAGAACTACGGACAACAGACGAGCCCCAAACACAAGCTGCTTCTTATCAAAAACAATACAACGCACAATGAAATTGAATGAGAGCTGGTAGTACACTCAGAAAGCCTGCAGGAATGTACATATTATGGTCTAAAATATAAAATTATAAAATTTACATTTTTGTAAAATTATTTACATTTTATGATCTTGTTGCTCTTGCTGTGGTTTCATTCACATGATATAATACAAAACTGGTATGGTACGACATGACTGCATCTCGAACAGAAGTGGCAGACGCTAACGTTGAAATCACCGGCAGGTCGCGGGATCAAATCCCGGCAGTGGCGGCTACTTTTCCGATGGAGGCGGAAATGTTGTAGGCCCGTGTACTCAGATTTGGGTGCACGTTAAAGAACCCCAGGTGGTCAAAATTTCCGGAGCCCTCCACTACGGCGTCTCTAATAATCAAATGGTGGTTTTGGGACGTTAAACTTCACAAATCAATCAATCAATCCTAACGTTGAAATCACGGCATGCATGTCATATAGGCCATGACTGCATGCCACACTCATTATGCGCTCGGGGCCGTTTCGCGAGCTTAACATACACCAAACTTCGTATAACATGACATTATTAAATGACGAAGGTATGGTGCAAGTGCCGACCGGCTTAATGTCACTTGCGTAATGACCTCTGTTTCAATGAAGTTCCTCAGAAACAGAAAAAGACTGTCTTTTTTGTTTCTTCTCTTCAAAATTCATTTTGAGTAAGCATCGCTCGACCAAGCCAAGGGCTCACCATAACAAACCCAAGAAATTGGGTAGTCTTTGTGGGCAGTTTCATACTGATGGAGGCGAACAAATCACATGCCATTTTTTTATTACCTTGGCCATTTAGAAACTGGACGGGTTGGCTCCGGTTGCATGGTAGTAGGCCGTGATCTCCCAGAGGAAGTGGTGAAGCTTACACGCAACTTTTTCATATACAGGCACTCCACAATAGTAAGTTACAAAAGCAAATATAAATCTATCTCAAAATCTTTTCGTGCTAATAAAACTACTACCAAAAGCGAAATGGAAGCTTCACTTCGCCTTTTGTTTTCCTTCGTATTTCTACTGGTTACGCTCGCTATCTGACATATAAAAGCTCCCTACATCACACCTAGTTTGAATGCGAGGCAGGTATTTCCGTCTCGCCTGTGCGTCATCAGGCGAGACGCATTTTCTATGGAAACGAAGATGCTTGAAGCCAGTGTTCTCATATTCCGATGCACGTTAAAATAGGTGGCCTAAACTTCCGAACCTTTCTACTTCGGCGTCTTTCATGTGGTTTTGCGACTGAAACCCCACCAATTATTATTATTGCTTCTCGCCTTTACTAGGCTCTTCCATACAAGGCATATGTTTTCTTCACCACAGATTTTTTTTCTGAAAACACGCAGAGTGTTAGAAATAAGCACTGAGCCAGTTAAGTTTTCTTAACATCACAATACACGTTTCTACCTCCGCTCGTGCATTCGCAAATGTACAAAATAAAGTGAAATCACTTTATCGCGCACAATAGTGACGCGAGAGAACAAAGAGCGCGCATGTGACTGAATGGCAAAGCAATGTAGGTGATAATTCAAGTACTTTTCTCTCGCGTATGAACGATTGAACGGCCTATTTCATCCTGACGTCACGTAAGTAATCTGCTGACGTCCCGAACGGAGCCGTATGAATGGGACACTGCAAGACATAATAGTGCGCTTGTTTTTTATTTGTTATTGTTTAGATAGTTTTATGGATCCTTTAAAAAATTGTGGGGATCTGCAACTTGCGAACAAAAAAAGATTGTGGTTTTGTAGACGTCGTTTTTTTTTTCATGGGAGTACTTTGCGCGGAACCAACGGGAACAAAGAAACGCAAAGTATCTCCATGAATTTGGTCCAAATAGGGTGGCTCCCAGTATTGCGTCATTTTTTTTTTGAAAAGGGCCCCTGCCAATTAAAAACTGAGCACACCCACAAAAAAATGCTGATTCCTTTTCCCAAGAAATGAGGAAGGTAAAACATGACTGCTATTAGCTAATAAGAAGCTCCCGCGGAAAGACAGGCATAAGATAGGCATGTATGCACCAGGCTATATACATCTCCTTTAATCAACCACGTGCCCCCTACACTTCTCCGAAAAATAGTACCAACAGCAATGAGCGGCCTTCAGGACTGCTTAAGAGAAATCAGAAAGCAGTCATCTATCCGGTGTTGCGTGAACTGGGTCCAATGTTTTCAGAAATATAATGTGTGTTCGATCCTTCCCGAAATACTCCTTGTGTAGGCTCGAGCGTCAGAAAATGGGTAAACACATCATTCGGGATAGTAAAGGTCAAGTTAATCAGCTTTTTAGTCAGAGGACTCAAATGATTCTGTCGAATAGGAAAGTTAAACTCCTTCGAGCAGAAAATTCATTGTATCTCGCAGGTTTCTGACAAGCAGCCTCCAGTAATATTTGGGAAGTTACGGAAATTCCTCTAATTTAGCGGCAAAATCGAAAGTGACACGTCCAAGAGCGTAGTTTTCATATTCTTCCGAGACGTCCTCAATTAGTGAGTGTCTTTAAAAAACCATCAACTGACTTTGTTGTGTGTACGCTTGCGGGCTGCGCTTGCAAATATAGCATGCACAGAGCACATACGTTAACAAAACTGGGAAGAACGGCACCTCGATAATCGTTGTGTTGAACTGCGACGTCATTCTGGTAGTACCCTTCTTGTGCTCATTGGTGATTCGCTTTCTGTTTAGCCGCTGAATGCGGTTGAGTTTTATTGCTTCGCATATATTACTAGAGGGTCACTTCAAGGAAATCCCAGAGGTGCAATGAGTCCTTCGCAAGGAGGACTTCAAGCGTCTCTCATAATCATATAGTGGTTTTGGGACGTTAAACCCCACATATCAATCAAGGAGGACTTCAATTCTCAGATTCGACATAGCCGCCTGCCTCAAATAACAAAAAAACTTATTACGTTCACTGAACTTTTACCCGAATGATGTCTTTGGTGATACTGAGATGTCTCCGAAAGTGCTATTAAACTCTTTGCTCGGATTTTGTGCCCATTAAAAAACCCCAGGGGCTCGACATGTCCGGAGCTATCAACTACGGTGTCTCTCATGATCATATGGTTGTTTTCGGACGTTAAACGCTACATACCAATAAATTGAATCAATCAATAATAACATGCCTGTAACTACAGACGGTGCAGCTCTATAGTCATCGAACAGGTGTAGTAGTGTCCTAATTTTTGAGAATTTCGGGCACAATTCTTGAGACAGCTGGACAGTTACTGAATTAAAAAAGTCGCTACTATAAAAAAAAATTGGCGAAATTCCCGGAGCCCTCCACTACGGTGTCTCTCATAATCATATGGTGATTTTAGGACGTTAAACTACACATATCAATAAAAACATTTTGGTCGTGGTCATGGTTGTTACCCTGGGGTCTTAAAGGCTGTGTTGCGCTTATCTACGAGTAAGCACTTGAAGTACGTCACGATAGCTTATAAGGGCATTTGAGCCAACATGACCCACCGTTTAGCGTCCTATTAAGTGTGTGCACTACGCAGTGTTTAACGAACTCCTTCTACAAACGAAAAATAAAAGTAGAAATGCGATAGATGGCTTAGTTTCACCATCTTACGCAATATAATCAAGATGTAAGCAGATAATAAATCTACCAAACTCAAACTTTGCATTATGCACACTTGTCCAATCATTTGCTACCAATACCGTACCGTATACTTTCTTTGACGTCAATGCCTGTTGACTTCATTAGGTTCTTCTTTTGTCGCTTTGTCTCTCCACGCGTGGACCTCGGTAATTCTGGTGGCGTGGCTTAACTGCCGTCGGCATGTCGTTGCGGCGGCATGTGATCATTTGCTAATGAACCATTGTTCGTGTTGTATATCCAGCCACCGACAGAGGTGCAACAGGAGAGCGATGCGAAGAAAGACACGTGGAGTGCTAGGGAAGGACGTGCAGCGTTGTTTGGTGCTGTAGACAAAACAAATTGAACGGAAAAAGAGCCATAAAGCTATTCGCCTGCTGTTCGTAGCAGGAGGTACCTGATATTAAAAAAACGGCGGCCCACTTTATGTAGAAAAGTAGGAAACGAGGTGTTAGTAACAGAGAAAAAGAGATGAGTGCAGAAAAGATGAGGGAGCTGCACTTTGTGAGAGGCGTGAGGCCTTTGACGTGGCTGACAGTTGATATGTTTAACCTGTCCAGTATTCCGCTGTAGAGCCACGCGTGATATGAAAGTTATCGCACGAGCGTCCACCTGCCTAACGTCCTGGGACCAAACTGTAAGTTTCAAAACTGTGAAAACAAGACTGCGCAATCTTGTCTCTCTCGTTCTCTCGTACGATGTCCCGTGCTGCAATTCAATCGCCCCTACGACAAACTGCACGTCCTTTATCTCTGTTTTCAGCCTTGCATTTGTTGCGACCGATTCTTCGTGGGCTCTCATCTCCGCAGGTGTTTACAAACTTCCAGAAAAGGTGTCCAAGCTGGTGCTTGGCACAAGCTTTGACACCTTTAGAGTAGGTGAAATAGGTGTAAACATTGTAATAAATGTACTTTACGTGCGTGAACCACCGTCTCATAACAAGAGGAAAAAACGTGACTTATGCCTCTACCATAGGAGCAGGTAACGTGAAAGTGAAACGTGTCTTCACAGAAGATGTTGAGCGTTTATAGCGCATGCATTTTGTCAGTCCCAGCAACAAATTGCAAAGTCAAGATAAGAAAGGCAAGCCACTCGAAACTTGCAGTGCACACCTAAAGCTACGAGTCTCACGAATTTAGCATACGCAAAACGAGTGCGGACTAACAACTGTCACAGCTCGACACTTGAAACGTGCTGTTCAAGGAGAAAGAAACACGCATGAAACGGGCGCACAGGTACACACAGGACAAGCGCGAACAGCTGTCACAATTCTCCCAGCGTCGTGTGTCAGCAGGACTCTCGTCTTTTAAATGTGGCCGTGGCAGCATGCGAAGTGACCTTCGTCCTCTCCTGAATTACGAGTCTCAAGAGCGCTCACGCAGGAGAGACGTTGTAAAGAAAACCCGCGAAACGTGAAAAGAAGCCGTGTGACGGACCGCGAGCACACCGCTATTGTGCTGCTATAGGCTTTCTTTACAACGCGGAAAAAGTAACAGCGCTAGACATTTGCCTGCGGTTTCTGAAAGTGCTCTACATCTCAGTGTTCATATTTTGGGTTTCCAGCCCATAATTAAAAAGTAGGTAATTAAAAATTATTAATTTATTAGTATGGGGAGATCTAAAAATAGCCTGAGTATCTGCAGGCTAGTGCGAGTAGTACGCGTTTGGTTAAATTCGCCACTGAAGTGTCTTTCGTTCTCGAATTCTTGGCTCAAGTTATGTGGGACTGTATATGCCACGCGCAAATCCATGGAGTGTGCATAGACGATACGAAAAGCGCGAATGTTCGAGCATAAATCAAATGCCTATAAAAAACCTGCCGGGTATACTATAGTGGGAAAGTGAAATCAAGTCTTCTTTATAAATCTCAACTTCTCCATTCGCGTGTGAAGTGAGGCTCTTTTGTGGCCTGTTGTAATCAGTAGAGCGTGACATTGTGATTGCCGCTGTTACCATGATTGAATGCACGTACATATTGACTGCGACAAAAAGTAAAAAAAATAGTTGACAGCTTCCTCTCGTCGGTACCTTTTATGTCCATGTGTTTAGTTTGCACGCAGCTTTATTTTCCGGAAATGTGGGGAAGTCATCACAAACTCAACGTAGGAAACTGATATAGCACCCGACAGACTGTGATATGTGACTGGTTTCCTTGTCATCCTCAGCATATTATGGCATATTGAAGCAATGAGATGTACGACTAATGGTGCTATACATTTTGCATATTCCCTATATCCTCACGTCATGCTGGGCATTTCTTGCAGACTTTCACTTCACAAGCGTAGAGCAGGTTCCCGTTCACGTTCTTTTGTAACCAAGACTTGGCTATTGCGACTATGGCCACCAATGCGACGGATTATCACTCTAAGAAATGAATCGAGCATCTGGGGAATATTTCTACCATTCACCAATTATCGTCACCTATTTGGCGTACTTTCCTCGTGTTACGACCATGGTTCCGGTAGTTCGCGGTAACGAAAGGCACGTGCGTTGTGAGTGTTACATAACATTCATGACAGGAAAGTGACCAGCGCTGGTGTTTCAAGAAAGGAAACGCGGGCAAGTCCTATGACGACTATTGTTGCGTGGTAGAAGTGATCCCCAGTAACTTCATTATTTCTTAAAGTGCGTCTAAGGGAACTCTCATAGGGCCTCGCTCTAACGACCACTTATGTAGCGAATTATTGGTGGCCCTGTCCTCCTCCTACAAAGACGTTCACATTAGCGTTTGCATGAAACAGTTTGTCTCCAAGCGAGTTCTAAACTACTTCGGAGTGAGAAATGTATATAACATCGTGCATTAAGGAACATGTGGGCGAGAAATCGAGGTAGAAGCACGGCGTGCCTCGCCTTATTCGAATAATGCAAGTGGAGAACCTCAAGTTCCAGGCCTAGTTTGTAAACGGCTGGGTGTACTTGGTTAAATAGGCGCACGCATTATGCTGTTTTCGAAGTGGGGTCTCACTGTGCTATGACGTCATTTTATGGTCTACAGTACAGCGGCAGGAGCAGAGTGAGAGCGGAAGCATCATGCTATGTGACACACACACAAACACATACGCGCGCGCGCACCCACACAAACACACACAGAGAGAAAGAGAGAGAGAGAGAGAATCGCTTTACATGCGACCCTTCTGAACAATGTTGGCATTTAAAAAAAGAAACGAAAAACAAAAATCGCGGGAATTTTATGGAAGCATGAGCGGGCGGGCGTTATGCAAAGAATCTCTGGCTACTTCTGGCTTTCCTCCCGGCTTAGTCATTTCCGGTATGAGCTTTAATTGGGCCCAGCATCCGTTATGAGACGCGGCCGCTCTGGCGCGCCTGGTAATGACGAACACGGCTATAGTGCCATTCCCGACTTCCCGAATGGGACGTGGTGCTCGCAGTGCGTGACGAAGAAACCGAGGACCCTGGTTATGTTTCCATGGCATCATTGCATGCCACGCCTTTGTTAACGTGGTTTTGGACAATGCGTCATCTGCTGTCTTGAACAGACGGACAACATACTGTCAACAAAAGCTGCAATCACCGCATTCGTGCTCGTTATATGAAGGGAGACTTTGGTTTGTGGCGTCCTCTCTCGTTCAAGAAAGCAACCGAAAGTGCCAAAAGAAAAAAAAATGTTCATAGCTGCACGCAGCCGCACAGCCCCAACGTAGAAACGTCTGCTGTAGGAACTGGCTCGTCTGAGTGACCATGCTGCAGCGCCTTACGTCACGCGCATTTCCATTTAGTAATTCGTAATAAAGTGAGCATAGGTCATTAACGGTTGCCCTTCCTAATGTCCTGTCAGGAAACAGTTTGCACCAGAGCATTCAACGAAGAGAAATTATTCGCTTCGCTAGCTATAATACGTGCCCAGTTGAGCCCGTTTACCTACACGTGAGGCATCAACATTGAGTTTAAGTATATACATGCTCTAAATATGCGGGTTTCATTTTTTTAAAAATTTGGACACTCCATGCTAATCATTACTCTGCGCAGCCATGAATAAATAATTTATGGTGATTCGTGGACACAGAGGCTCGTGGCTGCTCTAAATAATCCTATTTGCCGGCTTGCGGTGTCGGTAATCATGAATTAGGGTTGTCTACAGCAATGTGTGTCTAGTCGGTGCTTTAGATAAATTAAAAATTTCTCTCGGCATGTGGGCAGACGGAATACTTTAACGCTGCAGCTTGCGTTGAAGAGATGGAACGGTCGTTAGCGTTTGATATACGACGATCTCAACGTTGCACTTCTGAACTCGAAATTCCCGTTCTAGAAGATATTTGCGCAGCTCTGTAGCAGGGTACAATAATGAGGGAGGTATTCATATGTGAGTGGAAAGCTAGTGACGACATTACCGTCTGTAAATAGTCGTAGCCCAAACAAGGCGCTTCAGTGGCAGTCCGCTTGTAAGAATTATGAGAGGATTATGGCGTGGATGCACTTCACGGTCGAGGAGACCGGTGGCGGGAAACGATAACTCGCTCTCTGTGAGCACTCAAACAACAGCTACATTTCTTGCAATGCGACATCTTAACATGATAAAGAAAGCTACAGGAAGCTCCAGCCATGTAGCCAAACCCAGAATAAGAGTTTTAGGTTCATCTTTTTACCATCTTGATCAATGTTTCCATGGTCGAAGCCACGACTG
Organism: Rhipicephalus annulatus; assembly: GCA_013436015.1. Taxonomy (NCBI): domain Eukaryota; kingdom Metazoa; phylum Arthropoda; class Arachnida; order Ixodida; family Ixodidae; genus Rhipicephalus; species Rhipicephalus annulatus. The sequence continues at coordinate 97,398 of WOVY01010304.1, read as the reverse complement.
AATTGATATTTTTGGGTTCTTCGTTCTGACTGCCGTAAACATTTTAGGAAGCTGCACCCACTCAGCGAAAGCCTAATGATTCTTAGTGATGCTTCCAGTTTCCTTTAATCTTTTTAATGCCGAATCCGTTTCTGAAAAGAGAGAACGCATTTTATTTCTGTTATTTGCATAACGAGACTCATTGCTTTCGACATTTGGTAATAAGGTATTACCATATGGCAATAAACTATTCGTATGCAAACGAAAGTTTGTTTGTTTTTTTCCAAGTTTTGGTTAAAAATATGAAAGAAACAGGTTTTTTCTTATTATCTAAAATTTCCGAAAATTTCGCATGTCTTGACAGAACACGCACCCTTATTACTGCCCTCTTTATTTCTCTATTCTCCTCTCAATTATACCCCCTTCCCCAACCAAGTGCACAGTAATTAACCGAGCCAAAGCTTAGATCCCCTCCATGAATTTCCCCTACATTTTTCTCTCTTGAAAGCTAATCGTACGTCTTCCTACACAATTTATCGCACGTTTTATTCTATGTTGGACATTAATACATTTAAAAGTCTCACCTTTTCGTGCCAGATATCGACAACGTTGAACTCTATTTCAACCATACCTTATTTTTTATTTTAGCCTAACATTCATCACAAGCCAATAATAGGCTAGATTATCCCGCAATTCTTCCTATACATGATTTTTCACATGAAACGCTCCCTTCTCTTTCATGAACTTCTTCGCATTCATTTTTACGTGCTTTTTCTTTCTTTTTACTTATGCAATTCAGGTTCCATATTTCTTTCCCTTTTCCTGCAACGACCTTCCCTACAAGACATTCCCCGAAAACACGTCACACAGATATCATCCATCTTATTCAGAGCTTATCAATTCATTCCAAGTGTCTTTCTCTTCGTACATTTCCTTTTTTTCTGAATCCTTTGACTAGGCACTTGCTGCCGCCTATTTCTCTATACAACTGCAAATGGGCGGCATCCACTGACCATTCATCTTACATCTATGCTTTTAAAATATGCCCTGCTTTTAGGCCTTCAACCTAATGTATAATAGTTCAGATTCCTTGGGCATCCTTGTTTTTCCCTCCTCCTTCCTCTCTTGTTTGACATTGCCGTACGTTGACCGCATGCCGTCCATTTGCGATGCACGTACACTACTGCATCTTCCCATCTCTGACCTTCCCCCCTTGATATTTTTTTTGGGGGGAGGGGGAGGGGAGGGGCTGTGTGTGGGCATTTGGATGGAGTCTTCACAGCAAGCTACGCCATCTGGTCACTTCCAGCAGAAACCTCGAAGAAAATGCTACAGGGCAAATGTGTCAGCTCGCTGAAGCTTTTTCGCTTTCTTGCCCGCGTATTTCCTCTATTTGTCATTGCATCATTTTTCATAACCAAACGGAGAATCTTTAGATGAAGCTCTAACCTGATTGTTTTGTGTTTACCTCTCTTTTTAGAGTCTCAACATATTTAGTACGAAGGAAGGAGCCGCCTATAGATTTCTAAAAACAGAGTTTATCCGAACTTTATTCTCTTCCGGGATGACATGCTTTCTGTTCGCACACTATAGGCAACATTACTCTCTTTTTACTCGTATGCTCCTCGTCATGCCTGTGGTCATGGGTGCGAATGCTCACCCTTCGGGCAGATGGTGCCACATATCCGGCTCCCCTATTAGGATCTGTATATGCGCGATGACAAATGTTTACGCGTGTTCGCTACGGGATTGTAAGCGTGTGATATCCGCTGTGAACATGGACACAGCTTGTTGACGCTTGCACATGACAAAACAATGCCACACAGACTTGCCCTCCCGCTGATCTGAAAACAATGCACGCTTATTTTGGTCACGTGGTGCTCAAAACTTCTTCCGCAACTGGTTTACACGTGCATGACGCTTATGTTTACACCTTATTGTGAAATTAAGCATAGCCCTCTTTTAGTGTGTCATTCTCAGTTTTGGACAAAGCAATGCGAGGCCAATTAGTGCTTTGATGACTTGATAGAATCATAAGTTAAGGGGCAAATAGAGAAACGTACCATATTACTGCAAACACTACTAGCCGCCCAACAGCACTACGCGTGCTCGGTAGAATTAAGACGTTGGTTGGTCTGTTGAACGTAATTAAACTGGCGCAATCCACCATGGAGGATCAGTAATGAAATACGCAGTGCGTTGTTATATAAATAAACTTGTTTATAGTATCAAAATATTTACCGATAAGTTATTTTCAAAATAAATATTTAGCTTATTAGCTAAATTCGTCATTTGCTAGTTCTTTGCAGCAAGCGTTTCTCATAGCTCCAGTACGCATGATACACGCACGAAGATTTATGTATTCTCGCTAAATAATTTGATATCTCCCTGTTTATGTGTCCCACTTTCAATTTCGGTTTCTGGGCATCGAATGGGGCAGTGATGTATTAGTGTAGGTGGCTTGGTCACATGACCACACAATTCTGTGACGCACGTCGTACTAAGTAGCATCCGCACTCGCAGACACATGTCACACAAGCACGGAAAAACAAATGAACTGACAGTTGCCATAACTATAACCGCAGCAGCCGCGAGTGATGTAGCAATTGATGTTTTGCCGGCACGTATGTTGAAGAGAGAGTTTATGTCCGGAGGTCACACTCACTTCACTACAGATTTGGTGTGACGCCATTACAACTTTCATTGCCCTTCCTTTTAACCTACGTTAGTGCTGGACGCACTAGTGGTGCGTCTGTATCGGGATAATTAGCATTTACGTGCACTTTGGAAGTGAAATCAAATATATTCTAAACGTTTGCTGTGTCCGACCCTTCGTGAGGAGGTTCTCTGCATAAATATATTAAACCAACGGCTTGTTACAGTCTCAAAAATTGATGGCACCGCCCCTTTATTTCACACAAATGCTAACATTGCTGAAGAATAATCTAAATATAGATAACCTTAGTATTCAGTTCGTTTCGTCTCGCGCAGTATATCGCATGTGGCATCGCAAATGCCTCTGTGAATAAAGCGCAGTGCCGTAGCGCTAATGGAAAGAACAACCAAAAAGGGATAAATTGAATTCCATATTTCAGAATAGTTCATCCAAAAGTTTTTTTTTTGAATGTGTGAAAGAAATTATGCACGGCATAGAGTAGCAAAAATAAAAAGTAAAAAAAAAACGCTTGCGACGGATCTGCATGTTATTGTTTGTTTCGGAAAGCAACATAAGCAACACAAGATGTTGTAGTGAATGGGAGAGACGTGATGAAATGAACGTGCCGTCGTCATCGCCACTTTACCAAGGGGAAGCGAATGAAAAAACGGAGCTGCGGAGCCTTTCCTGGCTGAAATTCTTTTTTAGCGTGGTCCGCATCTCTAGTTATCGACATGAGCTGTGCGAGTGGCGAGGTAAAGCCTATGATCACGATGAGCGCTGATGATGCAGCGACAATTTCAAGCAAAACCAAAACCTCGTGCAGACCCATATTGAAATTGAAGATTTGAGAACACACATAAGGCATGTGGGCCGGACTCCCCATCACCACCTAGCCTCTCTGCCAGTGAATAGACTTCACACGTCATTTTGTCGAACAATAACTACACATGGTGACTCCCTACCAACTAGTTTTACGCCCGCGGCAAGACCTTCAACTCCTCCATGGTGCCTCAAACAGCCAGTCATCAACCTGACAATACCAGGCATCCATAAAAACGAGATTTCTCAATACCAGCCCTCAAGCAGCTCCCTTACTTCTGTTGTACGAGAAGTACCAAGACTGCACCCACGTCTACACAAACCACTCCGTCCTGCCAAACAGCTCAACAGCGGCGGTCGTTATTCCAACGCACGCCACAACCATCAAATAATTCAGGACAGCTCATGCAACCACAACAACGGCAGCAGAGCTTGCAGCGCTTCGCGCTGCGCTGCGTTTCATTAACGACCAGAGCGCGCAACGGTGGATGATTTTCTGCGACTGCAAGCCGGCACTGCAGTCACTTCTGTCAAATCTACGCCGTGGTCCACACGAGCAGTGGGTATTTGAAACAGCAGAAATGCTACACCATATAACAGAGAAAGGGCACCACGTTATATTTCAGTGGTTGCCAAGCCACTGTGGAATTATCGGTAATGAACGAGCTGATCAAGCTGCCCGTTCAGCCCATACAGAAGACAACGACCAGTCAATGCCTCTCTCAAAGACGGACGCTGCTAGGAGGCTCCGCATGCTTGCGCGCCAACGCTCCATGGCTCTTCGGAATGAGCCTCTTTTTACGCATGCAAGATTACGATCCCTTGATCCAACGCACAGCTTCCAACAAAAATTCGACGAGGTGACGCTACTGCTCTGTGCAGACTATGATTAGGAGTCGTATTTACCCGTGCGTACGCGTTCCGAATAGGTATGGCCGACACTGCCGACTGTGCACACTGCGGAGATGAAGAAACAATTCGACATATCCTGTGTGACTGCCCAAAATACAAACTGGAAAGACAACACCTTTCTAATAAACTAAACAGGTTAGATGACCAGCCGTTGTCAGAAGAAAGTATACTGCGCCATCGTCATGACTCATCGTCACAGAAGAAAGCCGTGCAAGCGCTATACTGGGCTTCTTACGAACTACTGGCCTGTCGGAACGAGGCGTTCCGACAGGCCAGTAGAGTGGACTGATTTTGTGCGTGCGTGTGTGTCGGTGTTTTCTCTTATTTATTTTTTACTCTCCCTTTCTCTTTCAACCCCCTATTCCCCAACCCCAGTGTAGGGTAGCATACCGGATACTAGCATCTGGTTAACCTCCCTGCCTTCCTTATTTCTCGTTTCTCTCTCTCTCTCTCTCAAGCAAAAAACTTCGCTAAGCTCGGTGGCTGATAATTGCCGTGGAACGAAGCTGCGACGCACGAGTACGCCACCCGTCCACTCACCATGATTTCTAGCGAGTGGCTGTGGAACTGGAGCCATGAGTATTTTTTTTTTCAGACCGTTCGGAGTATTTTACTAGTAGGGGGGGGGAGTGGGTACGCACCAGTAATATTCTAAGCATAGAAAAAAAAATAAAGCTCACCAGGACAGTTGTAAAATAAGCATCTCGCTTTACGCACACCTGACGCACACATTTCACCGTCAGTATACTGATTATGGGCAGCAAGGTGCTCGCTAACGTGGAAAACGGGGCCACTCAAGTGCGTGTTTTCCTGTTTATTTATGGTGCCATTGCGGAAGAATGGTGGCCTACAGTATTCTTAAGTCCTGCTCGATGCACTAACATGTCGGCCACGGGTGCTTCTGCCACCACAGCTACCGAAGCAATGAGGTGCTGCTGTCCGCCAAGACTCTGAAAGTTGCGCGCCCGCCACACCACAAGTGGTGCGGTGCGCGGCTTTCAAGGCGTCCCCTATAGGCCCCAAACTGAGGTTAAAGCACTAAATACAGCTTAAATTGGCTAGAAACACTACGTGACAACCCGTTGCCTGATGTTGTGAGGACTATCTGTTGCGTGGTTTTCGGTGTTGTTTTTGTGAGCTTTTTCCCGCCAGTGTTTTTTGTTTGATTGAATGTGCTACTCCCTAACCACAAACAAACAAGCCAAAGAAATGTTCCCTTCACGCCCCGTCACACCAGCGTTCTCGTGGACCCACATTCGCATTGTCTTGTTTTATATGCACAATAAGATCTACTTCCTTTAATTTTTCGACATCTTATAGAACATGCGTAGCCCAGCTACGACACTCGGACAGTTCCCAGGGTGCTATTCTGGACATTGTCGAATTTCGCTATTGATAGATGCTAATTGGCCAAGTGAGCTGCTACGACCTCTCTGATTGGCTTAAAATGCCGCCATTACGAAATCTGACAATATGGCTGAATTCGACAGGGTCCAAAATAGCACCCCCGGCCTGCCATGCTTCTTTAGAAGCGTGGTGGCTTAGGCTAGTTGGTAGAACGTTACGATTGTTATAGCGCCAGCTAGGAAGGACGACTTTTTGTCCCTTTGTTGTCGTTCTGAACTCGAGCTCTAACTATCGCTATGCTTCCACTTCTTTAATCGCATCTGCTATGCCATCTATGCTTGGAACTAGAGCTCGGCCAACCAGTATCTGCTTCGTAGCAGCCTTCAGCTTTCGTCGCATTGCGTAGCATAGAGAGCACACATTTGGTGCTCGCGCAGTGCGAAATGCTCGAAAATTGAAGTATAGGCTGTTATGCCAGCGAGTCCTCGTCAAACGTCCGTGCCTCTGAAAAAGGCAATCTGGGTCAAGGCCAGCCCGCAGTCCGCCTGACGCGAACAACTCAACGGCGTAAACACGCGCGTCGCATCTCTGGCCCACGTGCAGTGAGTCAGCAGCGCACGTGACAGCGAGCCGGCGTCTTCGTGTCTGGGGGTCTGACGTGGCCCAGCGGCGACCCCATTGGAGGAATCTGCCCTGACGACCAGCGGCGCTTCTGATTGGACATTTTGGTTGGACCCAGAGCATATAAAAGAAGCCCTGCGGCGCGTCGGGATCGGCGGTCCTATTGAGAGAGGAGTCCCCGTGTCGGAGAGCCGACATGTGTGTGAGTCGGCGGTCTTAGACGAAAAGCTGACCTATGTGTTAGAGAGGAGAGCTCGGCTCTGCGAGTCTCTGTCGGCCCCAGTGCCGAAATTGTAACGCCTCTGTATATGTGCTGTACATAAACCTTGTTTAACTCACCGTCGTCTCGTCCGCTCGTCTTATCAGCTCTGCGCAGAAGCAGTCGCGAGCTGAGAAACATACGCTACCAAACGGCTGGTGACCTTCCCGGCGGAGTTGAAAGCGGTGGCGCCTTCGGGACCGTGTTGGCGTCGCCGTCTTTCGCAACAGTGGAGGTCAGCGGTGGGATTTCGGAGGTGGCTTCGCAACAGTGGTGGCAGCGGTGGGATTCGGAGGTGGCTTCGCAACAGTGGTTGGCAGCTGCGGGATCGGCCGGCGTCAGCGACATCGATGCGGTGAGTGCCTGATGTTTTCCCCTCAGTTCACCAGACTACTCTAGCTCAGGTTGTAGTAGTTTAGAGAAGGGCTGTGTGAAGCATTGAAGTGAGCTTTGATCGTTTCAAGCAAAGTCGAAGTGCTTTGAAACCGAAGTTAATGCGGAGGGGGTAAACACGGGAGTGTGAAAAATTGCTTGCGCGTCTTGCTAGTTGACTTATAGTGGGTACGGCAAGTAGATTCTTAACAGGGGCAAACAGCAAGAGACTAGTGTGAACGATGGAGAACCCTAAAGTGAAGGAACTCATCGAAATTTGTGAGGAACTCGGCATTACTTTGGGCCGTGCGAAACGAAAGCAAGCGATCCTTGAGATCATGAAGGATGAGGGAGTGTCGGCTGAGGAAGTCGATGAGGCCTGGGTGGATATTAAAGCACGCCGTGAGGAGGCTGAAAGGTGAGAAGTAGAAGCTCGCGAACGTGAGGAGGCTGAAAGGCGCGAAGCTCGCGAAGAAGCTGAAAGGCGCGAAGCTCGCGAAGAAGCTGAAAGGCGCGAACGTCGCGAGGAGGCCGAGAGACAGGAGCGTCTCGAGTTGAAACGACTAGAATTGGCAATCCTACAGTGTTCGCAGGTGCCTAGCGTAGCTTCTCCAACAGTTCAGGTCAGTGGTTTTAGAATTCGGGACCAACTGCCACCGTTCGTAGTAGGCGAGGACATGGCGAAGTATCTCGTCAAGTTTGAACACGTCTGTGAGCGAAACGCTTTGGAGCGGCCTCTTTGGGCGCGGAACCTGTTAGCTCTTCTTCCCGGCGAAGTGTCCGACGCGATAACTTGCTTGTCGAGGGAAGCGTTTGAGAGCTATGACGAGGTTAAGGAAGTGCTCTTGAGACGTTATAAGTTGTCACCCGAGGCTTTCAGGCAAAGGTTTCGGTATGCTAAAAAGGGGAATGAGTCACACGTTGACTTCGCGTTTCGTCTTAAAGCCGATTTGATTGAATGGCTCAAGGGCGAAGGTGTTTATGACGACCGCGATAAAGTGGTGGAATGCGTTGCATTGGAGCAATTCTACCGCTGCATCGAGGAGGATGTCAAACTTTGGCTGCAGGACAGACTTGGGGAAGTACAGTTAAACAAGGCAGCTGAGTTAGCTGAGGAGTATTATACTCGCCGAAAGTTGCATAGCAGGGCAGTGCGCGTTGAAAAGGATGAAAGGAAAGAGGGCTTTTCAAGGAAACCTGATCAACGGAAACCCGTTCCGCACCGTAATTTCAAGAAGGACCCGTCTTTTACGAAGGACAGTGTAGGGGAAGGGCAAACAGAAGCGGAGAAATCGAGTGAGGTTTCTACCACACAGGCATTTGAATCGGAAAACAAACGGAAGCCGCTAATCTGCTACAACTGCAAAAAGGAAGGACACATCGCGAGAAACTGTCAGGAAAAGTTTGCCTTCGCAACAATCCGAGAATCAGAAAAAAACATGCGGTTGTTGGAGCCGTATCTCCAAGAAATTAGGGTGAATGAGAAAACGTGCCGAGCACTTAGAGACTCAGCGGCAACCATGGACGTTGTCCATCCTTCATGGGTGTCTCCGGATGACTTCACAGGAGAATGCGCGTGGATCAGGCAGGTCGCCGAGGAGCAGAGTGTTCGCTTACCAATCGCCACGGTTGTCATTGAAGGCCCGTTCGGTGAGCTTCGCACCGAAGCGGCCGTGTCTGCCGCGCTAAACGATCGTTTTCCTTATCTTTTCTCCAACAACTCCGAGCAGCTTCTCAAAGAGCAGGGCAAATCGTTCTTCCCCAACTTAGCGTGCATGGCTCTCACGCGATCGCAAGCGCGGAAGCCATCGCGGTAGCTTGATCTGGTTCAATGCGGTGAACTCTCAAGTGACCTTGTCGGCGGGTCGACGGAACCCCAGAAAGGAAAGTTTCCGCATGAGTCATGTGAGCAGTCACGCGAGCGGCCCGTCGCCGAACCGACCGGCGCGGTTTCCGTAGAAAGGGGAGACGACATGGCGCCATTGAGTCAGAGCGAGAGGGTTGCAACGCTCTCGCCTGTAGCGGAAAGTTGGAGCGAGCTGCCGAGAGTTGATCGAGAGACGCTCATTCGAGAGCAGCGTGAGGATCTCTCGATTGAAGCGCTAGTGGAAAGCCAAATTGAAGCGCTAGTGGAAAGCCATAAAAACGCGGCAAAAGTGCTGTCGAAGGAGCACTACGAGGAATCGGTGAAGAAGCGTGCTTTTGAAGTAGGGAGTCAGGTAATGCTGCTGCAGCCGTTCAAAAAGAACAAGCTTGAGGTTGATTGGGAAGGGCCCGCCGAAGTATTATCGAAGCCTTGCGATACAAATTATGAAGTGAAATTAGGAAGGCGGCCGGACAAAATTTACAACTTGATGAAACCATACGTTCAACATCAAGCGGTCGTAAATCTGTTGTTGAATGCTTCAGAGGAAGAGGAAGCAGAAATTTTTAGTTCTTGTGAGGTAATCAAAGGGGGCTCGAAAGTAATCTGGGAACAGTTGAACCTAGAGCCTAGCTTAAGTGAAGGAGAACCTGAGAAAGAGGACCTGAGAAAGATTGGTTCCGAGTTTAGAGACGTGTTTTCGGACCGCCCCGGAAACACGAGGGTGATCGAACACGATATCGAGCTAAGCGGTGAGGAGTCAATCCGTAGCAAGCCGTATCGTTGTTCCCCTGTGCAACGTCGAAAGTGTGAGCCGCTCTTGGTGCCGCATAGGTATCGTCGCCTAAAAGTGGCCGGTCACTGAAGTGGAGCATGTTGCTCCACAGCGCAACTTTGACGTTCGCTAAAAAAAATAAAAGAAAGGTAAACGCTAATGCAGGTGCATTGAGCAGTGCGTTCCAGCTAGTACCTTCTCAACCTTTCGGTTTCTGGCTGGCGATTCGGGGCAAAATTTTGACCTCATCACGACCCGGGCTGAGCGCTCTAGTTCAGAGTGATCTCAAGGGGCCAACTTTATGTGGTATTCTAATTCGTTGCGTTGTTGTAAGTGTGAAAAATTCAAGTTCTTGCTTTAAGAGTCTTGTGTCCCACATGTGCCTCTTGATGTAGAGGGAACAAAATTCCGATAGACACTTAGCTGGGTATATGTTATACTATACTTTGTCTGGTGTTCTGTCGGGTGACCGAGGGCACTTGCTTGTGTCGTGTGTTGTCTGTTGTCGATCCGTTCTTGGCAAGTTGCAGAACCATCGACAGGTGCTGAAACCGAAGGTGGTCAGAAGAGACGAGTGAAGCTGGTCGACAAGTGGCGACAAGCCAGTGGAGCTGGGATCCGTCGTCAAAAATGGGACGTGTTTCCGGAACAGTCTAGAGCTGTATTCTCCCCATGGCCCTGGAGGCGAACCTGGAGGGACCTGGCGAACGAGCGCACCTGACATCCGAGCCCCGTGGAAGCAGCTCGTCTTTCCGGTGCATTGTCTGGCGGCGGGGGTGCTGTTATGCCAGCGAGTCCTCGTCAAACGTCCGTGCCTCTGAAAAAGGCAATCTGGGTCAAGGCCAGCCCGCAGTCCGCCTGACGCGAACAACTCAACGGCGTAAACACGCGCGTCGCATCTCTGGCCCACGTGCAGTGAGTCAGCAGCGCACGTGACAGCGAGCCGGCGTCTTCGTGTCTGGGGGTCTGACGTGGCCCAGCGGCGACCCCATTGGAGGAATCTGCCCTGACGACCAGCGGCGCTTCTGATTGGACATTTTGGTTGGACCCAGTGCAAATAAAAGAAGCCCTGCGGCGCGTCGGGATCGGTGGTCCTATTGAGAGAGGAGTCCCCGTGTCGGAGAGCCGACATGTGTGTGAGTCGGCGGTCTTAGGCGAAAAGCTGACCTATGTGTTAGAGAGGAGAGCTCGGCTCTGCGAGTCTCTGTCGGCCCCAGTGCCGAAATTGTAACGCCTCTGTATATATGCTGTACATAAACCTTGTTTAACTCACCGTCGTCTCGTCCGCTCGTCTTATCAGCTCTGCGCAGAAGCAGTCGCGAGCTGAGAAACATACGCTACCAAACGGCTGGTGACCTTCCCGGCGGAGTTGAAAGCGGTGGCGCCTTCGGGACCGTGTTGGCGTCGCCGTCTTTCGCAACAGTGGAGGTCAGCGGTGGGATTTCGGAGGTGGCTTCGCAACAAGGCGGAGGAAAACGAAAAGCTTTCCGTTCGCGTGTTTAAAATATTCACGGTGTGTTTTCCCGAGGGAGTTGTGTTGCGAGTCTGTGCATGTGTTCGCACGCTCCGCTGTCTACCGCTGCCTCTGAACTCGTTAAGCTGCGTCTATGGACCTTTCTGGTGGCTCCGTGCTTTCAATAAATAAACGAGTGCGTGGCGCTGCGTATGTATATACAGAGCCTGGGCCCACAGAATCGTGAGGGAGCTACCGTATGGCACATACATTACTAACATTGCTGAACTTCATTCGTAATATTTAAGTGCTACCATTCGTTTTTCTTTTTTTATACGTCACCTATGAATTCTACAGAGGAATAATTTAGCAAGGTATTTAAGCGAACTCGATAAACAATTGCACAGGCTTCTATTTCTCCCTTCGTTTAACTTTTTTTTTCAGTATGACACCTGTTTTTTAGCTGTATTCAAAGTGGGTGAACATTTTTAATGAGCACAAAATTGTCGAACTATCAAGCGAAGTGCTAATTATTGTTATAAGGGTGGAACATTAGGAAGCGTATACTAACTGAAACCAATGGCAAATGATTCATCGAGGCAGAAGTTGTAATTTTGATTTATTTGGAAAAAAACAGCTAACCGTACCAAGCATACACAGTTCCTTGAACACGTGATGGTATTAGTATTAGATGACCGCTACATCATTCCTGTGCAAGGAAGATATTGATCTTATTATCTATGACGCCTTTTCAACTGATTAGTATAGTACTCATTATAGCACAAAAAAAGAGAGACGAGAAATAAGGAAGGCAGGGAGGTTAACCAGATGCTAGTATCCGGTATGCTACCCTACACTGGCAGGTGACGATACAACTGCACAGGATACTGCTACTCGGGTATCTATGGTATAGCTTGCTAGCGCTTGTCCAATAGCAGCAGAAATAACATTCCCTCATTGAAAAATGTCCCTATTTGGGTTGTTCGATGGAAGTGTGAAAAAGACTCCACCACGTAAACGCCAGTACGCCCAGATCACATCTGAAGGTAATTTATGCGTTATGGGCGTTAAAATATCGAGGAGCTCTGTTCCGAATAATAACAAACATTCAACCTGTTTTCCTCATAGCAAATATTCATAGAAATATTGGTACTTGTTGTATGAAAATTCTCAAACGTCGCGTGCTGAGGTAATTAACAAACGGTTGGTAAATTTACGTTAAAATTATCACATGGTGTGCCTATTATACAACTCAATCGTTGCCACGGAGTCAGTGATGTCATTGGCAAGCAGGATACATCTTTCATTTTTAGGCGAAAACTACTGCGTGAACCATAACGTCGAGGTTCTCTAAAAAAAGTTTGATTCGAAACGGGGCGATGGCAACACGCACTGCACTGAAACAATCGAGACATCCTCATCAAAACTTTAAAATATGTCACATGTTTCTAACTCTTCAGCCATTTTGGCAACTTCAGTATTCTGGCTGCCCCAGTATGCTTAGAATAATTACAATGTTTAGAAGTGCATCTGTAGTGCTGTCTCTCAACGGCAGTTTTACCGCAAAAGACGGAGAGTCATCTTTATTGAGCTCGAATAATCGATGGTTCGTGCTTGCATTACACGGAGTAATTTCCTATTCTCTAGACCCATATGTTTCCAGCCATTCTTAGCCCCCGGCCGTCAATGCATAGCCGAGTGTAAGGACCTTAAATATCTCTCACCTTCTCCCCCCAGCGCACCAAATCCCCATCCCCCCGAGCGATGGGAGACCTTGTTGTCCAGCCCCGCCCCACTGACTTAGTTTTACCACAAACAGGATATGGAACTTGCATGCGACATGAAAATTAACCTCGAAATCATGCGCGGTATTTGTAAGACTTGCGGCTTTGTTAGTTGCCTGGTTCCTTCGCCGGATGCTATAAAAATAAAACTTTACAGCGGATTCATTCATTCAAGAGACCTTTGATGATGCCTTACCTTGAATCGGGCAGTGAAATACAAACTAATAAGTACAGAGAACTGTCGCGCTTTATTTGTTTACGTCCTAAAGTCAAGATATAAATATCAGGCATGCGATAGAGACCGGAAGTGTTGACCGACTGGGTTTTTAACGCTCCCCTAAAAATATAGTGTAGTGGGGAAGAGGCAGAGCACAAATACTCGGTTTCCGAAAAGGAATGTTTGGCCATTGTTTGGACATTACAAAATTTTCGTCCTTACTTCTATGGCCCATTCGATCTAGTTACAGATCACCATTCACTCTGTTGGCTTGCTTCATTGAAGGATCCTTCGGGCCGGCTTGCACGTTGGGCGCTACGTTTATAGGAATTTCATATTCACGTCATTTACCGCTCAGGCCGCAAGCATACCGACGCAGATGCTCTTTCTCGTTCGCCCCTTCCTTCAGCCGTTGCACCTGTTTTCTTTGCCGAAGCTACCATCGACAGCATCCATACCACTGAAATGCCTTCGGAACAACGCAAGGACCCTTGGATAGCCTCGCTCATCGACGTTCTCTCCTCGTCTTCGGTGACACCACGCCAGCGTCTACTTTGTGCACTACGTCGGCAAATTCCCCATTATGCAATACGAGATGCCATGTTGTACCGTCGCAACTATCAGCCGGATGGTAGGAAATTTCTTCTTGTTATACCTCGCCATTTGCGCTCCAACATGTGCGCGTACTTCCGCGCAGACCCTCAAAACGCGCACGCTGGCGTTTTGAAAACATACGACCGGCTTCGTCAGCGATTTTTCTGGCGTGGAATGTACTTGTACGTTCGCAAGTACATACGCTCCTGCACTGAGTGTCAGCGACGGAAAACAACTTGTCATGCCTCTGGCGAATTACAACCATTGCCGTGTCCAGCTCGGCCGTTTGATGGAATCGGCATTGACCTCTACGGCCCACTACCTTGTACTCCTGCGGGAAATGGTTGGATTATTGTGGCCGTTGACCACCTAACCCGTTACGCTGAAACCGCCGCTTTGCCAACCGCTGCTGCTCGTGATGTCGCCTTGTTCATCTTTCGTAGCTTTGTCCTTGGCCATGGCGCGCCACGTGAGCTGCTTATAGACCGTGGGCGTGCGTTTCTATCGCAAGTCATCCAGGAGCTTCTCAGCGAGTGCAATATTATTCATCGCACCACTACAAGCTATCACCCACAGACAAACGGTTTGACAGAGCACTTTAACCACACGCTCGGGGATATGCTTTCTATGTACATATCCTCCGACCATTCTAATTGGGACTTGGTGCTCCCTTTCGTGACGTATGCATATAATACGGCCACGCAATAAGCAACTACTGGGTTTTCACCTTTTTTTTCTACTGTACGGACGTGAGCCCTCTTCTAAGCATGACACGATACTTACTTACCGCCCAGATGCTTCAGAATACCGCCCAGCCTCCGAACTTGTTCAGTGTGCCGAAGAGTGCCGCCAATTAGCGCGTTTATTTACGTCCTTCGCACAAGGTCTCCAAAAAGAACGACTTGACCGACCAAGACAAGCCTGCTCACAGCTTCCTCATAGGCTCATTTGTATGGCATTCGGTTCCATTCCAGTCCCCCGGCCTCTCCCGAAAGTTTGCACCCAAGTACAATGGTCCATACCGCATCGTTCAATGTACGTCGCCGGTCAACTACGTCATCGAAACAGTGACACCTGCCGAGGACAGACGATGCCGTGGTCGTGAGACAGTCCACACCAGCCGCTTAAAACCTTACTATGATCCCCTTGTGCTTGCTTTGCCGTGAGTCGCCAGGATGGCTCCTCTTCACCACCGGGGCAAATGTAGTGGGGAAGAGGGAGAGAGACAGTATCTAGTTGGAGCACCTGAAAGACGACTACGACGAAGAGCTGAACTCGTGACAGTGACTGACGCCTCTTGAACCAGGCAGTTGGTTTTATTCAATAAACCCCCTTATAATAGGTACAATTTCTCCACTCTATATTGCCTCCATAGAAGTGCGACAACAGTCCTGAAACTTTTGGATTAGTAGTCTTGACCGCTAGACCAGTGCAACAGGTGTAACACCGTAAAAAAAGCCTCACTGTTTAGAATTGTAGCCTCTGAACGTCACCCTTGATAGAGACAAAGAAGGCAGCCTTTGGACTCGGCGATTGGCATGAAAACACGCACGGTGGTGCAACTACACAATAAAGTTCAGCTACACACGTAATGAAGTTCTGTTCCACTGCGAGCTGCGAGGATGCCTTCACAAAACAAACAGAATAAAAAGGATGTCCATATATGAAATTATCAAAGTTTATTTAACAAACAGGAGACATGTTTAGCCATTTATTCTTCTAGAAGAGCGTCTGCGTTGCGGGAAGAGAAGAAAACAGCCGACATTTCCAGATGCACGAAAAACGGCATGGCTCTGCCACCGCCATAAAGGCGGGAAAGGAGGAAGCCACAAATGACGAGGAGGTCAAACTCGCACGTGTCCACAATGTGAACCCAAGGGAGGTGTTTTCGCGCGGCGTATGGTACGACGTTTGCTGCGTCATCTTGGGGCTTTGTGGCGGCAGCGTGCAACAAAGGAAGTTAGGGAAAACACTTTAGGGAAAGTCGGGGACCACGGGGATGTTACGCTCTCCGCGGGAGTTCCGCGTTCGCGGTGGCGCACGAGATGCGGTATTCGATGCTTATGAGTTTAGGGAATTCCGGTCGCCCGAATCATTCTCATCCTCTTGGTTAGTAGGAAAGTTCTTTCTCTCTCTGCCCTTTGGGTGGGAAGAATCGCTAGAAAGCGCTCGTGTATATATGAGCATGCGACGCGTGGGTGTGCGGAGAGTAACACTGGCAGGGCTGGAAGCGAAGTGGAAATGGGCAACGCGGTGGGACGCTATTCTGCTTTAGAGCATGGTCCCATGAAATTTCTTCCCACGAGGGAGCAGAGAAAGGTTGCGCAGGTACAACAGGTGCTACGCAAAAATAAAAGGCCTTTTTTTATTCGGTGATTGGGTGAAACAGCGAATACAGCCTGCACTGGTACGGGGCCGCTGCTGAGTGCGAGTTTAAATTAGACGCTGCAGCAAATTTTTAGAATAAGTAAGAATAATTGTTTCAAGGCAACTTTTAGTGCGGAAACTCTGCTTCTGGGCAGAAAATTTTATAATTTTGTGAATAATCTTTCTAAATATTATTATGACTATTAGAAAAACAGCTGTGGAGAACTCCTCAAATTTTGGTCACCCTGATGTGCATTATTGTGCGCCTCTATGAAAAAAAAATACCAGTGCCTTAGCTTGGCTATGCCAGATTATGCGCCTCTATCGAAAAAAAAAAGATTACCAGTGCCTTAGCCTGGCTGTGCCAGAATATACGTAGCGTGAGCTACGAGCGAACGAATGAACGGACGGACGGGTGGACGGATGGATGGATGGACTAGTGAGCAAGCTCACACGAGACAAGTGCTATCCCACAAGCACAAATCACTCCAGGAGCTTCGAAGCCTTCGACGGAGAGCCAGGAATGAGTTGTGTGACGTCATTGCTCCTCGCGCATGCGCAGCGCGGCTCGCGCTAAACCACGCGAAACTGTTGAACATCGGTCAGTGCAGCTTACGCTACAAAATGGGACACCGCGCCTCGTATTCCATCACGTGAAATTCGGATCAGCTTCAGAGCATAGCGTTTCTCAATATACACTAGAGGGAACTCTGGCGCTAGTGTCTATGGGAGCTGCAACGCACGGCGCTTCAGTGAGCATGAGAATGATGGGTAGTACACATATTTATCCGAACTTCGTACTTCTGGCCTGCTTTTGGCTCCGTGTGTGTTCGTGTGGCTTGAAGCTGTCTTCTCACGAAACAAAAATAAGCAAAAGTTAAGCAAATGCGCTTCACCGCCCTGTTTTTTTTAAATTAGCTTTCCAAAGTGGGTCACGAAGTTTGAAAGGGTTGAATCTTTCTTTCAAAACAAAATACAAACACAGCAATAAACGAAGCCACAAGTACGATTCGCCGCCCGCAAGTACGAAGAATAGGCAAATGTGTGTACTACACATCATTGCCATGGTCGCTGAACGATCGCAGCACCAGAGTGCCCTCGAGTTAATTTTGAGAAACTCTATGCTTCAGAGTACCATAACTGCAAGCCCACAATGGTGGGTTGGAAGATATTCATCATCAGCCTGACTACGTCCACTGCAGGACAAAGGCCTCTCCCATGTTCCGCCAGTTAACCCGGTCCTGTGCTTGCTGCTGCCAATTTATACCCGCAAATTTCTTAATCTCATCTGCCCACCTAACCTTCTGTCTCCCCCGAACCCGCTTCCCTTCTCTGTGAATCCAGTCAGTTACCCTTAATGACCAGCGGTTATCCTGTCTACGCGCTACATGCCCTGCCCATGTCCATTTCTTCTTCTTGATTTCAGCTATGATATCCTTAACCCCCGTTTGTTCCCTAATCCACTCTGCTCTCTTCTTGTCTCTTAAGGTTACACCTACCATTTTTCTTTCCATTGCTCGCTGCGTCGTCCTCAATTTAAGCTGAACCCTCTTTGTGAGTCTCCAGGTTTCTGCTCCGTAGCTAAGTACCGGCAAGATACAGCTGTTATATACCTTCCTCTTGAGGGATAGTGGCAATCTACCTGTCATAATTTGAGAGTGCTTGCCGAATGTGCTCCACCCCATTCTTATTCTTCTAGTTACTTCAATCTCGTGGTTCGGCTCTGCGGTTATTACCTGCCCTAAGTAGACATAGTCTTTTACAACTTCAAGTGCACTATTACCTATCTCGAAGCGCTGCTCCTTGCCGAGGTTGTTGTACATTACTTTCGTTTTCTGCAGATTAATTTTAAGACCCACCTTTCTGCTCTCCTTGTCTAACTCCGTAATCATGAGTTGCAATTCGTCCCCCGAGTTACTCAGCAATGCAATGTCATCGGCGAAGCGCAGGTTACTAAGGTATTCTCCATTGACTCTTATCCCTAACTGTTCCCATTCTAGGCTTCTGAAAACCTCCTGTAAGCACGCGGTAAATAGCATTGGGGAAATTGTGTCCCCCTGCCTTACACCCTTCTTGATTGGTTGCCTTACACCCTTCTTGAGATATTGCTGTGGCTTTATTATGGTGCGTAGTCGGGCACGTCCAGCAAGTTTGTTGTATAGGTCGCCGTCAATCACGCAGCTATTTTTCTCGAACGAGCTCGCTAATGCGTGTGTTTTGAAATCAAGTTGAAACTTACATAAGACAAGCGATTTCGTGGCGAATGACATGTGCCACAGAATAATAAAAAGAAAATTTCAGGAACAAAGTATTAGGGTGGCGACACGAGTAATTAACACCACACTGAATGATCATATTTCTTCAAATGTG
The DNA here is from genome assembly GCA_013436015.1 of Rhipicephalus annulatus. Taxonomy (NCBI): domain Eukaryota; kingdom Metazoa; phylum Arthropoda; class Arachnida; order Ixodida; family Ixodidae; genus Rhipicephalus; species Rhipicephalus annulatus. Next base: position 79,006 of record WOVY01010304.1, on the reverse strand, counting down.
ATGCCCTTCGGAAAGCTTAGGTGTCTGCAAGGTGCTACAGCTGAGCATGAGGTCATGCATATATGCACCAAACTCACAACATTTCATGCAAGGTTTATAGCAGTATCCCCACTAAAGGAGGCAGAATCAATTGCCATAGTTCTCTTTTTAGGGACGAAGGTTATCATTCAGTCACCCGTTCGTCTCCCGTTATAGTGTGTAACCACCGGTGACATATACTCGAGAGAGCCACAAGGGATAGACTTTTAGGGGCAAACCTACTTAAGCCGCGGTTCGTGCGTTCTAAGTGTATGTAGTAGGTTACCACCTCTCGCTTAGTTCTTGGAATGTCGAAACTCCGTAAGCCGTGGGTCATTCGTTCTTAATGTACGTAGTAAACAGCCACCTCTCGTTTCGTTCTTGGAATGCCCGCTACATGGAGGTACTTGTATATAATCAATATATGCTGAAAAGATACCATATGGTGGTACTTTGAGTGTTCACTAGATGGACGGACATACAGACAGACAGACGAGCAGACACAAGGACGGACAAATCGACCCACGGTTGGACGGATGGACGGATGCACGAACGGATAGACGCTTCGCTCCACTCATCATCATTCAGTCCGTAAATATGCTGTTATTTCGTTTTAATAAATAGCCACTTACGTACTGCATACATATGTCATTTAAACCTCGTAGCAGTTAAGAGACCACCGCATCGCCGTATCATGCCTCGCGTTGGCATCAACATGACGTTTGACACAGATCAGTCGAGTGCCGTGAAAAGCAAATGCTAGAAAATTAGTGAAATGTAGAAAATAACGCATACCACTACTGATGGCCAGATAAATGAGATTTCCACAAGTAAATAAAAAGGTAGAAAATATGACACAAGAAAACGACAACAGCAGAAAAAAAGTCAATATACTTAAGATTAGAAGACAGAAAAAAAATTGGCAGATCCTACGCACAGTGGGAATCGATAAAATACTAAGCACGAATGAGGAAGGTTGATATGTCTCTCTAAGTTAACCGGAACATTACGAGGTGGAGGTAAATTATTCCGTACACGACTTCCGTGTCATGATGATCATCTTTGAATGTGTCAATTACCTTCGTCATCTATTCACGTCCAGTGATACCAAATTTAGTATACATGGAGCTAGCAAAACGGCCGCGAGCACGCTATGAGCGTGGTATGTTGTCATTTTCTAAAATTACACGCTTGTCAGCATTACCACGTTTGCACCAGTCATTTACTTTCGTCATCCATTGACCTCAGGTAACACCAAATTTGGTATATTTGAAGCTAGCGAAACGGCCGCGAGTGCATCATGAAGGGCCCAATATACTCCAACGTGACGTTGACACACTCACGCTGGGCACAGTGACGCTATACGTTAACAAAACGCGAGAACTCTATAGTATTACGCCAGGAGCGACAAGCGTCCATCGCCGCGGTCCGATAGCAACCGGCGGGCGTTTCGCGCCGATGTGTTACCCATACGGTGCTGCGCCTGCCTCTTTTCGTGACGGAGGGACGCCGGACGCGTTGAAACGCGCATGCGTCAAAGCAACGCAGCGCGGCGTGCACCTGCGAGTATACGGCAGGACCGGCGTCTGGGGGGGATACGCCGGCATGACGCGACTAAACGAACGCCGGCGCGCATGCGCGCTGTGTCACATGAAGTGTATTGGCACCCTGACTGTGGCATGTAGTCATGTTGTCACATGAAATACATCTCGTGATTACCATGTTGCACCAGTTACATACCTTCGGCATCCATTGAGCTAACATAATACCAAATTTGGCATCTGTGAAGCTAGCGCAACGGCCGTGAGCGTATCATGAATGTGGCAGGTAGTTTTGTTGTTACATGACACGCATGTCGTGATTATCATGTTTGGAAGTATTATTGACCTATGTCATCCGTTCGCGTCACGCAATAACGAATTTGGTACATGTGAAGCTAGCGAAACGGCCGTGAGCGCATGATAAGCGTAGCATGTCGTCATGTTGTTACATGACACGCATCTCATGATTATCATGTTTGCACCAGTCTCATACCTTCATCATCCATTCCCGTCTCATAATACCGTATTTGGTATAAGTGAAGCTAGCGAAACGGCCGCCAGCGCAATTGGAGCGTGGCATGTAGTCATATGTTACATGACACGCATCTCATGATTATCATGTTTGCACCAGTCACATACTTTCGTCATCCTTTCACTTACCGCAATACCAAAGTTTGTATATGTGACGCTAGCGAAACGGCCATGAGTGCATCATGAGCGGGGCGTGTAGTTATATTATCACATAACACGCATGTCATAGTTTTGATGTTAGGGTCTGTCGCTTGTTTCGCCATGCAACGATGTCATACCATACGAGTTCTGCAACATGTCATGTGAACGAGACCAGCGCAAGAGCAGCAAGGCCATGAAATGTAAACTAAAACATTTATGATATACACGTCATGATATTATTGTTATGATTAGTCAATTATGCTCGTCATACAGTCATGTTATGTCATACCACGTTTGGTATCGATACAAATATCCAAACGGTCAGGACAGCTAAATGTCGTAAGTGGATAGATAGATAGATAGATTGATAGATAGATAGATAGATAGATAGATAGATAGATAGATAGATAGATAGATAGATAGATAGATAGATAGATAGATAGATAGATAGATAGATAGATAGACAGACAGACAGACAGACAGACAGACAGACAGACAGACAGACAGACAGACAGACAGACAGACAGACAGACAGATAGATAGATAGATAGATAGATAGATAGATAGATAGATAGATAGATAGATAGATAGATAGATAGATAGATAGATAGATAGATAGATAGATAGATAGATAGATAGATACGCTCAAAGTCGCCGAAGTTCGCAAAGAAAAACGGGAGAATCAATGCCGCACGGTTCGTACAGACTTGACTCCGTGTGGAGCTGGCTGTGTTTTTTTTTATTGTGAGTTGAGATTTCTGCATGCATCATAAATACGTGAAGGGATGGATGGTGAGAGTTTACTCACTATTTCTGTAAAAAATTGCCCCGGTTATTGCGAATTCTGACAGTGCGCTTACTATAGTGTGTTTAAAATTAGGTTATAACAATTTCAAGAATAATTTGATAAAATACGCGGGAAATTAGTGTGACACGCGAGCAATAAGAGTGTCAGTCAGCGCCCCTAGTAGCCATGGCTGCTCGTTTCTCGTGTTTACACAATAGTAATGAGATCTAACAGACAATAATGCCAAGGAATGTATAGGGGAAGTTGTTAGGCCAATTGTAATGTATATATATATATATATATATATATATATATATATATATATATATATATATATATATATATATATATATATATATATATATATACATATTGCCACGTTCCATTTCTCAAGTTTTGTTATCGCCCCAAAACACTACACAATTCTCAGCGCAAAACGTGCGTGCAGTTTTCGAGAAGCTTCCGGACTTAAGTAGATCATTTCGATAAGATCACGACCACTCTGCGAACTGTACAGATTATTCTGGAACCTACGCCACCGCCAGCGATAACGCTAGAACATTTGATAGCAGGAGTATAAATGCCGACGCACTTTGCCGCTTGTCAGTAGTTGATCGACGACCGACGCTCCGTTCGCCGATATCAGTCCAAGACTGCTACTGTAATCAGACTTTCCGTTTACCGGGCACAGGTTTGCCCAAATAAACAGTTAAATTCAAACACAAATCTCCTGTCTTCAGCCACGTCACGACCCCGTGACAATATATATATATATATATATATATATATATATATATATATATATATATATATATATATTGTGAGAAACCGATTTATTCAGCCAGGCTCGAGCTATATCACACTGGTGATGACAATATCTAAAAAGAATGAAGAGTCATTTGCTTGTCGTGCTCACACTAATTCCCCCGCGCGGTGAAATCGGCCGCCCGGTCGCTTGACAGTATTATGAAATGCGTCGCGCATAAGACTTTAAACGAGATACGTGCACTATCTCTGTTCCTCGGCAACGATGATCAGAATTAGCGCTAAGAGGAGAAACGCGGTAATTGACAGGAGATGTCTGTTCGACCACAGTGTACGGCCCAATGAAGCGACTGATGAATTTGTCGCACAAGCCGGGGACGCGTAGTGGAGTCCATAGAAGAACTTCGTCACCAGGGGAAAAACTCACAACACGGCGAGACGAGTCGTAAAGAGATTTTGGAGTGTCTTGGGATAGGCCGGTGTTAACACGGGCCTGGTGACGGCAGTGTGCGAGACGAGATAGAAATTCTTCAGAGAAAGGAGCCGTCAAGGGTGCAGGGGCCGAAAGGAAAGAGACATCCAGAGCGACACTCGGCGAGCGACCATGGACGACAAAAAATGGAGAAAAGCCGGCAGTGCGTTGAGCAGCCGTATTATAGGCGAATGTCACGAAAGGTAGGATCGCATGCCAGTTCGTGTGGTTGGGGTGAATGTACATGGCGATCATGTCTGATAGGGTCCGATGAAACCGTTCAGTCAATCCGTTGGTCTGCGGGTGGTAGCTAGAAGTGGTCTTGGGAACAGTGTTCGAGACACGCAAAACTTGCTCGACAATGGAAGAGAGAAAGACTTTGCCACGATCACTCAGGAGAATGCGTGGAGCTCTATGAAGCAAAAAGATGTGGTGAAGAAAGAAATCGGCGACCTCAGTGGCAGAGTCAGATGGTATAAAAGGTGTTTCAGCCTAGCAGGTAAGGTGGTCGATGGCCGTGACAATCCAGCGATTCCCATTGGATGATATAGGAAGAGGGCCATACAAGTCGATTCCAACGACTTCAAAAGGCGAGGCGGGACAAGGAAGAGCTTGCATTAAGCCAGCCGGAGCAGTTGTTGGTCGTTTTCACCGTTTGCAATGGATACACGAGGCGACGTACTTAGTGACGGCTGAAGAGAGGCCAGGCCAGAAAAAACGACTTCGTATTTTGTCGTAAGTCTTTTGATAGCCTAGATGAGCGGCGGTTGGATCATCATAAAAGGCTTCCAGAACTTCGCGTTGCAGAGAACGTGGAATGACGGGTACCCACTTGTTGCCATAGATGTGGTAACTGTAGTACTATAAAGCACCACAGACAAGCTTAAATTGTTTAAGTTGTCGACGGAGTCTGGCGTTCGGAGGCGTAGTAGAGCCGGTCAAGCGGTCAACAATGGTGCGGCAGTATGGGTCGACACGTTGTTGTGAAACAAGGACGGATAGGGTGGCAGGCGATGAACTTAGCGCTGCGATTGGAGAAGTGCTGTCGTTTTGGAGTATCGGTGGTGAGTGGCTTCCGCTAGGCAAAGGACAGCGCAATAGAGCATCAGCATCTTGATGCTTCTTTCCAGATCTGTAGGCGACATCGCAATCATACTCCTACAAGCGAAGCGCCCAGCGACTGAGGCGACCCGATAAGTTTTTCAGCGTTGAAAGCCAGCATAGGGCGTTATGGTCGGTCACGACGGTAAAATGACGGCCGTGAAGATATGGTCGGAATCTTTGCACTGCCCAAACAACAGCAAGGCACTCCTGCTCGGTGATAGTGTAATTCTTTTCTGGAGCGGTAAGAGCACGACTTGCGTAAGCAACGAGGCGTTCGCGTGAGTTTTTGTCATGCTGCAAGAGTACCGCACCAAGACCATTACAACTTGCGTCGGTGTGAAGGATGGTGGGTGCGGTGGAATCGAAGTGGCACAATACCGGATCAAACGTGCGGGCTTGCTTCAATGCCGTGAAAACTCTTTCGCAGTCTTTGGACCAAATTAAGCGGACGTTCCTTGCGAGGAGTTGATGGGGCGGAGACGCAAGTTCCGCGAAGCCATGGTGCACGTATGAAGCGCCGGAAGTAAGAAGATAACCCAAGAAAGCTGCGCAGGTTCTTTTGACTTAGTGGTCGAGAAAAAGTGAGGATGGCGGCAAGCTTCTCAGGGTCCGGCCGAATTCCTCCTTTGCTGACGAGGTGGCCGAGATCCTTGATTGTCTTTCTTGCAAGGGTACATTTCTTGGTGTTAAGTTGTAGACCGGCTTTTGCAATGAATGTGAGGACTTTGTCAAGGCGTTGTAGATGCTGCGAGAACGTGGATGAAAACACTACTATGTCATCGAGATAGCACAGACAAGTTTTCCATTTCAAACCACGCAATACGCCGTCTATCACGCGTTCGAAGGTGGCGGGCGCATTGCAGAGTCCAAAAGGCATCACAATAAACTCGTACAACCCATCTGGCGTTGAAAAAGCGGTCTTCTTTTTATCAGACTCCGACATTGGTATCTGCCAGTAGCCTGACCTAAGGTCGAGGCTAGAAAAATAATCTGCGCCCTGTAATGAATTCAGAGCATCGTCGATCCGAGGAGGAGGACAAACATCCTTGCGCGTTATTTTGTTTAGCGCACGGTAATCGACACAGAAATGCTCTGTCCCATCTTTCTTTTGAACGAGAACAACTGGCGATGACCAGGGACTCGAGGAAGGACGTATGATGTTGCGTCGTAGCATGTCTGAGACGTTTCCCTCGATGATCTTGCGTTCTGCCTGAGACACGCCATATGGACGCCGATGTACAATACGAGAGCCGTCAGTCTGGATGCTGTGGGTAGCAGTGGTAGTACTGCTGATGACGGGCGAGTTCATGTCAAATAGAGAACGGTGTCTATTCAACAGGGCGAGCAAATCTTCAGTTTGATCAGGTGTTAAGTCAGTGCTTATCGGTTGCCGACACCGGTGTGGAAGAGGCATTGAATGGCAGTGATAGTGTCTTTGGGACATCGTTGGGGCTGTTGTTCGGAAGAGTAACAATCGCAACAAACTCACTGTCGACCGCGCAAGATACTGTTGAGCCACAGGAGAGCAGTACACACTCGGGCGTTTGATTTGTGGCGGTTAGGTACGTAGACCCATCGAAGAAGCGAATAAGCCCTGGTGTGATCACAATGTCCTTACGTAGGGTATGGCCGTAAGGAAGAAATAGTACGTCACCATCCACAATGTCGCTGCAATTAACACTTATAATTTCTTCGAGGTATGGACGAAGTACATAATCTGACGTGGTGACAAGGCGGATGCATCCATCGTGTTCAAGCGGAGAAGTGTCAGTGGCATTTAGATGCAGGAGGCGCTGATGACAAGATATGAAAGCGGACGCAGAAGACAAGAAATCCCACCCCAGAATGAGAGCGTGGGTGCACTCACGAAATACCGCGAAAACGACGTGATGACGAATGCCTTCGATGCAGACACGAACGGTACACTGTGCAAGTGGACGAATGAGAGCGTAGGTCGCCGCACGTAGAGGTAGGCCGCCATAAGGCGCAGTGACTTTTTGAAGGCGGGAACAAAAATAAGGTCGAATAATTGAAACGGCAGCGCCAGTGTCTACAAGAGCCTCAACGCGTACACCTTCTACAAACACTACTTTGAAATTCGATGGCTGCTCTGGAGGAATTGTTAGCTGTCCGATAGAGGCGGTTTCCTCTCCTAAAACTGCATTGGGGAGTTTTCCGCGTGGGCGTTTGTGGAATGGGAGGCGGGCCGCAGAGGCGACACTGAACGGCGACCTGGCGAAGGTTACCTGCAGGGAGACGTACGGGAATTCTCAGGCATGTCCGTATGGTAGATAGGAGACGGAGAACAGTAATAGGATGGTCGGGAGGGTGGTCGTAGGTAGTTCATGGTCGGACGGCACCTTTGATGTTTTTCAGGAGCGTAGCCGCGTTGCTCGTCTTGTTGGCGCTTTCGACAAAACCGAGCGGTATGTCCTCAATAGCCGCAGTACTAACAGATTGGTCGAGGTGAGCGCTGAGGTGCGTAGTAAGGCGGTGCACGCACTGGCGGTGACAACGAAGCCACAGGCGTATGGTCTGCTGGTATAGGCACAGAAACGGTGGGTGCGACAAAGAGTGCGGCAACTTCGGCATACGTGCGCATCTGGCGCACGCAGGGACCGTGGGAACACGTCGGACGTGATGCGGAGGTGACCTCTTGTTTAATCAGGTCTCGCAAGCTATCTTTTTCAGAAGGGAAAGTAACTTCCACAGCACAGGAGGAGCAGCGCCTGTGAAGCTCTTCACAAACGATGTCACGAATAAGCGCACGCAAGTCGAGGGGTGCAGGCAAACGAATGTCGGTGGCATCGAAGCAAAGGCGAAGAGACTGAAGCTCGTCTCCCCCAGCACCTCCACCACTTGTGAGGAACCGGTTTATTAAGCCAGGCTCGAGCTAAATCACACTGGTGTTGATATTTACAGATGAAAAAGATGTACAGGTGATGATGATATCAAAGAGAATAAAGAGTCATTCGCTTGTCATATATACATATATATATATATATATATATATATATATATATATATATATATATATATATATATATATATATATATATATATATATATATATATATATATATATATATATATATATATATATATATATATATATATATATAAGATCCAACAGACAGTAATGCCAAGGAATGTATAGGGGAAGTTATTAGAACCAATGGAATGTAAATAAGAAGAAAGTGGACGAACAAATAACCAGCCGTGAGCAGGAAACGAACCTACGACCTTCGAAACGCATTCGATGCTCTAACCACTGAGCTATCACAGCGGCCTTCCCTCCATCCACTTTTTTGGGTTTATATGTGAATTTAGAAGTAGGAGTGTCCGTCAGCGCCATCTATAAGCCAAGCGACGAGTGTGAAAGACTCTTTTATGCGCATGTTTGGCGTCACGTAGCACGTGAACTTATCATGAGCGGGCAGCTGATCAATAGTCCCTTGTATCCAACCTAATGACACCAAGTCTGCCAGTACGAGACCCAGGTTAATGAATAAGCGAAAGAGTTGTATACCTAAGGGCTCGTTTTTCCGTGTTTTGACACAATATTAATGAGATCTAACAGACAGTAATGCCAAGGAATGTATATGGGAAGTTATTAGAACCAATGGAATGTAAATAGGAAGAAAGAAAAGTTGGTGAAAAAATAATAAATAACCAGCCGTGAGCAGCCGTGAGCTAAAAGTGAGGCCAGGAGAGCTAAAAGTCGTAGGCAGCTAGAGCTGCCTATGACTTTTAGCTTTCCTGGCCGTTTGGATAATGGTATCCTTGCGAAACTTGGTATGGCATACCATGACTGTATGAAGAACATATTTGACTAGTCATAACACGAAAATCATGACATGTATGTCATGAATGTTATGTATAAAATGTCATGGTCCTGCAGCTCTTGCGGTGGTTTTGATCACATGACATGCTGCGAAACTGGTATGGTATGACTTGATTGCATGGCAAACAAAAGCGACGGACCCTAAGATGAAAATCATGATATGCGTGTCATGTAACAACAAGACTACATGCCATACTCATGATGTGCTCGCGGCCGTTTCACTAACGTCACATATACCAAATTTGGCATTACGGGACGTGAATGGGTAACGAAAGTATAATTCTGGTGCAAACATGATAAACATGAGATGCATGTCATGTAACAACATGACTACATGCTACGCTCATGATTAGCTCGCGGCCATTTCGCTAGCTTCACATGTACTGAATTCGCTATTACATGATGCGAACGGAGGATATACGTAAATGACACATTCAAACATGATAATCACGACAATCCTGGCATGTAACAACATGAGAACACGCCACACTCATGATGCGGCGCTCGCGGCCCGGCCATTTCGCTAGCTTCACATATGCCAAATTTGGTGTTACGTGACGCCAATGAATGACAAAGGTATATGACTGGTGCAAACAAGTTATCATGAGATACGTGTCATGTGAGAACATGACTACACGCCAGAGTCAAGGCGCCAATACATTTCGACGTGACGCGGTGCGCGTGCTCACCGGCGTTCCCACGCCGCAGGCACCGGTCCTGCCACGTACTCGCATGCGCGCGCCACGCTGAGTTGCTTTAACGCATGCACGTTTCAGCGCGTCCAGCGTCCCTCCATAACGAAAAGATGGAGACGCAGTGTTGCCTGGGTAACGCGCCGGCGCGAAATTCAGCATGTCGCATTTCACGCCAGTTGCGTCGTCACAATGGTAAGCAGTGACACGAGAAGCATAGCGTCAAGCACATCATTGTACACTACATCGATCACCAAGGCCGAGTGTTTCTGCATCGCATTGGTGATTAAAAGTCGAGAGCGCAGCGACGACCAGACGTACATCACCATACTCTCAGATTTGCAAGAGGCGTACCAGCTATTCACGAAAGGCCGCCTCCCATTAAACATTTGCAAATTTTTAGGCGGCGAATTGAGCAACACTTATACCTAGTTCACACTGAAACATCCGCTTTCTACAGCGACCGAAATTTCTCTGCCGCCGAAACGCAGCGTCGTTTGCACTGGACGCGCCCCGCACCGCCGAATATGCCATCTACTACGGGACGAACGCGGGATGGATTCGCTGTCACCCGGTTGTTGTCGCGGCTCGCAAACGCTACTACGCTATCTGGTGGTGTATACTTCGACAATTCTCGTACGCAGGAAGCAAGAAAAGACAGTACTGCTTACTTTGCTGGCAAGTGGCTGTCTTGTAATGCACGAAGAGCAGAAAAACCACCGACGCCAGCGGCGTTGGTGGGTTCGCTTTGCTCTGCAAGACCGCAACAAGCTCGGTCACGCCAACAGCAAGCTCGGTCACCTCTTTCACGAAATACGGAGGCGAAGTAGGCACAGAGTAGGTTAAACTCCCGTTGGTTCCAACATTCAGTTACGTGCACTGCGGCATAACAAGTGAGTAGGGCTTGGCCGCCATTTTTCAAAATTCATAGACTAGCGCTCCCATTGGTCCGCGGTGACCGATTCGGCGGCAGACGCCGCAAAAATCGGTCCGAGAGCAATCGGCGCGGAGAGGGCCCTTTCGGAGGATCTTGCCGCCGCCGAACCGGATTCGGAGCACTTTCGGCGGCCGCAATGCTCAGTGTGAACGCGGCCTTACAGGTTGGACTGGCGCCCTGGATATGCAGTCATAGAGGGTAACGAGAGGGCGGACGCTCTAGCTCGAGCGCTCAAGAACCGAGCGGAGCAGTAGCCTTTCTCGCTCTTACCACCACCCTGCAACGACGGCTTTCGCGAGGAGGAGGAAAACGACCCGGCTCGAATGGCTCCACGAGAGGTTCTTGCTCACCAGCGATGCACGCGGCAGAAATATGGCGCCCCCCCCCCCAAATCTCCTAAAGGGGAAGACGACATAGACCGTAAAATTCAAACGGGAGTTTATCCAAATTTATTACGACTGCACAAAATTCATCCAACTTTGTATGGGCGTGATTGTCCATGGTGTCGCGACTCGCCACCGACCCTTTACCATATCTCGTGGAGTTGTGCTAAATGGCCAAATGAACTTGATCGCTTACAGCGTATGTAAAGAATGGAAAACTCTTTGGAGAAATGGGAGGCACTCCTCGCTAGCTGGGACCCGGAGGTGCAACTAGCACTCCTGGACCACGTCCAGCAGGCGGCGCAAGCCAGTGGAGTCTTGGACATAGGGCCCCACCCATATAGCTCCTAAACCCCTTCTTTTTCAACCCAATAAAGTTATTTCTCTCTCTCCATCGGGCCACGCTGACGGACGCTGGTTGCACCGGTCGCGCCTGGCGTCAGGCTACAGAGTGCTCGCGTTTTACTGACGTAGCGCCGCTGTGCCCAGCGTGCGTGCGCGTCAACGCTACATTGTTGTATATGGGGCCCTTCATGATTCGCTCGCGGTCGTTGTGCTAGCTCCACATATACCAAATTTGGTGTTACGTGATGTCAATGGTTACGAAATATATGACTGGTGCAAACATGATAATCCTGACACGCGTGTCATGTAAGAACATATTAATATACCACGCTCATAGCTTGCTCGCGGCCGTTTCGCTAGCTTCACATATACTAAATTTGGTATCACGTGACGTTAATAAATGACGAAAGTAAACGACACATCCAAACATGATAACCATAACACGGATGTCGTCTACAGCATCATTTACCTCCATCAAGTAATGTTGTGCTGATTTTAAAAAGACATATCAACATTTCTCATTCGTGCTTCGGATATCATCGATTCTCACTGTACGTGGGATCTGGCAATTTTTATCTCATATTTTGTACTAATTACCTACCCCTTCCCTCACCCCTACTGTTTTTCATTGTCCTTGCCGTTATGAGACCAAATTTCGTAACGGTGGCCTGCAAGCTGAGATGCTTTAGAGACTCGTGGTCCACGATATCTCAACGACCACGTCGCTTTGTACAGCTGCCGTCTGATATTGCGCTAGAAAAAGAGATGTTGGTGTGAATTGAGTAACTAGAGCAAAGAGTTGAAATAAAGGTACGATAAGTCAATATAGTTTAGTACCTCTCATATCAATTTATTTTTCAAATAAATTAATGCCTCTGATGTACTCTTCTAAGTAAAAATAAAGTTTCCAGGCTATTTGCGTAGGTCGCACCTCGCATAGTAACAATACCATCCACTGTTCAAGTTGTGGTTTCTAAGCGTCGCTTCTAGGATGTGTCATCTACTCTCTAAACACATAGCACGGATACTTTCTTCCTTGTCAGTCGCGGGACGGCTTTTAGCTCTCCCATAGTAGAGTACTCTGTACTCTAAATCGTTACCCACTTTCCCCCTCCCCTACATAGTGCTCTAAATCGTTAAGGGGACGGTTTTCAGCTCTCCCATAGTAGAGTAAATAATGCTCTAGATCGTTAACAACTTTTAGATGCGGAGCATCTTATACTCGCGCCTTGTAGTGCGCCGTCCGCGTCGTCCGCGCCGTCCACACCGCTTCTCGAACATTCGACAGCTGACGCGCGCGCATGCGCCGTCGCGCCGTGGCCCACTCTTCCACCATCTGTGCATCCCTTCCTCCTCTACACACCGCGTTCAACATCTACAATTCTCCTGATTCTCCAGTGGACGCGCATGTGGCGTCGCGCTTCGAGAACATTCAACAGCTGACAGTGCATGCGCCGTCGTGCTGTATATATACTCAAGGTCGTCGCTCGCTCGCTCAGTTGCCGCTCGTCGGTTGGTTTGTACGGCGCGTCGACGTCCAAGGTCGCGGTGAAATGAATTCCAACGAATCCACAAACAGAATGATCGACGTCCCTTCGACCAGCGCCGCCCTTTCGCATACGTGTGTACGTGTTCACTCATTTAACACCCCCTCCTACATCCACGTTAACCAATTTAGCCATCGACCCAAGTAAGTCGCAATTTAACACCCCATTTCACAACCACGTTAACCAATTTAGCCATCGACCCAAGTAAGTCGCACTTAAACACCCCGTTAACCAATTATATGGTCCGCATCCTCCTCAGTGTTCCCCCGAGGGAAGCTGCGGGCAATTTTTTTCTGCACACACAAATTGTTAACCACTTCTTTTACACACACGTATGTGAACGCTTATTTTTGGCGACAAGCTAAGCAGCACGTTTCAGGGCGTCTCTAGGCTGGCGGGTGCCCATAGTGGCAAGCCAGCCACCGAAGTAGGCATTGTCACTGATTGGCAAGCCCTGAAGCCATCGTTGACGTGACGTCTACAATAGAGGAACAACAAGAAGTATACTGTGTCCAGCACTTCAGAGGCCGGAATCATCAAGTTACTGTGGACAGCGAAGCCGCCCTGGCTCAAATCGTGGACGCGCCACAGCTAACCACCCGAAGAGTGCGCGTCGCCATCGTACCCCTGGGAGCCCAAGACACCCAAGTAACTGTCATGATTCGGCCGTGCCGCGTCCCCAGCGAAAACCTCGCGCAAGCATTGTCTCCCTACGGGAAAGTGCTGCACATCAGCAGAGGACTCATGGGCTCGCATTAAACCGTGACCACTGGGACGCGATTCGTCCGTATAGAAATGAAGACATCGCCGTTGGTGCTCAACTACCTCAAGAATGCAGGCCATCGAGTGACCTGTGACTATGAAGGAATCCAACGAGTGTGCCGTCGATGTGGAAGCAGTGGGCACTTCCGCATTAACTGCACAGCTCCGTTTTGTGGAAGGTGTGGCGTTTGTGGTCACGGTGGGAAGGGCTGCTCGCTGCCGTGTCACCGTTGTGGTGAACAGCATGCCCCCATAGCCTGCGCCATCAGACCATCGTATTCCGAGGCGGCGTGCAAGAATTACCCGCCACTTCAACCATAAACGCAGTACAAGAACAAGGACATTCTATCATCAATGCCTCGCCCGGATATTTGCCAGGACGAAGTTGGCAGATTGCGACGCCACCCCAGACACCACACCAAACATCCGCAGTGTCTCCAGCCAGCCCGGACCAGGCAGCCCTTCAAAGTGCGGATGATTCATCCAGTTGCCCGCGACCAGTGGTGATTCTCACAGAACCACAGGTCGAGCCCTCGCCAGAGAAGGCGCCTGTCTGCGAACGCGCCCCAGATGGTGACGCGATATCTGATGCTCACCCCAAGGCGGCCCAGTCCTCTGTTAGTCCTATCATTGAAGAGACTTTGTCCCTAGGTGACGAGGTTTCCAACAACGAGGACTCAAACAGTACTATCAGTGACACGGCTCTGCAAATAGACACCGACAGCACTCCAAGCGAGATCAGCCGGGACAGTCTAAGCGCTTTTGTGCCATCTTCGCTCAAGAGCCTCTGCACCAAGCGCAACCGAATATCCAACAGTGACTCGGAGGCCCCCAGCAGAAACAGCAGTCACCTGCGGACTTCTATGTCGCCCCGGAAGCCCCATGCTCCCGGAGGGTCGCCTGGTCGTAAGAAGTGAATCAGCCGCTTGCGAGGCACCCGCTCCCGTGTCTGTCAGAACTGTGCATGCACTTCTGGTATCCAGGTTAGTCTTTAGTGTTTTTGATGGCTACCTCATAGAATATTATTTCGCAGTCCAGTAAAACAGGCCTAGTTGATTAGCGTAGCTCCTGCTGCAAATTTTCATGTTTTGTGTTTGCAGGAAACTAATTTCTTTTCGGTATCAGACGTTAGGGCTTTCAAACGAAAGTTTAACGTTTATTGCTATTGCTCTTTCGCTACTGCTTGTGTAACGCGAGTAGGCATTATTATATTTAATCGGGAATTATTTGGAGGTCGCCATGTTTTCTATTATGGCGTTGGTAGAGTTCTGGCTTTGGATTGTACCTAGTTTGCTTTTCGAATGAGGATACTCTCTGTGTATGAGCCTGCACAAGCTGTACACTCTAATAAACTTTTTTTTTGAAATTGGAATGTTTTAGATGCGGAAGCATCTTATACTCGCGCCTTGTAGTGCGCCGTCCGCGCCGTCCGCGCCGTCCGCACCGCCTTAGTTGAGCTAATTCATTACGTCTGATACAATAATCACTCGTTCTCTGCTACTGCAATATTCACGCGTTCATCAAGTATAAGGTTATTTGTTGCACTTCAAAAGCATACATGTGTCCGAGTTAAAACGGTCAAAGTTTCACATTAAATGCACCAGGAAGGTAAAGTATTGGTACGGAAACCAGTAACACAAACATGAGCTTGTACGGTAAAGTTAGCTATTTAAAACCTACGCGAGCGTCGGTGCACACTGAACCATGCCTGTGTATTCAGGCATGTGTCTAACTCTGTTACCAGCCACTAAACTGTTTTAGCGGGACGGCTCAGTGCTCTCCCATAGTTGAGTACGAAGTACTCAAAATCGTTCAACATATTAGATGCGGAAGCATCTTATACTCGCGCCTTGTAGTGCGCCGTCCGCGCCGTCCGCACCGCTTCTCGAACATTCGACAGCTGACGCGCGCGCATGCGCCGTCGCGCCGTCGCCCACCATCTGTGCCGCGCGCGCTTCTCCTTCGAGAACATTCGACAGCTGACAGCGCATGCGCCGTCGCGCCGTCGCCATCTGTGCCGCGCGCGCGCTTCTCCTTCGAGAACATTCGACAGCTGACAGCGCATGCACCGTCGCGCTGTAGATATACTCAAGGTCGGCGCTCGCTCGCTCAGTTGCCGCTCGTCCGTTGGTTCGTCGCAATAAATAAAACACCGCCCTTTCGCATACGTGCCGTACGTGTTCACTCATTTAACACCCCATTTCACAACCACGTTAACCAATTTAGCCATCGACCCAAGTAAGTCGCAATTTAACACCCGTTAACCAATTACATGCTTCCGCATCCTCCTCAGTGTTCCCCCGAGGGAAGCTGCGGGCAATTTTTTTAGACGGTCGTCACGTAATTCTACTTGGAGACTTTAATTGTGTGCTGAATACGCGAAGCGATGTAGAAGGTCCTGGCTGGGGTCGTTGTGCTAGGAATTCACGTAAGCTGCGACACCTTGTCCAGCTTTTCTCATTGCTGGATACGCACAATGTCACAATGTCTTGAACGGGAAAACTTTCATTTGGATATGGCACAGGGGACTCGGCCGAGCTTACAATCCACATGTTTTAGAGGTGTTTGTCTCTGACTTACGTGTTCCGCCTACCCCACCTTCGCCTGTGTACATCTCTGACCATCGTTCGATTCTCTTAGAACTCAAAATTCCATTTTTTGGCGGATAAATTATGACGTCTTGATGTTCGCGACCTCCAGGACGTGTCCTCTCGGTCAAATTTCTCCCGTGCAATACGGGTGTCACTCGGCTGCGTCTGGTTCATACGATTGGGATGCGCTTAAAACGCAGTGGCGCTTGCACTGCTCAGTTGAAGGGCGTTCATGTCGTCATGACGTTTCTGAGGAGCTGGCCAATACAGCAGCGAAGTTACGCACCGCCTGGCGGGCCGAAACGCCGTCTCCCATGATGCGAGCTTGGCAGCATGAACGTGAACGCTTCCAGCGTCTGATTGCCGCTTCGTCTCTGGCGGCAGCTGCATGGCGTGGTAGGCCCAACCCTTGTGCACACGCTGAAGTGCTACGCTATGCGAGGTAATCGTGTTTTGGGCATTCACAATCACTTATTTTTAGGACCACGCAGACACCACCTGCACAGCCGCTTCCTATGCGTGATCGATCTCTCTCTTTTTTTTGGCACCTTTCAGAAAGATGTCATGTTCGGCCGTGCGGACAAACTGTGATATAATGCCGCCTGTGCTTAGAGGTTTGCCTCGCATTTCTCAACAAGCTGCTGATTCTCTGCACCTCCTTCCATCACCAGAAGAGGTAAAAGCAGCATTACAATCTATGAAACGGTGTATGGCCCCTGGGCCAGACGATGTTCAAGTTGAATTTTACTTGTCATTTTGGAATGAGCTTGGTACTGCCGTAACCGCCGTTATCCGGAGATGTTTCGAGGATGGTGTCCTTTCATCACGTTTTCGAGATGGCCGTATTGTACCAATCCCAAAAAACTGACGCTTCCGCTGTTAGCCCTGAAGATTTTAGACCTATCAGGCTTCTTAACGTTGACTACGATATTCGCGACTGTGATAGTTCAACGTTTGAGGGCTCTGCTAAACACCCTGGTGGGTCATCATCCGGCTTCATCAATGCCTAGACGAGAAATACACAGCTTGTCTTTTACCAACCGGGATATCATAGCCTACACTCTGTCGCAATCTGCGCGTGGTCTCCTTGTGTCTTTGGGCCAAGAGAAAGCATTCGACTGGCTAGAGCACACGTATATTTTCACATTGCTCACAGCCTTCGGTTTTCTTTCTTTTTTGCGAAATTATTTAGACATACTTACTATGGTATAAAAAGC
Organism: Rhipicephalus annulatus; assembly: GCA_013436015.1. Lineage (NCBI taxonomy): Eukaryota > Metazoa > Arthropoda > Arachnida > Ixodida > Ixodidae > Rhipicephalus > Rhipicephalus annulatus. The sequence continues at coordinate 61,329 of WOVY01010304.1, read as the reverse complement.
ACACTAGTTCTAGCAGGTTTGGAGATTGCTGCCTTTTCTAATACACGCGGGATCCGTCAGGGATGACCATTGTCTCCTGTTCTATATGTCCTCATTCTTCAGCCATTTTTGTATGCTCTAGAAGTGGACTTGCGCGTACGTGGTCTTGCGCTTCTAGGCAGCAGTGCCGTGAAAGTCACTGGTTTTGCTGACCACATAACCCTGTACCTTTCTGATGAAGACAGTTTTTCACATAGCCTGCGTTTATTCTTTCAGTATGGTGACATTTCAGGTGCCAGCTAAACTTCTCTAAATCCTGGTATTTGTTCATAGGCTGTCCAAACTCTAGACTTAGCTCCACATCTTTTCTTCAGCCGGCTGCGTCTCTTCGCATTTTAGGAATTCTATATAACCACTACAGCGTTTGTCACTCTTTTTGGTCAAACATCCTCGACGAAGTAAAACAAAAAATTGAGAACACATCGAATTTCCACTTCCCGCTTCTTGAGCGGAGCTACCTTGCGCAGACCTAGTTCTGCAGTCATATTTGGTACCTTTCTCACGTAGAGCAGCCGCCTTTACACATCGTAAAGTCATCGCAGTCTGCTTAACCTTCCTTCTTTTGGTCCGGTGAAACTGAGTTGGCTTCACGTGCGTCGTTAGGAGAGCAGCGTTACCAGGGAGGCTTTGCTTAACCTTCGGTGTCAATACGTTGCCGGCTACTGGCACTGCGCTTCTTTTCGCGCCTCGTACAAAAAAGAGCAATCTCCCGCATGAACTCGGGCACATTTTCTTCAAGACACTCACCTTCGGTATTTAATGCCTAATGTGCACCTTAATCGTGGCCCATAATCAGTAGTACTTCCATCGTCTTATGTAACAGCTGTCGCGTTTTTTCGTCATATCCAGCCTACTTGCCCTGAGGTAGATGTGTTAGACAATCCTATCGTGAACACAACAGCCGATTTAATGCTCCTGTTAGTTCCTCCGGCTCGCCGCACCCGCTCTATTCGCGTGTCTTGGACCATGCGTACGGCATCACTTCTACCTGGCCACGTCCGGGATTTCATATGGCAGCAGGGTGGGGTGTTCTTCCTACCTTTGATCGCCTCGAAAGGTGGAGAATGGTCCAGTCAGCAACATGCCCGAACTGCTCCCTACAGAAAACAAATCAGCATGTTTCAAGACAATGCGTCGTGCTCGTGTTTTCTGACGGACCATGCATGCTGGATTTTACGGCATCAGAGTAAATCGCTTTGTTTCTTCTGGGCGGTGTTCTCGAGGCCACTTCGCCTGCCTGGTGCAGACTGTCTTTGTCGCAATCACTGTGAGACGGTTGCAGCAGGTCGTCGCCGTCACGCTCTCTTCCTGATTTTGGAGCGACTCTACAAAGAACTACTATCTGTTTTGTCGGAAGACTCTTCTTTCTCGGTGAGGAGGAATTCCTTCGACGCTAGTCTTGCCCTTTTGTGGTCGTATGCGAGAGACGTGAAAAGCTTGTTTTCAGGCCTGCCTGGTTTTGGTAGGTTATTGTTTGTTTAGTACTCACACAAATGCCTTCTAATTACTATGTATATACCTAGCATATAGATCTTCACATTTCATTTTTGTGTTCTTCGTTTACTATATATTGTACAAATGTAAACATATCCTTTGGTAACAATTCTTGTGTATCTGTGTATGTTAAGTTTTGTGTAAATATGTTAACGTACCCTTTTTGTCCCAATTATTGGTGTTTCTTGGGATGTTGTGTTCCACCGCGATGTTTTGTTGAATTTTATTTGATGTTCACTGTTCGTGAGAATAAATTTCTCTAAACACAACGTTCTCAGAGTACGCCTTTTTGCTCTCCCATTGTAGTGTTACAAGTACTGTAAATCATAAACAACTTTTTCTTAACACACACACGCACACACGCACACACGCACGCACGCACACACACACAAACACACACACACACATAATTCTTGGCTTCAAACGCAATATTCCATAGTGTTCATGGCTGTGATGACTTACCCTCATATTCAGAAACGCTGCTTGGCTTGACCTTAACTTGCCCCCGACTTCAACGCAGCGCAAACGTGTTTCGAACGCTCTGTTTTTAAGCCATGCTAACGTAGCACAAACGCACAGACGCGATGCGAACGCGCTGCATTGAAGACGGTTTCAAGTCAAGTCAAGTAGCGCTTCTGAATACGGGGGTTACGTCTCCATTGAAGCTTTGCGCGTCTGCTGATGGTAGTCAAATTTGAAGTGCGAAGCATTTCTTAGCGAACTTCGGCGACTTTGAGTGTAACTATCTATCTATCTATCTATCTATCTATCTATCTGGCCGCCTACGACTTTTGGCTTGTTGATTATTTTTCACGTTCCGGGCTGGGACAAGGAAACGAGGAAGAAGAGCGCAAGAAAAAGAGCCGCGGGGACGCTCAAGTGACAGCAGAGCGCTTCAGAGCGCCGTTAAATAAACGATTATTTTTGCCTTATACTTTAGAGACGGATTTGAGTCTGATCGCAGTGTCTGGAACGCCATCGTTTTATAATTTGGGTGCCGAAACGCGGGATTGAAAACCAGGACCGTATGGACGGCTACCAGTCAACTGCTGCGGGATGGACCGAATGTTCTCTCAAGAAGACCTCGCTGGTCACCTCAGCACCAACGGCCTTTCGTGGAAGTTCATTACCCCAAACGCTCCTTAGTGGTGTGGATGGCGGGAGCGCCTCGTACGAACAGTGAAGCTTCCGCTGCGAAAAATTATCGGCAAAGCTCGTCTGAACTACGAAGAAATATTGACAGTGCTGGCGGATGTCGAAGCAGTCGTAAACTCTAGGCATAGAGAAATAAAAAAAGGTGAAGAGCGGACACTCCCGTAGACCCCAGCGGCCCAATCGACCCTAGCACACCTGGTGGTTGGTGAGAGCAAGTGGCGTGCACTTCCTGTTTTGGTTTCACTGGCGCAATTTTTAAATTTTTATTATTTTTATTTTTATTTCGATTAAGTTATAATAGAGATGCAGATAGTGATAATTCACTACGATTTTATTCATCGCGCTTGTTCTTGTTCTTTTGTTCACTTGTTGATCACTTGTTGTTTTGGAACAAGTGATCAATGTATACATCAGTCAAAGAGACAGAGTATCCGCAATGTTTTATTCAAAGGCAAGGTAGAGTCTGAGAATATAAAAAGCACAATATGACAAAGGTAGACAACAAATGCATCTCGCCTTACAAATAAATTGTAACAAATATTGTAACAAATACAGAGAGAACACAGACAACGCACACATCGCTAGAGTTGACAGAAGCCGAGAAGCTGGTGAAGTATGACACACCGGGCCCGTGGGTAACTAAGGATCTAAGGCAAAAACACAGCGCACAATGCTGAAGAAGAAGGAAGAAGTGACATATACACAGCAATGAAGTCGCGAATCACGCCTGGGGTTAACCAAAATAATGCATAGAAAAAAAGAGTGCACAGAAACCACACGACACAATATAGCAGAAAGGCAAAGGTGCAGTGTGCTGCCTGTGCTTAAGAACAGCTAGCCCAAAATGAAAAAAAAGCAGACTTGATGCCTGCTTGTCCTCAGAAAGGTAGGGCTTTGCAGCTTGCTCACTACGTGAAAGACAAACTTTATGCTACAACACTGGCAGGTCTTGTGGCTCTTCTTATCATCAAAAACTTAAGATCCCAAGTGATTTGCGTCTGGGTGTTGTTGGGACGCTTGCGAGCTAAAATAGATTGTAGTCATCACTTATCCAGAATTGTGGACCTTAATTGGTGTTACGAGAGCGGTATTACAGGGCTAATAAATAGCAGAAGGAAACCACTTTGGCTCATTATTTTTCACAAAGGCTCTACATCGTACGTTATCACTCACAAGCTATATAAAAATGAAATGGCAGCGTCCGCAGCCCCATCAAACGCTACAAGTTTGGGTATTCTTTTGAAAATTTTGATGGGTGAGATGAGGAGGTTGATGAGAAGCTAAAATACAAAAAGCGTGATAACGTGAACTGTGCCCACTTCATACTGTGTTCCTTACCCGCTCGGAGACATTTCAACAAGCGGTTTTGTTATCGATATATTACTTGAGCTGAAGAGATAAAGCATACACAGTGACCAAGCGATCCACAGTAAAGTGTACAGTTCGCCCACATTTGCTACAAAAATACAGACAGGATACCCAACATTCTTTTTAAGGTTATGCAAATCACTTTGAACGAATACACAGTGTCCCTACTCCTCATAGCGGGTAACCAAAACAATGTATGCAACGAATGAGTGGTTAGTTTGGTGAGGCTGTCTCCGCAGTCTTTTGATAGTTTTCCGCTGTGCTGCTACTTTGGCTTGCAGATGTTTAATGGTTTGCTTGTACTTCATTGATGGAGACATTGTCGCTGGCACACAGAAACGCACTGCAATAAACAAAAAAATTGATGTAAAAGCGAAGAACAACTAATCCCATACGAGCACTTTCCTCGCTCTTTCAGACCCAAGGTGCACAACTTTCTGTGGTGCAAAGTTTTCGATTCTACTACCTACAAACAAACCATTCACAATGTTGACAATGCACAAAAAAAATGAAAATCACTGAGAGCCCACCCTTACATTTTGTAAGTGCACACGTAGTGTTTTTTTGAGGATAGCTTCCTCAGAATGTCCTAAACATAAAATAGCACAATAAAAACAGCTGCAATAAAAGCATAGTCACCATTTTCTCTAGGGCACTCAGACGTGGAGCTGTTGGCGGAGACATCTTCTGGAGGGCCTTGTGAAGCTTGTTCAGTGCCTCGGACAGTGCTGTCGGAACAATCTTGCGAGCGGCCTCCGGAAGTCTCAATATCAATCCACTCTGGTGTTGAAGTGAACATACAACTTACCGGTCACACAAGTTCTTTTTGTGACAGCTGAACGACTGGTTAAGGTTTTCTCCGGCAAGACGAAGTCAGCAGAAATTCTTTCACCAGCTACAAGGGAGCTGCCACCTGCAGAGGTTTGGTCAAAAGTCAATTTGGGTAAAAAAAAAGAAATCGCGACACTGAACGCACCCTGTTCATCGGGGCACCTCAATGTGTGGGAGCCGCTTTTTGAAGCCTCTACCGCAGGTCCTGAAGAAATGAAATTACGACAATGTGTCAGTAAGAGGCTTAGAATAACACAAACTGAAGCTCATCCGCACCTTGCAGTGCAGCTTCTGAAGTCATGTCACAGTCACTATTTGAAGCGACGCTCGGAGAACGTGCATATATGTGCAGTTGGTACAAGTTACAAAGCTTATAGCATGGAAAAACTTAAACAGCTCTTTCAAATGCGCAAATTGGTCGAACGTGGAGGAAAAGAGAAGGCACCAACTAGGAAACAAGTTTTTTGTAATTTTTGGAATTATCAACAGCGCCAGCTTTCACCGATTAAAGGTATATGTACATGTGCACTCAGGCTTGAAGATAACGTGAAATAGCCCTTGAAAGTCTTTCAAAACAAGTTGCGCTGGTCAAGAGCATCAAAAAACGACAGAAATGTAAGGCTGCTGTTAGGAAGGTAATAGCCCATAGTTCACAAAATTTAAGACTTTCAAAGTGTTACTTCTACAGTGGGGTTTCTCCACCGGCTACAAAGATCTTCGCGGTTAACTGTCGCCACTGATTCAATACAAGTGACTGCTATTACACATATTTGAGTTTCAGTCAATCACTTACATGGTGCAGCTGATTGCACACTGGGAACAGACATTCTTGTAAGCCTTGTGTGCCCAGGGTCCATGAAACTTTGAGCAGTAAAATGGTCGCTACAAACCCTGTACGTTGCGTACAATAGGCTGGCCGGCTTACTCAGGAGATCATCGCGTCCAGCATACTGCATCCATGCTTTCATCCTGCATTGGCAATGAACTATCAGCTGAAAGGGGAAGTGCTTGAATAGTGATTTTTTATTGTTACCATCACTGAGCAACTATGAACAGTAAACCTAAACACATGCAAACCATACAAAAGCTTTAACACACCTGCCATCCCGTGGTATGCGGAAGAAACTCGTCCCAGGCTTCTTGTGGATTCTGCCAATGTTGAAGCACCACGATACACAGCATAGGCTGCCGTAGCTTGGACCGCCGGACGGCATGGCATCAGCGTTGTCTGAAAATGTTAGTAAGTGGATGCTTCGCTGTCAAATTACGAAAAAGATATGTGCACGTCATAAGTGTACCAGCAAACCACTTTGAATGATTAGCTAATCGATGCACAATACAAAACCAGTGATACATCTCTGACCCATAAAACTCTGACTTACAAAGATAGACGTCAAGACCACGTACAAAGATCTTCAGAAGTTTCCAGGCCGCTATCCCTTGTAATGCCATGGTATCGCGGCCTGAGATTTAGAACACCTTCTTGCGTACGCAGTATCAGCACAGTACATTGCGAAGAAAAATCGTAGTTGAAGTTTGTGCGGTAAAATTATAATGGAAACGTCAAAAAAATTCGTGGGCAGCTTGCACTAGTGGCACAAGGCTAGCGAAGAAACGAAGACGATGGCACTTGGCTAGTCCAGATTTGCCTCCGGCACACCAAGAATTATTCGTGTTGCGAGCCTTCGGGAAACGTGTCGTGAAGCAAGCGAGGCCCAGCGAACGCTTCTCAATATTTTGCACCGAGCCACCGAGCCTATGACCTAGCTGCCCAGCTATGCTCAGCCTACAGACGCTCGCGCCCGTGGCAGACGCAGCACGCGTCGCCTCGGCTTGACGCCGTGCCGCCTTTGCTATACTGCATACGTTGCACAGTGTTCCCGTCTAGCCGCCGCATAGAGCCACAAACTTTCTTTTTAGCGAACCTCCCAGTCCTTACAAGCTTCAGAAAAAGGTTACAACTGCGTGAATGAGACGCCACGAAAGAAACAAACTCGCACACACGAAGCGCAACGTGTGTGTGTGCATCTTTCTATGTTTGTTGCATGGTGTCTTATTCGCACAGGTGTAACCGTTTTCTGAAAAAAAATGACCGAACAAGACCAACAACATGTCATTCAACAAGCTTCGCTTGAAAACGTGCCTCACCTGTTATCTCACGCTTGAAAACGCCGACGCAGCCGACGTTGACGAAAGCGACGAAAGCTTCTCGCTGTCAGTCATGCTCACTCATGCATGGGCTTGTCGCTGGGTAGATGGTGTTTATGACAGTACGGCCGAAGAAAAATAATCGCGTAAGGTGTGTTGAATAAATTGTTTTTATGTATAAAGGACATACTTAATTTGGACGTATAATTATTATTTTGTAAAAACAATTCTGTTGCATTGATTATAACTGTTTTTTTTTGCGCTTGCGTCCTCTGACGTTTGATGAGAGCACTAGTTGGTTACGTAATCGTGACGCACTTCCTGAGGCCAGGTTTCGCGGAGTGTCCTCTCTTGTCTTCTTCTTTCTCTATGCTCTAGGCCTCTGACTTTCATTGAGACAGATGCAGGAGAACCTTGCACTTGACACCAGCCAAACTTGTCCTTGGACGAAGGTTGACTTCCATACCGTATGCGACCACTGACGAAGTCAACAGTAACTCCAACTGTATCCCTGACTCACGACTGTATGTAACAGGAGACGCTGGATCAGTAATTGCGGGCCGTCCGACGACAGAAAGTTGCTACAACGACGCCATCAACATGCTACAGAAGCGATTTGGCGACAAGACGCTCCTGGAGCAAGAATATTTTGCCAAGCTACGGATGTTAAGTCCTGTCCATTCATCGAATGACACTAAAGCGCTACGCAGCTTGTACGACGCAGCTTGTACGACCGAGGCTTAAAGACTTTGGGTGCGCACAAGTCGTCATTTTCGTCAATGCTCTGCGACATCCTACTGCGTGCTTTTCCACGAGATATAGTCGTGCAGTATCATCAATCATGTGTCGTCCAGTTGGCAAATGACTCGAGAGTTGAAGCTACACCCGTGGGACTGGACCGTGTGCTCAATTTTCTGTGTATCGAGCTGGAAAGCCATGAGAAGAGTGGCTTTATGGATGCCAGAGGACGAGAGGATGGAACGCTCTCCATGGCCAGTCAGTCTACGTACTCTCGGCGTGGGAAACGGACGTCATCTGTGCTTCACAGCAACTCCGTACGAGACAAAAAGGACAACTGCGTATTCTGCTCGTCCAGTCATCACGGATCGGAAGCCTGCACAGCTGATTTGTCTCTGACGCAGAAGAAGGAACTGCTTTCCAACTACAAAAGGTGTTTCCGCTGCACCACCAAAGGCCATCGGGCACGGGCCTGTAAAAAAAGATTTCCTGCTCCAGATGCCAAGCTTGACACGCTACAAGCATGTGCGATCCCGATAGGTGTTCGCGGAAGTGAGAGTAGGCTAACAAGAACAACGAAAATACTACGACAGTCTGCACATCACTTGGAAGAAGACCCGTCAAGGAAGGCTCTATCACTTCCGTTTTCCTTCAGACTTTCAGAGCATGGGTCATGAATGATGACAACTGCCACTACATACGAGGCGTTTTTGATGGTGGCACTCAGAGGACTTTCATAACTGAAGATCTGTCTAAGCACCTCCAGCTGAAAAGCGTGGGAACAACTCGAATACCCTTCAATATTTTCGCAAGTGCATCAGACCAAGAGGCTAAGAGGCGTCATAAAACTACGACTGCAAAGCCAGTTTTCCGACGCGGAAATAGTCTTAACTGCAATAGAGTTCCCAAGCATCTGCCAGGACATCGCAGAGACTGCAATGAACGTAGCCTTCATCGGGTCTTTCAAGAAGCTAGGAAAGGATGTCACCGATGAGCTCAAACACCTAGCTACCATCACTAAGAGTGGCATCAGCGTACTTATCGGGTCCGATCAGATGTGGAAAATGTTGACCGGTGAAGTTTCATGGTGCGAAGGCAACAAATCATTGATCACACTGAACTCCAAGTTTGGATGGACCTTCCAGGGAAGCACATTGCTCTTGGTGTCCCGACCAACTACAATGATGGTGTACGTGCTAAAAGCACAAGCTATCGATACCAACGAGATTTTGCGCTCCTTTTGGGAACGTGAAAACATAGGAATTACGGACACGATAAACAAGCCACCTGAAATAAGCAACACCACGGTGCATTTTGAGCAAACGATTAGCTTTATAAACGGAAGATATGAAGTGGCCCTCTCTTGGAAGGATAATTTCGAGCTTGCAAGCAACAAGCAAGTCGCCGTTACAAAGTTATAATACGTGCCGCACAAGGAAGTCATGCGCGAACAAGCACTGACGAAGAAAACGAGAGTGGTGTTTGAGGCTTCGTCACATGCCAAAGGATGCATGTCCCTTAATTACTGCCTTGAAAAAGGTGACAACTTATACCAAGACCTTGTGCAAATTCTGCAACGTTTCAGAACGCACCCGGTGGCAGTTATTATGTTCATAGAAAAGGCATTCTTTCAGATTGCGATTCGGGAGGACGACAGAGACGCTTTCCGCTTTCACTGGTTTCCAGAAAGAGATTCATCAAAGGCAAGCTGCAAGAAAGGAGGATGACACGAGTGCCTTTTGGAGCTACAAGTAGCCCATTTTTGCTCACAGCTACTATTCTCTACCACGTGAAAAGAGCACCGGCTGCCATGGCACAAACAGCGCAAACTCTTGCCGAGTCGTTTTACGTGGATTACTTAGTCACTGGTGCTGACACAGAAGAAGAAGCCGCTAAACTTTGCCGAGAAGCGCGCACAATAATGAAATCGGCCAGCATGACATTGCGGATATTGACAACACATTCAGAAAATTTGATGCGAACGCTTGAAGATCAAGTAGAATCTACTAGTAATGACATGGTCGTTCTTCACGAAACGTCGGTCAAGGTCCTGGGTTTGGTTTGGAATCCTGCAAAAGATGAATTCAGCTTTTCGGTTGTAAATCTCTTCTGGTTTTTGACAGCACAGACGGACCCAAAACGATTTGTCTTGCAGTCAGCATCAAGAATATTTCACCCGTTAAGATTTGTAGAACCATATACCATTGCCATACGAAGATTGCTTCAGAAGCTTTGAATACGAGGGATTGGCTGGGATGAAGTACTACCCAATAACTTGCAAAAAGAATGGAATGATTGGGTCATCCAGGTACCACGACTGCAAGACGGTGTCGTTCCTCGCTATCTGGGTGGCGGAGCAAGGAAGCCCATATGCTTGAAGTACATGTTTTCTGCGATGCCAGTCCAGCGGCATACGGAACAGCGATATACGTCGTGTCAAATCCTGAGGAGCCGAAACTGTTGATTGCGAAGTACCGTGTAGCACCCATCAAGGAGACAACGCTGCCGCGATTGGAGCTGCTGGCTGCCTTAATAGGCCCAAGAATGTTGGCATACGTGAAAAGCGCTTTGAGGAATGTTCAAGTTCACTACACGATGTGGACAGATTCCGCCATTGTGTTGTCATGGATAAAGGGTGACGTCAAAAAGTGGAAACAATTCATAGCCAACAGAGTCAATGAAGTTAGGTGCACTACAGATCCATCAAAGTGGAGATACTGTCCTGGAACGTACAACCCGGCTGACCTACTCACGCGTGGCGCGACGCCGGAGAGACTGCTGTGCACCTCTAAATGGTGGCATGGTCCCGAGTGGTTAACTAAACCGATGTCTGAATGGCCCCTACAGTTCAGTGAACTAGACATAGCGAAAGCCACCCAAGGTGTGGTTACAACAGTCCAAGTCGCACTAATAACGCGCTTCTCAGTTCCGATAATCGACATTCAACAGTACAGCAGGCTTCAGCCCATACTCAGAGTCACTGCGTGGATTTTCAGATTTACTGACAGATGCAGAAAAAAGACGGATCATACAGGACATCTCATGGCAACAGAAATCTTGAACGCTGAAGAGTACTGGATAAGATGTACACAAGAGCAAGGCTTTCTTTAAGAACTCACCGCTTTGACCAACGGCCAACCAGTCGAGTCTATATCTTGAATCGCTGAACTATGCCCTTACATACACAAAGACAGAATTATTCGGGTTGGAGGCCGTTTACACCTCATTCATTCTACACAAGATGTCAGGCACTTAATCATAATGCCGTCAAGCCATCACTTTTCGGCACTTTTGGCAAACAGAGCCCATCGTCAAGTCCTACATGGAGGAGTTAGAGATACGCTTACGCAGCTTCGAGATCGCGACTGGATTTGTCGAGCTCGTTCTTTGGTAAAGAGAGTGCTGCATGGCTGCAATATCTTCAAGCGTTTCAGTGCGGGCCCAGGAAGTGCTGAGACTGCTCCGTTAACAAGTCATCGAGTGTCACCAACGAACTCGTTCGAAGTTGTAGCAGTCGACTTCGCGGGCCCTCTGTATGCACGCATGGAGAAAGGGGACACGAAGTGCTACGTTGCACTTTTTACGTGCGCCGTATCTAGAGCCGTGCATCTCAAGCTTGTCTCGGAAATGACATCCGAGGCTTTCCTGCTGTGCCTACGACGATTTGCAGCTCGAAGAGGATTACCTAGGAGGATCTACTCTGACAACGCACGGAGCTTTCACAAGACATCGGCAGACATAAAGAGACTGAAACGCGCTGCGTTGTTTTGACGCATGCGCGTTTCAGCGCGTCCGGCTCCCTCCGTCACGAAAAGAGGGAAACGCAGTGTTGTCTGCATAACGCATCGGCACAAAATGCAGCATGTCTCACTTCGTGCCAGTTGCCGTCGGGCCGCGCCGACGGACGCTGGTCACGCCTGGCGTCAGACTATGGACTGCTCGCGTTTCGCTAACGTAGCGTTGCTGTGCCCAGCGTGCGTGCACGTCAACTCTACATTAGAGTATATTGGGCCCTTCATGATGCGCTCGCGGCCGTTTTGCTAGTTCCACATATACCAAATTTTGTGTTACGTGACGTTAATGGATGACGAAATATATGGCTGGTGCTAACATGATAATCCTGACACGCGTGTCATGTAAGAACATGACAACATACCAAGCTCATAGCGTTCTCGCAGCCGTTTTGCTAGCTCTACATACCCTAAGTTTTGTATCACGTGACGTGAATAGATGACGAAGGTAAACTATACATATAAATATGAAAATCATGAGACGGAAGTCATGTACGGCATAATTTACCTCCACCTCGTAACGTTGTGCTGGTTTTAAAGTTGCGTATCAACGTCTCTCATCCGCGCTTCGCATATCATCGCTTTTCACTGTATGTGGGATCTGCCAATTTTTATTTGCTCGTTTCCTGGCTTGAATACGGGTACGGTGTTTGCAAGTTTCCACTGCTGGGCAACTGCATGCAGAGATAATCGAGTTTTAGCTATTACAGAAAATATTCAGCATACTATTACGAATACCAGTATAGAAACATATTTCTAATGGCACCTGGGTCACATCATTTGGAAACCAGAAAGCTTTGTATAAAGTTATGCACTTCAAAAGAGCTTTATTTAAGATTAGATACAACAGGTAGTTTTATGCACGCGGGAAATGAAGGAGTGATGCAGTTGTTGGTACAAAAAAAGAAGAGATTTCAGGAAAATATTGAAGGCATTTGTTAAAGCTTCGTGATTAAAGGAGGGTTGGCCATCAAGAATAAACGATGAGGGAATAGGCGATGTAGAGCTAACATACCTCTAGGACATCGATGAATTTTTTTTTTCGTAATTGTATTGAAGGTGTTGTTGAAGTAGTGGTTCTTAGCCACATTTATTTGAGTTTCCGACTTACTTTTCAATGCATTAAAGGAACAAGCATTCATTGCACTTGAAATGACCATTCTCGCATAAACGCTTTATGCGACATGTGAGGTGAACCATATCTTTATGCTACCTTGGATGTTCTGTGCTCCATATAATTTATTTTTGAGGCACATACATTGATAGGCATTCCCGTACAATGTCAAAAAAATAAGAAGCAGCACATATACATTGCAATATTCGCTACAACATTCAAATTCCTCAAAATTGAGGATAAGTTTCCAGCACGCAAGTATAATTACCTTTACGAAAGTTGGAAACAGTTTTAATTCAGCCCTTTGAGCAGAACACGCTAGGTATGAGGCGACTTTAATTATTTCGTGGCTAGAAAACCCTTCGACGACTTCACATTTTACACCGTCCAATAGGCGCACGCAGCCTCATAACGAAGTAAGGCTGCAGCTAACATTTCCTCGTATGATCTGTTGAAACTGCAAAACGCTGGTATATAAAAACGCGGCCGGAAAAGAGCAGTGTTGGGCAGTCATATCATAGCACGTAGAAGGGTACACGAGCACTGTTGTTTGCTGAAAGACCGCGCGTGCCATGCACGCTAGCATCGTGACCCCACCCTTATATAACCAAAATTTACAATTGTGGGTCGAGCTACGCAGTCACCTACCTGAGTATGTCTTCATACTCATTCTTCCAGCAAAATATACACAGCGTGTCCTCTCCATTTGAGGAGTAATCGACGGCAGGAATCACAAGTGGAGTGGTACGTATCATCGCATGCACCCTCCATGTGGTGAAAATGGGCAGCTTGTTTCATTTAGCCCGGCCGCGGTGGTCTAGTGGCTAAGGTACTTGGCTGCTGACCCGCAGGTCGCGGCTTCAAATTCCGGCTGTGGCGGCTGCATTTCCGACGGTGGCGGAAATGCTGTAGGCGCATGTGCTCAGATTTGGGTGAACGTTAAAGAACCCCAGGTGATCGAAATTTCCGGAGCACCTCTACTACGGCGTCTCTCATGATCATATGGTTGTTTTAGGACGTTCAACCCCACAAATCAATCAAGCTTGTTTCATTTATGCTTAAGCAGTGTTCTTCGCTAGCGCTCGCTAAATTTTGTCCACAGTGTGAGTACAAGTGTGCCAGTACAAAGTTACTGATTTGGACGCAACATCACAGCGACGATGAAAGTGTGTAGTGAGTGTTCATTTAATTCATCTTTCATAAAAAATATACAAAGACCGTTGAAGCGGGCTTGCCTTTTTTATGATGTGCTGCGTTGTCTTCGCTGTAAATACTTCGCCCATCGATGGATTGAAATAATGTGGAGTGTCTTCGTTTGGTTTTGTTCTTCATAACTCTACACTATATATACACTCTTTTCACTACAATTCTTGCAGGCTGTATATCTCTTCGACATTTATGTCTTGATGGTGCACGTGTGCAACAGAGCGCCAAGTGTTGAACTCATCAGGATTTCCACTTGCGCTATCGGAAACTCACAAAATGCAGGAAAACGCGATGTGATTCGTGCGTGAAAGTCTAGCGAGATGCGATGAATTACGGGAGTGCGAATTCATGGCAAAGTCGCGTAGATAAAAATTTACAACTGATATTTCTCGTTTATGAATCATTCGAGAGAATATGCCCTGATTATGTCACGTGAATCACCACTTTGCCGTCCCGAAGACCGCCAAAGAACGAGAAACGCCGAGAAAGAGTGACAGGTTGGATTGTCAATCTTTAGAAGATGTTTTGGGGCCCTTATATAGACAGGGCATGAATACACGAACACAAGAGAGCAGTGCAGTTAAGACACCGCAAACGCTTCTGTAAGAAATCTTAAAGCTGCAGAAAACAAGGTGAAGTAATATATTTGATGCCCATTATCTCCACTCAAATTACAATACGACCAAAGGCGGCGCGCTGCAAATTGCGCGGCAGCGGCGGCGGCGGTGCGGTCTCTCGGAACTTCGGCTGTGGCGCAAGCAGCGTGAGAAAAAAAAGAGGCGACGGTGGCGGGGCGCGGCAGTGCACAGCTCTAAATGTATGTAAACAACTTGCAGCGCTTCTTAGGAAGTCAAGCCTGCTCCGTTAGTTTGGCTCCGTTCTTCGCAGTTTTAGATACATAACGTGTGATTGAATTCAAATAGAGCAAATGACCGTTAGATGCAAGAACCATTGATTAGATGCAACTTTTGAGGAAATATATATTGTGTAAGCACGTCCTAATTACTTAAAATTTAAAGAACACGATAAAAATGGCACGGGGACAAGGAAAAGCTAGATGCGTGACGGCGGTGTAAGTTAATCATAGGTTTATCTACGCTAGTCTCTTAATCGACGTTCATCGACATTATCATGCTGATAAATACACTGAGGTTTATTAGCGGGAATGTTTTAATGCCTGCGTTGATATAAATTGGCGTTTTCCAAGTCGTTCATGTTCGTCGGAAAGTACGTGGAACGGTATCCCTCTATTCACCGTAACTTAGATGAATATAATTGTTTCGCATCGGAAAGTCGTAATAAGATGTATTTGCGAAAGAATTGTGTAAGTCACTAGCCACGGTCGACCTTTTATACAGCTAACGCGATAAATTTACGAAACTCTATCTATTCTATTTACAGTGCGGTCGAAAATAGAAATAATCGGCCAAAGAAACCAAAACGATGGTGAAAAAAGCGCTCTTTTTCTTTTTGCTACTCCTTTTCGCCGCTTGTTCGACTTTTACCAAGCTGCCATATCGGTGTCCAATGACACAGAAACTTCGATACCGTACACTGCGCACAGTGCTCTCATCATCACTGACAAGCGCGCACACCCGGCTAGGAAGAAGCGCGATCGGAAACACCGTGTTGAGCACCACTTGAGTGTATCCATCTATATATAGTCACGTGAGCGAAAACTCTGCCTCGTGCGCCAGTGCTGGCGTTTCTTTTGGCGCTGATAGTACCCTTTTGTCGACAAATGCGTTGTCGGCCCATGATGAAAACTACGGGCTATGTGCGAATTTTCGTCCAAATCAAGTGTTGTTTATACAACACTGAGTTCTACCAAAAAGCCCCAAAACTTGCCGCTTTCGCTTCCAAAACTGCGTAGAGCCTCGTTTACTCCTTTTGCCAGACGTTCGTGCATTCTCGCAAGATATGTCAACACCCCTCAGCCCAAAGAGTTACTTAACCAACTTGGGGACATGATATTGACAACAATGTGTGTGGGTGTGTAGAACATACACCTAATGAAAACGTTTCTTGACCTTCTGTAATGCGGTAGCTATCTCTAGAACTGCCTCTAGACGAAAGTATAGTTTTTAGTTGAGTAGCGCCGTGGGATGAGACACAATTTAAAAAATCAGCCGTTTTGTCCATAGCTTTGCGGACTTCTCAGTCGCAAACCGCTCCTCTCTGGTTGCATCACCAAAGCGCCGTCCACAGCGCCACCATTCATAGCGTACGATGAGAACAAACTTTTGCATGAGGCGTATTCGAGTGTTGACTCTCTCCTCGATTTTCATAACAACACGAGCCTGCGTATTGCTAACGGCACTGCCATAGTAATCCATTTAGGACCCTATATTTTACTGTAGGCCTTTTGTGCCAAACACAGCGCTCGCATTCGAATATTTAATGTTAAACACCTTTCAACAATAACGAACGGGTCACCTCCCATAGGTAAAGCACAATGTGCTCTAAAAAAAATTTCATTTTCAAGTGAAGCTTCTGTAGACTAAACTTGTGGTAATGTTCCAAAATATCCTCCTCTCACGCGCCTGAGGCCCCCCTAAATATTATAAATGAAAAAAGCCAATGAAGCTAAAGTACTGTGAAACCTGAGCAAAATTATGGCCCGCTAGCACAAATTGCTCCCCTGAAGCAGATGATCCATAACCCGATAGCGTCTGAAAAAAAGAAAGGCTTTCGTACGATGTGCTTTGTAGAAGTCACGTACTGTTTGTGTGCACGGGACGGCTTTATGCTCTCCCATAATAGAGTACCCTGGTCCTTAACAACTTTTTCTAAACAAAAGAATGCTACGAGTGTGATGGAACGGAGAAATGACTTATAGGCCGTGTGCACTGCCACCTTTGTTTGAAGGAGCATCTGCACGCCAGGTTCCACCGACTATTGACTAAGGACGTTGCCCTATACTGACGCGACACCCACAAGAAAGAGGAAAGTTTGAGAGAGCATGCAGAAAAGTAGAGCTCATTCAGCTACTGTGTGTCACTCCGACGTAAAACTTGAGGACCTTGCGAATACAGAGAGAGGATTAATCCATCTCTAAGTTGTAGGTCAGGCCAACAAACTGATGAATGAATGTAATGATGAGAAAAATATACAATCCTTCGGCTGCACTCAGGAACGGTGTTTGCGCTGCCCATCTCGAAATGCTGTTCTTCTGTTCCTATTTCTTCCTTTTTTTCGGATGACTTCTCCCAGTGCGCGAGACATAGAAGAGTAAGCCTACTTGGTGTGCTCAGTGGCTTCATCGTGACTTTTATTTTTCTTCGTCTGCCAGGTTCGCAAACATCTGCAGTGGTCACTGTCCAAGTACTCAGCGCCAGTCTCGGTCCATCGAAGACGCGTTTGCTTTAGGCTTTCGGGTGGCTCGTATTCCGCTGTACAAGCCGTCAATGAGCCGCGCGTCTCCATTGATCGATAACAAGCAACGAGATCGAACGGAAAGAGCCAGAGTTGTGTTTTCTGAGCTCCCGTTTCAATTTGCCCTACAGAAGTGCACTCAACTAGGCTGGTTGGTGCATCGCCAAGAACAGAGAAAACAGGCAGCATGGGTAAGCGAGTAAGGACTTGATCTGCAGCCCTTTGTGTGTTTTATTTCTTTCGTCTCAGTGAGGGACAGAAGGCTGCTGACAATGTTTGTTAGGCTACTTCTGGTCATTTCACGTTAATAAATTACCTCGCCCTCATTCATATTTCTCTAAACTGACTTTTTAATAATGTCAGTATAGCTACGGCTGCAATAATACCTACACTCATGTAAAAAAGAAAAAAATGGTGAGGCGATGAACAATCAATAGCTTCGGTGTCTGATAGCGATATTCGCATATCGGTGTTTGTGTGCAATGGATCCCACGAGTCCAAGCTCTACCAGTCGGCAAGCCCGTGCCTTGTCAACTAGGCGACTTGTATTATCTTCTTTGAAGTGAAGTGAAACGAAGAATAATTTCCTTTCAGACAAAGAAGGAGGCCGGGGCTAAAGGCTGGGATGTCTGACAAAGACCTTGGCTCGATTGTACAGTCTGGCGACAGTTAACAAAACAATAAAGTGAAATTATAATATAATAATTATAAAAGATAAAGCAGCTACACTTTCAAGTACAACGAAATACGAGTGAAAATGTTGTTACACTTAAAAGAAAACAGAGTCGAGTACGTGTTTCTTTATTTTCTTTTTAAATATTTTCATTGAAACATCAAAATCAACATATGTAAACATTTTATTAATAGCCACAGCCACTTTATAGGTTATTTATTTCTTGTTTGCCATAGTTAGTACGCGTCTTAGAGACCTGCAGGCTTTGTTTTCGAAAATGCATGTACGCATCATTAGACAAACTGTTGTTCTGAGTATATAATGAATTAACTTTAATATGCTGCAACAGACAAAAAAGTAGACTTGGTTCGCTTTCAGCAAAACATAGTGAAGAAACAATGCTGAAGTGGTAAGATCCTGGGGACTGTCGCGGTAGCCATGGAATGCACCACAAAGCTCTATTTTGAAGTACTTGTAGTTTCTGATAGTTAGTAGTCGTAGTTCTTCCCCAGACCAGAATACAATAGCTTCGTTTAGAATATACAAGCACATAATACATCTGCAGTCTCAACCACACGGGTACAAAACTACTCACCTTGTAGAGACAGCCAACGCTTTTGTTTATTTAAGGCGCTAATTTTGAGAGATGCGTGCTCTAGTAAAGGTTCCGGTGGAACCAGACTTCGAGAAATTTTATACAAGAAACCTCATGCATTCTAACGTGTCCAAACTGGATGTAGACACCACAAAAGTCTGCAAGGTGAATCGGTCTAAAACTAATATAGCTAGCTTTCAAAAATTAAAGAAAACATGTTGAATTTTAGCCATGCAAAATGTCAGGTTACCTAAGTACCCGATACCATACCCTCAGCTTGTACAAGAGATTTCTCTGTAAAAATATATTTGTATCATCAGCATACATGATGATGTTATAAGAACCTGGTAGTTTGGTTATGTCATTGACATATAATAAAACAATAGTGATCTTAATATTGAGCCTTGAGGTACTCCGCAAGTGGCAGTTAGTTTGTTAGATGTAATGTCGTATTCTATGACATAAGTAATCTTGCACTAAGTTGAGTGTAATACCACGTACACCGTAGTAATTTAACTTTTATGAAAGGATTTTGTGTTATACGTAGTCAAACGTCTTTCGAAAATTTAAGAACCCACCTTAGCGTAGCCACGGGAAGGCTTTAAGCTCTCCCATAGTACAGTAACCAGTACTCTAAATCGTTACACACTTTTTTAAACACACCAAAAGTGTAGAGCTTGTGTTTTATGTTTTCATGTATTCTATCTTTAATATGCTCTGCGGGATTTTTCATCATAAAACCGTACTCGCAAACAGATGTTATGTTGTGCTTCGTTCAAAACATTCAAGCCTGCAATTTATGACTTCTTCAAATAATTTGAAAAATACTGGCAACACAAAAATTGGTCGGTAGTTTGAATGTCCATTCTGTTACCAGCTTTGTATATTGGAAAGACCTTGGCAATTTCTAGGTCATTGGGAAACACATCTGTGTTAAACACTAGGTTAGCAAGATATGACAATACGTCAGATATGAAAGGCATAACGTACTTAATCGGTACAGATCTTATATCTTCGTGACCCGGAAATAAAACATTTTTGAGTTGTGCATAAAAATTACTGTTGCCTGAGGGTATGTGGGTGAGAAAAAGAAAAGCCCGTATTTACAAACCAGCCTCAAGCTTTCATCGAGTTTTTCTTATATGGTTTAAACTTTTATTGTGCATGACAAACAAATTGAACCAGTATTCATAAACCAGTCTTGCCTTTATTTTTCGCCCCATTACCATTTTAGTGCCTTTTTAATGCATGTATAGAGTACATGAAGTTGAGGAAAACGGGAGTTAAGGCTGAGGTGGGTTTGTGAATATGGGCGAAAGACTTTGATGAAAAGTAGTAACGTTGTTGAATGCATATAAAAGTTCAGGATCACCGAGTGTTTTACCAACATGGCCAAACTACTCATTGAAAGCACAGGCTAAATCAAAACCGGACAATATTCCAATCGGCATACTAACCTTCTTCACCACATTATCTTTCACTTTCGTTAGATTAGTTACCTCTCTCCAGTCTTTCCCGCTGTCGTTTTGGATTCTCGTGAATCGCTCAATGAAATAATTTGTTTTAAATGCGGAGCATTTTTTAGTGAATTTCGGCTAGTTTGAGCGTATCTATCTATCTATCCTAGCCGCCTACGGCTTTTAGCTTTCCTGGCCGTTTTGATAAATGTATCAATATCAAACTTGGTATGGCATGACATAACTGTATGAAAAACATATTTGACTAGTCATAACATGAAAATCATGGCATGTGTGTCATGAATGTCACATATACCAATTTTGGTATTACGGCACGTGAATGGATGACGAAGGTATGCGACTGGTGCAAACATGATAATCATCAGGTGCGTGTCATGTAACAACATGACTACATGCCAAACATATGATGCGCTCGGGACCATTTCGGTAGCTTCACATATGCGAAATTTAGTATTACGTCACATGAATGGACGGCGAGGGTCTTTGACTGGTGCAAGCATGATAATCATGAGATGCGTGCCATGTAACAACATGACTGCATGCTACGCTCATGATGCGCTTGCGGCCGTTTCGCTAGCTTCACATGTACCAAACTCGGTATTACGCGATGCCAATGGATGACGAAGGTATGTGACTGGTCCAAACAATGATAATCATGAGATGCGTGTCATGTGAGAACATGACTACATGCCACAGTCAAGGCGCCAACACATTTTTGCGGGACGCGGTGCGCGTGCTCGCCGGCGTTCATTTCGTCGCGTCATGCCGGCGTTGCCACGCCAAGCGCCATTTATGCGCTTGGCGTGGCAACTCGCAGGCGTGCGCCTCGCAGGCGTGCGCCATGCTGCGTGTCTTTGACGCATGCGCGTTTCAGCGCGGCCGGCGTCCCTCCATCTCTAAAAGAGGGAGACGCAGTGTTGTCTGGGTAACTCATCGGCACGAAATGCAGCATGTCGCACTTGGCGCCGGTTGCCGTCGGGCCGCGCCGACGGACGCTGGTCGCGCCTGGCGTCAGACTATAGAGTGCTCGTGTTTTGCTAACGTAGCGTCGCTGTGCCCAGCCTGCGCGTTCATGAACGCTACATTGGAGTATATTGGGCCCTTCAGGATGCGCTCGCGGCCGTTTTGCTAGCTCCACAAATACTAAATTTGATATCACGTGAAGTGAATAGATGATGAAGGTAAACCACACATTCAAACATGCTAATCATGACACGCAAGTCATGTACGGCATCATTTACCTACATCTCGTAAAGTTTTTGGTGATTTTAAAGTGACATATCAACATTTTTCATTCGTGCTTCGCATATAATCGGTTCCCACTGTACGTGAGATCTGTCAATTTTTTTGCTGTCTTTAATTATTTATACTTTATTCTACTGATAGACCTCGTGCGCTTACGTATTGTCGATTTTGTTGATCCAGTCGAGCACATTCTGTAGACACTTAGTGTTGGCGGTTAATTGAAGTATTTCCTGTTCTCTGATGACAAGCGGTCTGTCTGACAACGCTTCAGGTCGAAATATGGAATGGACCTTTTTCCCGGGCGCCATCTGCACATGCACCCCATACCCACGAAGGGAATGATGATGAGTGGACGAAGCACGGGAGGATCATACGTGTAATCGTTAATCCTCCGTACAATGCCCACTGGAGCATAACATAGTGACAACCCGTCTTTACCGCATATACAATGTTTTATTGGTCGTGTATGGTGTTGAGGTGCGCACTTCAGTTTATGCCTAGAACCAACCAGCCATACCCACCATGATCGTCATCACTTGCGAACTCTCTCTTCAGCACAGCAGTGGCGCTGGTTCAAGCCTGTTTCTTTTGAATGCTGGCGATTGTCGTCATATTGTTGTCAAACCATAGCCTATCGCATAACTCGCATGTGTGCCCGGAAATTCAGTCAATGAAATCGCGCTTCAACCATGCAGCAGCGCCACCAACCTCAGGTAGCGAACGCTTCCGACGTGTTGCCGCTACTTCCCACGCTCTCGCCACCGTCAGGCCCACTTGCCTGCCCCACCATGGTGCGGCAGCTTTACGAGCCCTCAGCTTCACTTGTAGTTGAGCCACCACTCACGTCTTGCTTTCTTCGTCGTTGCCAATAGCGGGTGCGCCATTATCGATCTATAGCTGAAGAAGAGCGAGCGACGAGAGTGAGCCACTAGGAATAGCCATGCGCCTAGCGGACTCCGTCAAACCGTAGCACGCAACTAGTAGACTATAGTGTCCGTAGCGGACCCCTGATCAAACACCGGTGACGACGGAAGGGGGTACATGGTTCTATGTCATGGAGCTTTGCTCCTGAACCCAAAAACTTACCATAGGAGGGAGACTGGTGCAAAACAACGAAAGGAGAAAAAGAAAGAAAGGAAAGAAAGGCAGAAAGCAAGAAAAAAGAGAATACACAAAAAAGAGAAAAAAAATAGCAGCATAGGTTGGACATACCCACGTCAAGATTCGTTTACCGCCATTCAACTGATAGGGCAATGGCTCCTGAAGTTTTTAAATGACTTGCGACACAAACACAAAGTTAAAAAAACAAGACAACATTAAAATTACCGGACCCCTTAAACTTTCTACACATTACTCAAGTATACATTCTGTTTACGAATTCCAAGTAAACTTCTAAATTTCACGTATACTGGATAAACGGTAGGTACAACATGGAAAACCTTTTGCACCCTTGGCTTAAGGGTTGTGGAATGCCGATTGTATTTATCACCTATTTGATCAAACTGTAGAGATAATTAAAAAAACAAAACAAGTAAAACATATACATATCGAGAAAATTTAGGATCACATGACGTATGAGAAATCTGAATTGCTGCTTCGGCAGAGGGTGTCGGATGTAGATTGCCAGCATGCGCTAAAAAGCGCCGACATGTGCTGTGTAGTTCGACAGAACACAGTTACGAATTGCGGAGCAAAATAAACTTTTCATTGTTGCGAAGGATACATACTCGTTGAAATCAAGAAAAACAAATGAACATGAGTTGGGCACGTATACAGCACGTAGGCAGAATAACCACAGGTCATCAATGATAACTTACTAGATTCCAAGAGCAGACAAATGCGTGAGGGGGAGACAGAAAATGGGGCTGCCAGAGTAGATAACGAAGTTTGCTAATACAATGGGGCAGCAAAAATGCCTAAATCACAGGACCAGGTTTGTTGATGGCAAAGGGGGAGGTCTTTCCCCTGCAGCGGGCGTAGTTGGGATGATGGTGATGGTGATGATGATGATAAACGTTTGGTAGAGCCAACAGACTGTAAAGGTTTGAAACCGACTTCACACTACTGCATTGCAGTCAGGAGAGCAGCTTGCAGTATCTTTGTGCGTAAAATGTTTTCTATGCAGAAGCTAACAGGCCTTTCATCGACCACACAAAAGCGGACGTAAGGCCCACTTGCGGTCAATTTCTTCGTGTTTTCTTATTTTGTGTGTGTGTTTACATGGCTAATAGAGCTGCTAGTTTTAATTGGTGCCAAAAGCAGTCGCTGCGGGCTGCTCTGGCGCAGGCGCAAACGAATGGCGGCTTACGGCACTCTCAGTCTCCTAAATCGGCGCTTTCCTATAACAATACGGTTAGGAAAAGTGGCGGTGGTTGGTTTATAATATAATCTGCTAGGTGTGGTGGCCGTCGTCTGACAAAAAAAATTGTATCCTGTCAGAAGCATGCGAGCGAAGCCAGAAAGCCGCCACCAATTAAGTGTATAGTTCCTCTATTACCTGCAAATGCCGACGGCGACGCTGTTTGAGAAAGGAGCGGATATATCGTTAATACTAATGTAACAGTCTATTCGTAGTTTGCCCATAGCTCGATTGCGAAATTCAATGCCTTTTTTTTCTCGTTCTGCAGTGTCTCCAGCACTGACCCGCCTTCGAACAAGCGATAATGTGAGCTGATGGCATCATGGCACCATAAGAACGTCATGATGAGTCAACAAATTTTAATTGCCTGGCACGTGATTATGACGTCTTATGGTGATGACACCGATGATCACTTTTTGCGTTTGATGGGTAATGTTAGGTTCTAGCTTAATATTCGATTTCGGTCTTCGTCGTCCTAATCTACTTTCTTGGTCAACCAGCATATCTACTACACAAGGCCATGTCCACAACGTATACATTAAAGATACCACATTCGTCTGGGTGTCCCGTATTGCAGCATTTTCGAACACATCTTGTGCGTGTGAGCACCTGGAGCGTTTCTACCATACCTCGTAATTGATCGTTTCACCCATAAACAGAGAGTTCAGGTTACGAAAATGGTATGCATCGCAACACCCTGCCTGAGTGTGCCAGGAACGAGAATGGAGGCTCGTATCACCGCCTTCGACGAAGATAATTTTTTTTTTCTTCATCCGCTGTACATCACAATATTTATAAACCTTCTATCAACACATAACACTAACCGGCACCAGCGGAAAATGCTGGAAAATACGCGAAATATTGTATTCATGCACGAAGTTTTAACAATTATTTCTACGGGTATTTGATAACAAGAATTTTATGTTTATATACGGACACGCGTGCGATCTCAGCAAATTATTGAACTTGCACATATCTTTCTTCCCTCTTACAACCCTCCGAGCCCCAGGAAATAAAATGCACGAAACATTTTCCGGGGCACTTTACACATGTATGTTCAGTGTTTGGGGGGATTTGTTTGAAACATAAAACTCAGGGTGTGGGTGTGTGTGAGGGAGGGAGGGGAGGTTAGGCATTAGAATACCTAGAAACAGGAGCGTGACATCTCTGGTATATTTCAGGCTTTCACCCAAAGCAGTTTGATTACTTGACAGATCGCTCAAACGACAACTATTTAAAGAGACATATTTAAATGTGTGCCGTGACTTGACGCCAAGCTAAGCCTTCCGAAATAGCTGCATGGACACACGGAGCCTTCGTCATAGGAGTCCACTCCTGGAGGACTTTCGCGTTCTTTTGCGGCAAAGCTGTGGTTTAATTGTACTTGCGCTTGCTGTTATTCACTCGCAAATAATACCCGAAATTCATTTCTAACCAAAAAAAAGCATGCGCTACAAGCCGTGCGATGCAGCTATGATGCTTTCGTGATTTAGGTAATAAAGGGACACTGGAAAAATTTGCAAAGCAGTGTTCTGCGAACAACGATCGCAAATAAAAAAATTGGTCCCCAATCATCATGTTACACTGCAAATGGCACCGAAATACGATATTCTTGCGTCTGGAGAAAGTGAACAAAACGTATATTTGATGTTCTGCGCAATAAAATCGGCGAACGGTATTTTGGAGGCGCTGCATTAGAGTGCCTTGAGCGTGTAGCAGAGGTGAACGAGCGCATCGAGGCAAGTTAGACCCGAGCGCCATCTGGCAGTTATATTCGAAAACACAGGCGTGCGCGCCCGCGGAGAAAGATGCGCGCCAGTCTCGGAGTTGATAAGGTGTAGAACGCAAAGCGACGGGCAGGTACCACCACCATGTCGTCGTAGCAAAGCGTTGGAAACACTTACATTTTTGACCGTCGCGTTGCACTGTCAGCGCAGCGCGATAAACGCTACAGTCCTTAGACTAGTGTGTGCCTCTTCTAATATAAAGGCACACATAAAAACATCAACGTGTTGTTATAGCGCCTCACATATGCGCAATAATTGCTTTTTAATTGGCAATCACACAACTATGAACGCTGAATCTTGAGCAATATTGGTTGGCGCTGCGGATGGGGTCAGCCATTTGGTGCCGTTTGTAGTATCGTCAAGGGCAGACAAACAGACAATAGTACAGACAGACAGACAGACAGACCAAATTTTTTTCTTCGAAGGTCCCCAAGGAAGACTACCGTCTTTAAAATATTTTGCGAATAAGTAAAGTACAGTTTTTGAGTCCCCAAAACACCATTCTTAACCCTACATGATGCTTGGAAGGCGAGAAAACGTGTGAAAAAAAAAAGCGAGGGCAGACACCACTTCGAAATTCCCGCACCAAACATTATGACGTCATAATTGACGGCACCTGTTGTGTTCTACGTCGATTTTAATCAGTAAAAATAAAGTTCGCTGTCATCTGTAGCTGCCTTTTGCTTTACATATCAAGTTTCGAAAATATTTCATTGAGCCAAAGTTGCGAAACTACGAAAAATAAATTTTGAAATTAGTGACGTCACGCACAGAGGTTTCAGCGCGAAATTTAAAAATGAGACATCAACCTTTATTGTCTGCGCTAATACTGAACATATGATAGCAAAACTTGCGACACAAGACTTCCCAGAGTAGGGTTTATCAGTCTAAACCAAGTTATTGTTTAACATTAGTGTACTTTTAAACACGTCTTTTGATGAGACCCACTGAGAGATCATACGTTGCACCTTGCTGGACGTGGTCGAGACGATGATGATGTGTCCTATTAAATGCGAAGCATTTTTAGTGAGCTTCGGCGACATTTAGCGTATCTATCTATATATCTATCTATCTATCTAGCTGCTTACTTTTGGGTGCTCTCGGGGTCACCTCATTTACTTGGCAAGCACCAAAATTAGCATGAGAGGGTAAGATCGTTTGACGAATACAACGCGGCCCCGCCGCAGTGGTCTAGTGGCTAAGATACTCGGCTGCTGACTCGCAGGTCGCGGGCTCGAATCCCGGCTGCGGCAGCTGCATTTCCGATGGAGGCGGAAATTTTGTAGGCCCGTGTGCTCAGATTTGGGTGCACGTTAAAGAACCCCAGGTGGTCGAAATTTCCGGAGCCCTCCACTACGGCGTCTCCAATAATCATATGATGGTTTTGGGACGTTAAACCCCACATATCAATGAAATCACGAATACGACGCGCTTGTCAAGACATGAATAATGTCACAATACCGTCGCGTACGTCGTCAAACACTTCCCGCCAGAGAGTGGTACATACCCATTGTTAGGTATGTGCCGCTGGTATGGGCCACAGGTGGTTGACACCAGTTATCTAGCCAGGCACGACGAGAACACACATGGGCAATTTTAACGCGGAAGCATTAAGAAATACCCGACATCGGTAGCTAGAGTAAGGGTTCCAGCTGGAATCGAACCCAAGCATTCTGGATGCCAATGAAGCATTTTACCACAGAGCTACGCCAGGTCTCGGATCTATTTTTCAAATAGATGATAATCTTCGCGAAACGTTAATAGTAGTTTCAGTGCTACAGACCCAATCTTATAAACATTACATATGTACTGTTTTGATAAAGCCGTCACGTCGGGTTGACGTCAGATGTGCTTAGTTGCCGTGCGCTGAAGTTGATTTATGTATTAGTGTCCAGGGCCATCATCTTCGCGAGCATCAGCGCTTCATATCAGCTTCTGGTGTTGCTAATACGCATGTTGCAGTTAGCATCGTTGCGGAAGTGCAAGCAACTTATTATGTAAGCATCTGTATCTCTTGCACATATGTCTGTGTGTGCGACCTTTGTACATCAATTTAGGGTCATTTCATGGCGTGTCACTCAATATAAAAAAATGGCAACACGGTCACGTTTCTTTCGCATGCTTCACATACCGCGGATTCCCAGGTACGTGGGAACTGCCGAATTTTCTTTCGTTGATTGTTAGATCAGTTATGTGCACACTAAGGAGCCATTCGGTGCACGCAGCAGAGTTACTTCCTTATATGCCATTAGATAATTTGCCCGTGGCAGAAAGTTCGTGTAAAAGACCTAGGCACACGACGTGGTCATTATGTGCATTAAAATGATGTGCATATTACGAAGGTGTGAAGGAACTTCGCCATATGTATATATCAAGAGGACAGACTCAGCCCAACACCTCATTTTCTAGCTCATTGTACAGTGTTTGCAACGCCAGCGTTTATTGCAGCGCTCGTTGGTGCACTTTGCGACATTGTCGAGATGTTAAACCAGTAAACTTATTCAAGACCACATGGCTTGAAAGCATGAACGCGTCCACAATATGAACACGCTGCATTGCTTAGTGTTCACCCACTTAATGGGACAGACGGGAGGCGCAAATGTGCCTCCCCCCCAAAAAAAAACAAAAAGAATGAAAGATAAATACCAAACAGTGACTTTGGGTCTTGCTTGTACTTTCTCATTCTTCTGCAAGTTATTCGAACAATCTTGCTAGCCACTTCAGTTTTGACCAAAAGGGAAACAACGGAAAATAGTTGTATAAGTGTATAAGAAATGAGATCGTGTAGGCCAGAGAGCTCTGCGTGCAGTGAAATGAAACTGTGAATATATCAGCAAGCGAGGCCAAAATATGCAGCGCACATGGTGGCCAGCAGTGGCGCGCGAGAATACTCGGAATATCATAAATTCTCTCTACCGTTCCTAGTACATTTTTGACGTTGACACGTGATGCTTATTATGCTTGGAATTCTGTGACCGGCAGCTTAGAAACTTTCCTCTCTCCAGTGTAATTACTGTACGCGTGCCTTCCCGTGGAAATGTGACTATGCTCGTGACTGGACAAATTTCATGTCTTTTCTGTTGCTTTCAGTGCACTAAAAATTTCCGTTCGTTAAATACCCAAATTCTCCCTTGCTTTGTCCTGCCCCCATGTTCGGCAAGGACTTGTACGATGGGTTTTAAACGCTGTAAGCTGCATTACATTCATTACATCCAACCTCCTTGCAATGCGCTGAATGTGCGTCAAAGAAGCGGCACGTTTATATTTATCATAGTTCGCCACAACCTTCAGCGCTATACGACTGATTACCTGCGGACACCGAAACGTCTCTGCGTATTTTTCAATTGTACTGCGTGGTTTTCTGCGACCTCCTATTAATCTGCCATGTTTGGTGAGCAACGTTGTCGAAGGCTACATCAGCGCACGAAATGCAGTGCTGAAAGCGCCTCTCCTTTTTCAAATGCCCCCCCCCCCCTCCTTCTTGTTACGTGTAGCGCATCACCATCGTCGTAAAGACCAAGGAGTTAAACGGAGTTAGTTGGGTGCACGTTGCGGCAAACTGTGTTCTCCCAAGTGGGGAGCTCTGCACACACTTACATCAGATACAATTTTAGCGTGGAAGAGAGCGGCTAAATAAGAAATCCCAACTCACGGGCAGACTCTCGTCAACGAAGTGGAATATGCTTCCTCCTTGTTGCTCTGTCAGCGGCGGAGGACTACGTTATCCTTCTTCTTTCTCAAGAACACACTCTCGGGCACGCAGCAAGACAAATGAGTGCGACAAAAAGAAACTCCGTGTCATTCTGAAGACAGAGGAGCTTAGTTGCCGCTGATTGGAATTGCATCAAGTTCCTTTTCTTCATTTCATTGCATCAGTCCACCTTCACAATTTACCTGTATACTTGAAACAAACTGCCATCGAGAGCGTGTGGAGAAACATAGCTCACTCCGGCTGATTGCAGTCGGACTCTTCTATGCTAATTAGGATCTTCTTGACCAGCTCGGAGTTTTCTCTTGCACATACAGTTGTATTCCTTCAGACCCAGTGTAAGATCGAGAAGGCAAAATAAGATTACCCTAAAGCGGCAAGAGTCTGTAGTGGGACTCTGATTGCATGCCACTTGAATGATGTCACGCTGATTTCGGGTCAGTGCATCGAAAGGAATGCATTTGAAGAAACTATGTATGGAATGCGGCCCTAATTCTCTATAAGCAATTATAAGGAGCAAGTTCATATGAATCTGTGTTCGTAGGAAGTGCACAACCATTACACGAGGACACGAAACAAAAGGCGCAAGCGCTTATGTCTCTCCTCATTTAAAAGGTGTGCGCTTCCTACAAAGGTGAACTATCTTATACAAAGGTATTTTCTGGTATAGTAGCACTCGCACTTTGCCAGCATTTAGTGTGTTTATACAGCACGATAAAAACAAAAACAAAGAGTACTTTGATTCTTTTCGGGTAGTCCTGACGTGCGACGTATATGACTCTCTTAAAAGAGGCATGATGACTCTCTTTGGGATGGCCAGATGAGGTGGTCTAGCTGCTAAGGTACTCGGCTGCTGATCCGCAGGTCGTGGGATCGAATCACAGCTGCGGCGGCTGCATTTCTGATGGAGGTGAAAATACTGAAGGCCCGTGTGTTCAGATTTGGGTGCACGTTAAAGAACCCAAGGTGGTCGGAATTTTCGGAGCCCTCCCCCACGGCGTCTGTCATATTCATATGGTGGTTTTGAATTGTTCGACCCCACATATCAGTCACTTAACTCTCTTGGGGGGTGGAAGGGCGTTATACTCTCTTCGGAGAGTCGTGGGAACAGTCAGCATGTCTCTTAAAGGGGTCATATTAGTGGCATGCCAGGAGTACACCCGTAAGGAGTCACACGTACTAGTTTTTGTGTTTTTTTTTAATGTAGTGTGTACTCGTTCGGTTAACCTCCTCTTTCATCGTACTGCTCAAGTAGATTTTGGAGGCTACATACAGTTGAATACAGCTTAAGAAGTCAGGGGAGGCCCCACCCAGATACCCAAGAGTGCCAGCTGATCACGTCGGCGAGTAAAGAAATAGCCCCGCTCTTGCTGTCGGCAACGTTCTCTGCAGGCGGGGGTCAAGGGCCGTCCAGCTCATGACTATAGGTTGCAGTACACACCTATTGCGGGAGGCTTGTGTGCATCCGCCTATGAAAAGAAAATGCCGCTGACATCTGAGGTTGCAACCGACCACACAGAGAAGCTCATGGTTATTATTTGTAACGTCAGGCGCCACTAAGATCTCAACTGCCCACGAGGACACTGTCTAGTCTTCAATCATTTGCATGAAGTATCCTGGTGTTTGAGTGGCCGTTTTATTAAACAAGTTTATTTTCCAATAATCTATGTATTCAACAAACTCTCAACTTCTTGAAAAACTACCAATTCTGTGCCACTATTTTTTTTCGTAAGACTTTTTTCTGAATATTCAAAAAGCTGGAGGTAAGTATTCAACCCAATGGTTTGAAAAAGATCTAAAAGTTCAGGCGTCGATCGTAGCAGCCTGCCACCAAAAATAACACTCTCACACTGTTGCATATTTGTTTCGAGACATAGTTCCTGAATTCGGTATACAGGGCGAAGAAGAGATGCCTCGAGACATTTGGTGATTCATAGACAGCAGGGTTAGCAGAAAATATATACAATGGTGAGGTCAGCAACATTAAGTCAGCAACGCAGGAAGAAGTGCTGGCTACCAGCCCAACACTTTTTTTATTTATTTTGGTAAGCCGTGCTCAAATGACCTCGCTGAAATTTCTTATACAAGATAACTGTACCAAAAATACTATTCCGACAGATCACACGCAAAGTGCGAATGAATTCAATCGGAATTGGTCATGGAGAGGCAACGTACGCCGAATTTTTCGGATTGAGCCAAGTGTAAAGGGGACCCGTAAACCGCTTCTAAATATACCAATAACATGCGCGTTGTTAGAAAGCTTTGGAATGTCGTACGCCAAACTTGCGGGCGTGGCGAGCCTAGCGCTATAGCATCCTTTATTCATGGGGAGCCCGTGAGAGCTTGCCCTTCAACGCATGCGCAATGCAAACGCTAAGCTTCGTGGGTGTTATTCTAAAGCTCCACTCGCGCCTGTCGTTTCCCGCCTTTTCCGCTCAATTTGTGACGTCAACAGGCTAATCACGTGACGTCAGGAAGAAAAAAGCTGTCGATTGGCCGATATACAAGAGATGTCTACTGTGAATTGCAACTACCCTGCTTGGCCAAAGTGTCGCATACCCGTTCTTCTGTGTCTCGAATGACTATGGTGCACGAGAAACTGATTTCACTTACTTTTCCACATTTGCGGCTGCAAAAGCAGCGAATATCCCAGAGTGCGAAGCGCCCACAAAAGTATATACTATTAATTCGGACAGAAGTTGTAACAACTCCGAAAGTTATTTCCCATTCTGTGTACTGGTGACGAGCAAAAGTCTGGAAGAGCTTGAAATGCAGGACTGGATAACTACCGGAATGGCGGTGGTAGTGAAAAACATTTATTTATGAAAGAGAGGTGTAGGACCTTTTTAGAGGTTTATACAGACTATATGGAGTCTCTATTTCAGAACCTTATTGGTTCAGGCCGCCATCCGGGCTCTCTGGACCAAGGCTCGCTGGGCCTAAAGGTCTGAGCAGCCGAGCAGAGCCGCCTCCCAGTCTTCTCGCCTAGGATTTTGGTTAGAAGTAATGGTTGCGTTATCTTGGCAGAACCACACCATGTGGTAAGTGGCTGCCACCTCCCCACAGCGCTGGCACTGTCCAGTGACCTTAGGGCTTAAATGTTTTACTATAGCAGCACATAGCACTGTATTCGTCTGGGCCGGCATGACGGCGGAGGTGATCGTGTGATGATGTCAAGAAATTGTGCAACTTGAGTTGTTTCAGATTACGCTAGGCCGGGATAATTGGAAACGGTCTGTATGTAGGGCCTTCGTCCAGCATTGAACCTGACGGGAACAAATGATGACACTATGGTAGTGAAACGACGCATCAATAAATCGCGCCCTCGTTCTTGCTCGAGCACTTCCTCGTACGTTTTACTTTGTTGATTCATTCATTCTTTACTCAAAGTTGTACTTTGTACATAAAAATACACAACACTGATTAGACCTTATCCACTAGTTAGCAGGGGGTCTAAATAAATATTCATTTGGAATACGTGTTTTTTTTAACAAACCTGTTTTCCCCCGCCGTTACATTTCACGTGCTCAAACCCTTAGCGTTCCTACAGAGCACTGTTGCTCGAACGCTCTGTAGGAACGACGTCCACGGTTTCGAAACGAATGGAAAAAAGGCACAGCCTACCGACGAAGTTAATGATGATGAATGGGCGAAGCAGTGGGATTGTTTGTATGTCTCCGTAAATCACCCGTGGCATTGCCCTATTTCCCCATCCCCAGTGCTGTGTAGCAAACCAGATGCCAATTAACTTTAACCTCCCGGCCTTCCTTTCTCTCTTTCTCTATCTCTCTCTGCCCACTCACTCATGTAAATGAGCGACAAAGCGGTGTACAGTTATATACGACGTTTCGGGGTCATAAATAATATGTTGTGAATTTTGATTCGCCTTCATCATAATGTTAGAAGCTCTACAACTAGGGTCTTTGCCCACAATTGAACATGATGAAGGAAAGTCATCGCGGCGTGGTAGTGAAATCACGCATTGATGAATTGCGCCTTCGTCCTGGCTAAACCTTGTCCCCCCCACCACCACCACCCCTCCACTTCATCGTGATCCACTGCCTTTTTTTTTATTAATATTCGCTTCACCGTGGTGCTCAAATGACTAAGGTACTCGGCTGCTGACCCGCAGGTCGCGGGTTCGAATGCCGGCTTTGGCGGCTGCATTTTCTATGGAGGCGGAAATGTTGTAGGCACGTGTGCTCAGATTTGGGTGCACGTTAAAGAATTCCAGGTGGTCAACATTTCCGGAGCCCTCCACTACGGCGTCTCTCATAATCATGTAGAAATTTCGGGAGGTTAAACTCACATATCAAACAATAAATTTTTAATTAATGCAAGGAACAGATTAGTGGCAATGATTGAGAGGGCAATAAAATATTTATACATATAAAGTTAGAAGAAATACATTAGAAGCAATTGTAAAACATTGGGCTAAAAAGAAAACATAACACTTTAAAATGCACAAAAGATCCAAGTAAGGGAATAGTTAATGTAAAGGTGGTTTTTTTGAGCAGAAAAACGGAACGTCTACAAAACACAACTTTCACGTACAAAGCTGTTACGCCCTTGAAAGCAAATTCCCATACAAAAATTAGGTTGACAACATAACTCAAACAATCACGGAAATAGAAAATAACTGCCACGCAAGATAAAAGAAAAAAAACGTTGCTAATCCCATTATTATATGGAAATCGGTATAACATAAAAGTGAAACTTGTCCTTACACAGGTAGTTGAGCGTTTATTGTGCATTCATTCAGCAACAGAAACCAAATAAAGTCACTTTAAGAACGGCAAGCAGCTCTAAACTTTCAGCGCACAACACAAGCAGAAATCACGCATGAAATTAGCATACACCGGACAAGCGCCGACTAACAACAGTCGCAGCTCGACACTTACAGCGCGCTATTCAAACAGAAAGACGCGAGAAACGAGCGCACAAGTACGACAAGCGCCAGCAGCTGTCACGATTCTTCCTGCGTCGTGTGTCAGCAGCAAACTGCTATACGTGGTGGTGGTGGTAGTGGTTAGATGAGAAAAGGCACCTAATTTCTGCAACCCGGTCGAGAGCACGGCGCAGTGCCTGCACTGCTACGTAAACATGGCCGTGGCAGCGTGGGAAGTCACCTTCGTCCTCTCCCGAATTACGAGTCTTATAAGCGCGCGCGCAAAAGAGACCATGCTCCGCGGCGGCGGCGCTTCATGGAGGCGACGACCTTTAGAGCGCGTCCTACGTGAGCCCGTCGCGTCATCTCACCACTTATAACGAAAACGCACTAAAAAGAATACAAGAAGTTAATAATAATAATAATAATAATAATAATAAGATCATTATTAATAACTGTATTCACAAATACTTTCGTTCGTAAGTCGTCTTCGCGGTTGGCTGGTCGCCTTCGCCTAGGATATTTCTGGTGTCATGAGTGGCGTAAATATCTCTTCGTAACATTTCTGTCGAGAGATGTTCTTGAACATACAGGATATATGGTCCACAACGCTTTCACTTTTAGCGATGGCTTTCAGACTTAATTGCCAAGATAAATGAACACGTTATATTTGGCATCAGCGTTCCTTTAAATCATCACATATTGGTAGCTATGATTTCTTGGTCAATATTGCACAATAAATCAAATAAAGATCGCGGAGAGATCCAAGCCACTTTCATCATCATCATCATCATCATCATCATCATCAGCCTGACTACGTCCACTGCAGGACAAAGGCCTCTTCCATGTTCCGCCAGTTAACCCGGTCCTGTGCTTGCTGCTGCCAATTTATACCCGCAAACTTCTTACTCTCATCTGCCCACCTAACCTTCTGTCTCCCCCTAAACCGCTTGCCTTCTCTGGGAATCCAGTCAGTTACCCTTAATGACCAGCGGTTATCCTGTCTACGCGCTACATGCCCTGCCCATGTCCATTTCTTCTTCTTGATTTCAGCTATGATATCCTTAACCCCCGTTTGTTCCCTAATCCACTTTGCTCTCTTCTTGTCTCTTAAGGTTACACCTACCATTTTTCTTTCCATTGCTCGCTGCGTCGTCCTCAATTTAAGCTGAACCCTCTTTGTAAGTCTCCAGGTTTCTGCTCTGCAGCTAAGTACCGGCAAGATACAGCTGTTATATACCTTCCTCTTGAGAGATAGTGGCAATCTACCTGTCATAATTTGAGAGTGCTTGCCGAATGTGCTCCACCCCATTCTTATTCTTCTAGTTACTTCAATCTCGTGGTTCGGCTCTGCGGTTATTACCTGCCCTAAGTAGACATATTCTTTTACAACTTCAAGTGCGCTATTACCTATCTCGAAGCACTGCTCCTTGCCGAGGTTGTTGTACATTACTTTCGTTTTCTGCAGATTAATTTTAAGACCCACCTTTCTGCTCTCCTTGTCTAACTCCGTAATTGCAATTCGTCCCCCGAGTTACTCAGCAATGCAATGTCACCGGCTAAGCGCAGATTACTAAGATATTCTCCATTGACTCTTATCCCTAACTGTTCCCATTCTAAGCTTCTGAAAACCTCCTGTAAGCACGCGGTAAATAGCATTGGGGAAATTGTGTCCCCCTGCCTTACACCCTTCTTGATTGGTATTCTGTTGCTTTCTTTATGAAGCACTATGGTAGCAGTTGATCCCCTGTAGATTTCTTCCAGAATATTTATATATACTTCATCTACACCCTGATTCTGCAGTGTTTGCATAACGGCTGATATTTCTACTGAATCAAACGCCTTCTCGTAATCTATGAAGGCTATGTATAGTGGTTGGTTATACTCTGAGCATTTCTCTATTACCTGATTGATAGTATGAATGTGGTCAATTGCTGAGTAGCCTGCTCGAAATCCTGCTTGTTCCTTTGGTTGATTGAATTCTAATGTTTTCTTTACTCTGTTAGCAATTAACTTTGTAAATAGCTTGTATACTACAGAGAGCAAGCTAATCGGCCTGTAATTTTTCAAGTCCTTGTCATCTCCTTTCTTATGTATTAAGATGATGTTAACGTTTTTCCAAGACTCTGGTACTCTTCCCGTCAGGAGACACCTCGTAAACAGGGTGGCTAGTTTTTCTAACACAATCCGTCCTCCATCTTTCAGCAGATTTGATGTTACCTGATCCTCACCAGCAGCTTTGCCCCTTTGCATGCTCTCCAAAGCTTTTCTGACTTCTTCTATCATTACTGGTGGGGTGTAATCTGGGTTACTGCTAGTTCTTATAGTATTAAGGTCGTGGTTGTCTCGGCTACTGTACAGATCTCTGTAAAACTCCTCTGCTATTTTAACTATCCTATCCATATTGGTAGTTATTTTGCCTTCTTTGTCCCTTAGTGCATACATCTGACTTTTGCCTATCCCAAGTTTCCTCTTCAATGCTTTGACACTACCTCCGTTTTTCAGAGCGTGTTCAATTCTCTCCATGTTATACCTTCTTACATCGCATACTTTACGTCTATTAATCAACTTCGAAAGCTCTGCCAGTTCTATTTTGTCTGTTGTACTTGACACTTTCATGATTTGACGCTTCTTAATTATGTTCTTCGTTTTCTGGGAAAGCTTGCCAGTGTCCTGTCTAACTACCCTGCCTCCAACTTCCTCTGCACACTCCGTAATGATACTCGTCAGATTATCATTCATTGTATCTACGCTAAGGTTGGTTTCCTCACTAAGAGCCGAGTACCTGTTCTGCAGCGACACTCTGAATTCCTGTACTTTCCCTCTCAGTGCTAGCTGATTGATTGGCTTCTTGCGTATCAGTTTCTGTCGTTCCTTCTTCAAGTCTAGGCGAATTCGAGACCGTACCATTCTTTGGTCACTGCATCGTACCTTGCCAATCACTTCCACATCCTGCACGATTCCAGGGTGTGCACTCATTATAAAGTCTATTTCGTTCTTATTTTCGCCATTAGGGCTCCTCCATGTCCACTTGCGGTTTTATCGTTTTCGGTAGAAGGTATTCAAATCCGTAAATTATTGCGTTCTGCGAATTCTACTAGTAGCTCTCCTCTGGCGTTTCTAGTACCGATGCCATAATCTCCTACTGCCTGGTGTCCAGCCTGCTTCTTCCCTACCTTTGCATTAAAGTCGCCCATCACTATAGTATACTGTGTTTTTACCTTACTCATTGCCGATTCCACGTCTTCATAGAAGCTTTCAACTGAAGTGTCATCATGGCTGGATGTAGGTGCGTAAGCCTGTACTACCTTCATCTTGTATCTATTATTCAGTTTAATTACGATACCTACCACCCTTTCATTAATGCTATAGTATTCCTCTATGTTGCCATCTATGTTTCTGTGAATTAGGAACCCCACTCCCAGTTCTCTTCTGTCTGCCAAGCCCCTGCAGCAAAGGACGTGCCCATTCTGTAGCACCGTATAGGCCTCATCTGTCCCCCTAACCTCACTGAGCCCTATTATATCCCATTCAACACCCTCTAGCTCCTCGAATAGTACAGCTAGACTTCCCTCACTAGATAAGGTTCTAGCGTTACGCGTTGCCAAGTTCAAGTTCCAATGGCGGCCTGTCCGGATCCAGAGATTCTTAGCACCCTCTGCTGCGTTGCAGATCTTTCCGCCGCCGTGGTCAGTTGCTTCGCAGCTGCTGGGGACTGAGGGCCGTGAGTTATTTGACGTAAGCATGTGGGAGGTAGTGGCCAGATACTGCACTAGGGTGGCCAATCCTTCTTTGGTGAGGGAGTGCGTTCTCGGCGGTGTTTGCCGGTGAGGCCGCACCCCAGGCCTCTTAATGCAGTTCCATCAATACGCGGATTTTTTTTAATCCGGTTGGGAACTGCGCGGTACCGGGATTTGAACCATGGACCTCTTGCATGCGAGGCGGATGCTCTAACCACTACGCCATCGCCGCAGCTCCCGCATATGTAAAATGATTTCCACCTATCATGTTTACTTCTCATAATACCAAACATCACTCTTTCGATACATGGGTAAAATGTCAAATTCAAGCCGACATGCAGAAAATAGTGAAATCTATTTCTTTAGAGAATAATAAGCTCTACCAACAACTGAAGAATGACAGTGAGAGAATCGCCTGAAGGTTATTTTTCCTTTCTCTGAAAATTTCTTCTTTTCTTTCTTTTCTTTTTATTTTTTCGAGGGGGGACCATGGGGACCGCATTTCGAAAGAGGTCATATGCTCGTGGCCCACACACCTACATTTAGGTGCACTTTAAAGAGTAAAATATGGCAGACATTTACAGAGCACCCCACGACGCTTGCTTCATAATCGCATTGAGACGTCGGCTAGAAACACACCAACAATCATTATCCTTACACTTTTTTCTTCAGTTCAAAGAATTATGTACCGCTGCTGCGGTCATTACCAAACAGCAGAATAGCTTTGCACTACAAGTTCCTTATGTTCTTTAGGAACAAGAAGGTACAGCGTGATCTAGATAATGGCCGAAGAACACGCTATCCAGACGAGCGCTCTCTGTTCAGAAGTTACGGGTACGTCATTTCAGTGGGGATGAAGCTCACCTGAAATGTGTGAAAAAGTAATTATCGAAAGCACTCTCCCTCACCGGTACTGCGCATGCGCTGGCACCATGCTTTGGTTTCACTACTGGCCGAGCGTTGGTGCTGTTGCGTTTCTTGTGCGCATGGCATTAACTCAAACGCAGCACTAGCTTCCAGCACAGGAGAGCCAAGATTGTGAATGGTCTTGTCTATAGTGTAAATGACTATTGATTCCTGTGCCCTACTATTAGACACACACGAAAAAAAACGCTGGGAAAGCCACGTCCTACGAGAGATTCTTGCATTTGAAAATGTTTGTGCACGAGCCTTTTAAGTTATTTATGCCTCTGTAGCTTGCTAGAATCATCATCTTGAAGTATAGTGGATAAATCGGAAGGAGCTTCTTTGAGCGGCATTTGCAAGCAGATGTTTCCGTACCAATAGCTTGATGTGATTTCGCGACACTGCAATGCTGGTTAATCCTGGGATCTCCAGCTGGTAGATTACGTCTAATTATTACTGGCCCCAACTATGTTTTCGTATTGTGTCAATATTTTTACTTGCCTCAGAACTATTATTTTTTGTGAAATTTATCTGTTGGCAAAGATATTTCCGTACCCGACACTTTTGCTCATGCACCGTTACTCATTATTGCTCGCCTCGATCATTGAACTTTACATCTCAAAACTTCGCTCACATGAAGCTCGCATCAATTTTAGAATATAAAAAGTAACTAAATGTTTGGTGTAACTTTAATTGCGCCGGATGCTATGGACCTCTTTTCCTGAAACAGCAGGAGCAAATGACGTGCCCATGTAACGCATATGAATAATGCCAGTTCGTATACTTCTTTCCGTCGTCGCGTCTTCTTTCCGTCGTTGTTCTTTTTCACTATTTAGTTGAAAAAATATGTATTAGCACACTCTAAGAAAAAACTCAAAGTGAATTCGGAAAAGAATTGCTGATGACGGGGCGAGGCAGTGTGCACCAGATTGTAAATCATCACCTTTTATTTCGTTATCGTTAACAGCCTTTTGTTTTCTTCTTGTAAACTGTTTGTTCTCTCATATGCTTTGATTTATGGGGGTGGTGGTTAGTGGTTAATGTTTGTGTTTTTACTTGTGTTGTGGCATTTTATTTTTTAAACCAGATGCACGCTATGTGCGCTCTGTCAAAGG
The DNA here is from genome assembly GCA_013436015.1 of Rhipicephalus annulatus. Classification (NCBI taxonomy): domain Eukaryota; kingdom Metazoa; phylum Arthropoda; class Arachnida; order Ixodida; family Ixodidae; genus Rhipicephalus; species Rhipicephalus annulatus. The sequence continues at coordinate 21,575 of WOVY01010304.1, read as the reverse complement.
TTCCGCACACAGATCGTTTGTGCCTGCGTTTCCACTGTTCAAGGCGCCTTGATCGATTGATGCCGATTGGAGATCGCGAGGCCTTATGGACCTTCGCTCCTAGAAAAAATACAAAAAAGACTATATGTGATCCATATCCAGACATATACACTACAAACAGATGCACGTCATGTGGCGAGGTTGCCACCCTTAGTCACATGCTGTGGGAGTGTCAGGGCCTAATAAACAATTCGAACAGCGCCGATTCATCTCAATCTTCCACCGCCAGCCTCCGCTCACGTTGGAAGGCCGCACTGCTCAGCTCGAACCTGACAGCACAACTCTGGGCCGTCCAGCGTGCCGAGGAAGCCGCTTCGAGACAAGGTCTCGGAACCGCATCCGCGGTGGGTGCCCAGGCCCACTAAAAAACGCCGGACTCGAATCGTCTGGATTCGACAAATAAAGTTTACGTTCTTCTTCTTCTATATGTGATCCATTTCAGGTAGTTATGGCTAGCCACCTACATAACTCTCTTTAAAAGGCACGTTACCTTTATTGTGGCTCACGCGGCTCTCAAAACAGAGTATGATAACCTCGAAAGAGAGTTGACGTGCCTCCTGAAAGGGAGTCATGTATACGTGACTGGCCAGAAACTGTCGGAAAAGAGTGAGGTGACTTTTGTTTTCTTAGATTTTGGTCGGAATGACCTTTGTATATTATCACTTAAGGATACCTCGACAAGTGACTCAGCAAATGACGGCTTATGATATGGCTTGAACGAGCCAAAGAATGCGTAAACGCCTATGCAAAGTAAGGTATGTATGCACTCCTAATGTCGAAATATACAGGCACCTAGACGTGTTTCCACAAATATCTTCATTTGTAGAAACAACGACAGATGCTTCTCACTTCACAATCCGACACTCAAGATATTTAAAGTCTCTTTGTATTCAAACTGCTTTAGAAAATGATATGTATGTTGGTATCTTATCCACATCTCTGTGGGTAACATTCACTCATACGATTGGTGTTCTATCTATGTTGTCACTACGATAGACCAGTCGCGAAATGCGATCGCGAGATGAGAAAAAAAAATTGGCAGATGCCACGTACTATGGCAATCGATGATGCGAAGCGTGAATAAGAAAGCATTATACGTCATTTCAAAATCAGCACAACGTTACGAGGTGGAGGTAAACTATTCCGTACATGACTTCTGTGTCATGATTATTATGTTTGGATGTGTCGTTTACCTTCGTCATCTATTCACGTCACGTGATGCCAAATGTAGTATATGTGAAGTAAGCGAAACGGCCGGGAGGACGCTATTAGCGTGGTATGTTGTCAAGTTTTTACTTGACACGCGTGTCAGGATTATCATTTTGCACCAGTCATATATTTCGTCATTCATTGACGTCACGTAACACGAAATTTGGTATATGTGGATCTAGCGAAACGGCCGCGAGCGAATTATGAAGGGCCTAATGTACTCCAATGTAGCGTAGACGCGCACGTACGCTGGGCACAGCGACACTACGTTAGCGAAACTGGAGCACTATATAGTCTGACGCCAGGCGCGACCGACGCGGCCAGCGTCCATTGACGCGGTCCGACGGCAACCAGCACAAAATTCGCGCCGATGTGTTACCCAGACAACACTGCGTCCCCCTCTTTCCGTTACGGAGGGACGCCGGAAGCGCTGGAACGCGCATACGTCAAAGATACGCAGCGCGCGCCTGCGAGTATATGGCAGGACTGGTGCCTGGCGTGGCAACGCCGCCGTGACGCGACAAAATGAACGCCTGTTAGCACGCGCACCGCGTCACGTCGAACTGTATTGGCGCCTTGACTGTGGCATGTAGTCATGTTCTTCCTTGATACGTATCTCATTATTATCATGTTTGCACCAGTCACATAGCTTCGTAATCCACTGGCGTCACGTAATACCAAATTTACATATGTGAAGCTAGCGAAACGGCCACGAGCTCATCACCAGTGCGGCATGTTTCGATAATGATATCGCCGTTTCGATAATGATATCGATACCAAACTTGGTATGGTGTAACACGACTGTATGAAGAACATATTTGACTAGTTATAACATGAAAATCACGATATCTATGTCATGAATGTCATGATTACATTTCATGGTCCTGCAGCTCTTGCAGTGGTTTCGTTCACATGGCGTGTTGCAGAACTGGTCTGGTATGACATGATTGCATGGCGAACACAAGCGACAGACCCTCACAAGAAAATCATACATGCGTGTCATGTAACAACATGACTACATGCCATACTCATTATGCACTCACGGCCGTTTTGCTACCATAACACATACCAAATTTGGTATTACGGTACGTGAATGGATGACGAAGGTATGTAACTGGTGCAATGATAATAAACAGGAGATTTGTGTCATGTGAGAACATGACTACATATCCCACACAAAGGGCCAATACGTTTCGACGTGACGCGGTGTGCGTGCTCGCCGGCGTTCATTTCATCGCGGCACGCTGGCGTTGCTACGCCAGGCGCAGGTCCAGCTATAGACACTCGCAGGCGCACGCCACGCTGCGTTCCTTTGACACAAGCGCGTTTGAGCGCGTCCGGCGTCCCTCAGTCAAGAAAAGATGAAAACGCAGCGGTTTATGGGTAATGCATCGGCACGAAATGTAGCATGTCGCGTTTCGCGCCAGTTGCCGTCGGGCCGCACCGACGGACGCTGGTCACGCCTGGCGTTAGAGTGGTCTAGACTATAGAGTGCTCACGTTTCGCTAACGTAGCGTCGCTGTGCCCAGCGTGCGCGTGCATCAACGCAACATTGGAGTATATAGGGCCCTTCATGATGCACTCGTAGCCGTTTTGCTAGCTTCACATATACCAAATTTGGTGTTACGTGACGTCAATGCATGACGAAATATACGACTGGTACAAACATGATACTCCTGACACGCGTGTCATGTCAGAACATGACAACATACCACGCTCATAGCGTGCTCGCGGCCGTTTCGCTAGCTCCACATATACTAAATTTGGTATCACGTGACGTGAATAGATGACGAAGGTAAACGACACGTCCAAACATGATAATAATGACACGGAAGTCATTACCGGCATCACTTACCTCCACCTCGTAAGATTGTGCTAATTTTAAAGTGACATATCAACATTTTTCATTCGTGCTTCGCATATCATCGATTCACACTGTACGTGGGATCTGCCTTTTTTTTTTAATTTTGCACACTTGCACTGTTGCAATACTTTCAGTAGATGTGAGTGGCCGCTCTATTGCAGGCTGATAGCCATGCCTTCTTTTCGTACTTTTAATCAGCCCCCGTTCGGCTTAATCTATTTGTCACTTTTTTGATCTTATGTAAAGGGTATGACGGAATGACTGAAAAACCAGAGTAGCGTTCTTGTCTCTTCTCATCACACTAGTTCCGCAATATTGAACCCGTATACTACCTTGCCAAATCGTCCTACTTTTGGTCTGTTCTTCTACAATATTCTTTGATATTTCACATGAAGACATGGCTTGGCGAAGGAATACAGTAATCGTAACATTAACACGTGTTTGTGTACACTGCAAGACAAAGTTTATCGTTTTTACACAGTGCAATCACTCAAGGAGCTCATAATTTGCGCGTGCTGAACATTTGCAAATATAGAGTTTTTCCCCATTATTCAGACTAGAATAGTCTCGCGTTGCAAAACTGCTATCACCTTTACCCAGTCCATCAAAATATCAAGACTGTCTTCAAATAAAAAAGAACAACATTCAGCCTAAATGGTCATTTTTTCCAGCCGTTCTAGTTGAAAGAACGTGATCAATAAGTGATGAATTTAATCAGGCCGCGTAATGTCATTTCAAAAGCCTTAAGAAAATCCCTGGGTTCAAATAACAAAGACCCCTAATTCCTAATGTATGTTAAGAATTCCTAAATCTAGGGATGAATTTCTAGGTTTGGCATCACTGGAACTTGGTAATCTACTACGGCAGAGCATAAAGCCCTCTCGTGCCTACTAATAAGGGAAATTATTTGATCTGATATTCGAAAGCAAGCGCAAGCGCATGCGCAAATAATAGATCGATATGTGGGGTTTAACGTCCCAAAACCACCATATGACTATGAAACACACTGCATACTGGAGGGCTCGAGAAATTTCGACCACCTAGGGTTCTTTACCGTGCACCCAAATCTCAGCCCACTGGCCTCAAGCATTCAAACTTCCATCGAAAATGCAGCCGCCACAGCTGAGATTCTATGTTCAGCCGAGTACCTTAGCCACTATAGACCACACTGGCTGGGGCCGCTTGCAGAACTGCCTTGAAGTAAACGATCCTTACAGCATACGCAGGTGTTGTCGTTGTTAGCCTCGAGGTTAGCCTCGCGTCAAAGAAATGTGGCTCACATTGCACGATGGCACCAAAAAACACATTACTTTTAAATCAATTTCCAACATTCCGCGGCGAACAGGTTACCCGCTGTTTAAAAAGCAATAGGAGTGAAAATAAGTATGTAAATTAAGCATGCTCGTTCCTTACTAAACGAGCGAAGAGGCGGTAAAGTATGCAGTTTTTACCCCTGCAGAGATTGATTGATTGATTGAATGATTGATTGATTGATTATTTATTATTTATTTATTTATTTATTTATTTATTATTGATTGATTGATTGATTGATTTGTGGGGTTTAACGTCCCAAAACCACCATATGATTATGAGAGACGCCGTAGTGGAGGGTTCCGGAAATTTCGATCACCTGGGGTTCTTTAACGTGCACCCAAATCTGAGCACACGGGCCTACAACATTTTCGCCTCCATCGGAAATGCAGCCGCCGCAGCCGGGATTCGAACCCGCGACCTGCGGGTCAGCAGACGAGTACCTTAGCCACTATACCACCGCAGCGGGGCTACCCCTGCAGAGAGGGCCAGTACTTTAGCTGGGGTGTGTGGAGTCGGTATAGACTCCACGTAATGTGTAAAGTTACGTATTAGGCGAAATATTTTGTCTCGAAGCGATTGACGTCGTGCCTGTTAGAATTCCGTAGCCGAAAATGTCAGTTGTGTAAAGAGGTTTATTGGGCGAACCAAACGGGCAGGTGGGAGATTGGAGATAGCGACAGGACGAGGAAGATGGAGGAGCTCGAGCGCCGATCTCGTGGTGCCTTACTCTGCGATGATGCTTGCTGTTCCCTTTCGTTGTCATCATTCCTTCATTATAATTGCCCCCGTCGAGAAAGATCAAGCCATTCTGGCGATCTAACAAGTGGGAACGAGCGGGTCGAAGTACGGCTTCAAGCGGTCCACGTGAACAATATCGTGTCCACGCCGACGATGGTCACCGGGTGGCGTAAGTGGTTCAACGGCGTAATTGACGGGCGATGTGCGCTCTACCACGCGGTATGGGCCATGGTAATTTGAAAGTAGCTTGGTAGACAAACCAGGTGCAGCAGGGTGGTACATACAGCCATACAAGGGTTCCAGGGGCGAACTTGGCGGCAGGAGGGTGGTCGTCATCGCGAGCCTTTTTCTGGCGTTGCTGGTCAGCCGTAGTAAACTGCTTCGCTAGTTGGCGGCATTCTTCGGCGTGACGGGCGGCTTCAGACACGGTCGTGCACTCAGATACATCTGGTGCGTATGGCAGCAAAGTGTCAATTGTGTGCGATGGTTGACGTCCGTATAGAAGGTAGAATGGAGAAAAGCCGGTGGTGACTTGGGTAGCGGTGTTGTACGCGTAGGTCGCAAACGGAAGTACCAGGTCCCAGTTCGTTTGGTCAGATGCCACATGCGTCGCGAGCATGTCACCCAGGGTCCGATTAAACCGCTCAGTCAGGCCATTCGTCTGAGGGTGGTAAGCAGTACTCATCCGATGTACAATATGGCACTGACGGAGAAGTGCTTGGATTACGTCGCATAGAAATACACGGCCCCGGTCACTGAGGAGCTCGCGAGGAGGGCCGTGACGCAACACAAACCGATGGAGGATGAAAGATGCGACGTCCTGAGCGGTCGCCGTAGGAAGAGCAGCGGTTTCGGCGTACCGTGTCAGGTGATCTACAGCAACGACAGCCCACCGGTTACCTGCTGTGGTCAATGGCAGTGGTCCATAAAGGTCGATTCCGACGCGATCGAATGGGCGGTCAGGGCACGCAAGCGGCTGTAGTGGAGCTGCTCCTGCATTCGGTGGCTGTTTTCGTCGCTGACACTCGTGGCAGCCGCGAATAAACTGTCGAACAAAAGTAAACATCCCACGCGAGTAGTACCGCTTCCTTAAACGCTCGTAGGTCTTGAAGACACCAGCGTGAGCGCATTGCGGGTCGGAGTGAAATTATGCACAGATTGTAGAGCGCAGCTTTCGGGGAATAACGAGCAGCCACTTCCTGCCGTCTGGTGAGTAATTGCGCCGGTACAAGAGGCCATCTCGAATGGTGAAGTGTGAAGCCTGGCGTCGCATTGCTCGAGTGATGGGAAGTGTCGGTACCCCAGATAAGACGTCCAGAAGCGAAGTTATCCATGAATCGTCGCGCTGGGCAGAGGTCATTGTGTCGATGTCAAGAGCGGACAGCGCGTGTTCCATAGAAGATATAGAGGCAGCCTCAGTCGACAGTGGTGATCGCGAGAGCGCATCAGCATCGGCATGTTGGCGGCCGGAACGGTACACGACGCGGATGTCATACTCTTGAAGTCGCAGAGCCCAACGAGCAAGGCGACCTGATGGATCCTTCAGCGACGACAACCAACATAAGGCATGATGGTCTGTAACTACAGCAAAGGTGCGGCCATATAAGTATGGGCGAAATTTCACAATTGCCCAAAGTATGGCTAAGCACTCTTTTTCGGTAACACTGTAGTTTACCTCAGCCTTGTTGAGCGTTCTGCTGGCGTAGGCGACGACATACTCAGGGGATCCAGGCTTGCGTTGAGCGAGAACTGCACCGATACCGACACCGCTGGCGTCTGTATGGATTTCAGTTGCAGCCGTAGGATCATAGTGGCGCAATATAGGCGGTGATGTCAAGAGACGGCGAAGAGTGGTAAATGCGTGATCACAGTCGGAAGACCATGATGAGATGTCATTGGCACTGCTTAAAAGTTGGGTCAAAGGGGCAATTATGGAGGCAAAGTTGCGCACAAACCGACGAAAGTAGGAGCACAATCCTACGAAGCTGCGTAACTGTTTTACAGTCGTTGGTTTGGGGAATTCAGCAACAGCGCGTAGTTTAGCCGGGTCGGGAAGAACACCATTCTTTGATACGACGTGACCGAGAATGGTGAGCGTCCGAGCAGCGAAGTGGCATTTCTTGAGATTCAGTTGGAGCTGCGCATTCTTCAGACACGTGAGGACATGTTTCAGGCGTACAAGGTGTGTTGCAAAATCGGGTGCAAAGACGACGATATCGTCGAGGTAGCAGAGGCATATGTTCCATTTCAAACCCCGCAGAACCGAGTCCATCATGCGCTCGAATGTGGCCGGCGCATTGCAGAGGCCGAAGGGCATGACATTGAACTCATATAGCCCGTCCGGTGTCACGAATGCTGTTTTTGGACGATCACCATCTGCTAAGGGCACCTGCCAATACCCCGAACGCAAATCTAACGACGAAAAAAACTCGGCACCTTGTAAGCAATCAAGGGCGTCATCAATCCTGGGCAAAGGGTATACGTCTTTGCGAGTGATCTTATTTAAGCGCCTGTAATCAACGCAGAAGCGAATTGTACCATCCTTCTTCTTAACAAGAACGACAGGTGATGCCCACGGACTTTGGGAAGGTCGGATAACGTCGCGCTTGAGCATATCGTCAACGTGTTCGGTGATAACCTGACGTTCCGTGGCGGAAACACGGTATGGTCGCTGTCGTACTGGCGCGTTGGAACCTGCGTCGATGCGGTGGAAAAAACTGGGAGTTCGGCCAAGGGTAGGTTGAGCAACGTCAAAGGATTCACGAAACTGGTAGAGCAGCTGAAGGAGCTCAGAGCGTTCAGATGGCGATAGTCCGTCGGCAATCGATGAATCGAAAAGCTCGCAAGGTGGTATATTGGAAGGGTTGAGGGCACTGATGGCGTCGTAGTCACCGGAACAATCTGGTGGCATGGTAAAAATTTGTTCTTTATCAATGGCATGCGCATGTCCAAGAGATTCACCTTGGAACAGTTCAACGGGATACGGAAGGGGATTGATGAGGCAAAGAGCACTGTTTCCTTCAAAAATAGAGAGGGTTGCATAAGGCAGAAGAAGTGATCTTCGACTGAGGAAGAGGCTTGATGGCTCAAAGAATGCAGCTTCGTTCCTAATGCCGTCACAGAACACGGGGAGCAATACAGCTGCTGTCGGAGGAATTTCAGTGCCTTCTTTGACGACGAGTTTGTGTACGGCGGGCGGAATGCGGCTGGTTGGTTGGTCGTAAAACGGGAAAAGTTCAAGCTCCGATCTTGCACAATCAATAACGGCATGGTTACGCGATAAAAAATCCCATCCAAGTATGATGTCGTGTGAGCATGACGACAGGACAATAAACTCAACAGTGTAGTGGTCCTTCGCGATCATCAGTCGGACAGTACAGGCGGCTACAGGCTGAACCGGGTCCCCATTCGCTGTTTGCAAGGACATCATATTAAGAGGCGTCGTCACTTTTCGGAGCTTGCGGCAAAGTTTAGCGTCTATCACGGAAACGGCAGCACCAGTATCTACTAGAGCATATGCTCGAGTACCTTCTACAAAAACTTCGACAATATTCAACGGCAATGTCCGAGGACTTGAGCATTTCGACAGCGCAGTTCTTGCCTCCTGAACTGCGGCGGTTAGTTTCCCTCGTGTTCAGGAGCTGGCCGACGACGCATGGGTGACAGGGAGCGACGACGGGGTGAAGGTGAGTGACCAGACATAGTACGCGGACATTCCCGTGAAGACAAGCTTAACTGAGGGTCAGAATTTTCCAGACGGGATGGAGAAAGGTCCATGAAGCTGTTCTGTGTCCGGGCGTCTGTGTATCCCGGCACGCGACGACGGCAGTAACGGGCGATATGGCCAGGGCCGCCGCACGCAAAACAGATGGGCCGGTTATCGCGCGTTCTCCAAGTATTGGCGACGAGGGGACCAGTCCATGCGGCAGATGGGTGAGTCGAGGTTGTGGCGGCAATGGGAGGAGCCCAGGCGGTGGACGGCTGAGTCGGGGCTGAGGTATACGGCAGTCCCTGGAACGACGGGGCGTGGTGTCGCTGCTGCCGCTTTAGTGCCTCAGCGTAAGTAAGAGGCGCGGTGACGGGGGGCTGCTGCAAGGGCACTGGCATAGCCTCGGAAATCTGCTCCTGGACCACATGTCGGAGCATGGGAGCCAATGGTGGTGGGTGTCGCAGTGGCTGTTGGTGCGAGAGCTCCTGGCGTTGAGCAAAAGGCAGCAGAGAAAGCTGCCGAGCCACTTCCTCTCGCACGAAGTCTTTCATTTGTGCGAGAAGGCTTGTCTGGTCAGTTATAGCGTCCAGTGCGGTCACTGGTTAGATTGTCTGGAATGAGCGTCGCGTCTGAGCTCGTTGCCTCCGCAATTCATCATAGCTTTGGCACAAAGTCACTACTTCTGCCACAGTGCTTGGAGACTTCGCGAGAAGCATCTGGAAATCGTCATCGTCGACACCCTTCATAATGTGCTGTATCTTCGCACTCTCGCTCATGGAAGCATCGACGCGCCGGCAGAGATCAATCACATCTTCTATATATGATGTGAAAGTTTCACCTCGCTCCTGTGCCAGTGTGCGCAGACGTAGTTCAGCGCGTAGCTTCCGTAAGGCAGGACGACCAAAAACGGCACGTATTGCCTCCTTTGAAGGCGGACCAATTCGCGAACTCGGTTTCGTGGTTCGTATACCACAGCTTGGCCACGTCGGTGAGATAAAAATTGACAGTGCCTAACTTAGCAGCGTCATCCCACCTGTTGGGTCCACTGACCTTCTCGTATGACGACAGCCAGTCCTCGACGTCCTGGTCTTCGGCTCCGGCAAAGATCGGGGGGTCTCGCTGATGAACCGGGCCGGGGCAAGCAGCGGCCGCGAGAGGTGCTGTCTGTTGGGCAGCGTCAACTTGCATGGTCGACGGCAGGGTGCGAGCTCGGAGTTCCAGGTTGTAGGCGATGTGGTTACCCAGCACGATCCACCAAATGTAAAGAGGTTTATTGGGCGAACCAAACGGGCAGGTGGGAGATTGGAGATAGCGACAGGACGAGGAAGATGGAGGAGCTCGAGCACCGATCTCGTGGTGCCTTACTCTGCGATGATGCTTGCTGTTCCCTTTCGTTGTCATCATTCCTTTATTATAGTTGTAAGATTTTTTCAACTAGGTGGCGACACACTGCGCTCGAAGCTGGGAGCCCGGCGTAACACGGCTGCATGCTGTAAAAGGCATCCGATAAGAGACAGCGCCACCGCAGCGTCACCGGAGGCTTACGTCACCGACAGTGGCTATCAACACAGGCTGCAAGCTCAAAAGATCATCATGGCTCCACACCTCTGACGAGCGTAGCGTCAGTACGCTCGATCTGATACTGAACAGTTGTGTTTTCACAATTGAATCCCTCGTTTTGTCAACCCATCATCCCACAACTGCAAAAGAAGTGTAATATTTTGTCGCTGCAGTATAAGGCACAGAGTAAAACGACTGTCCACGCAATTGTAGTGCTCTGCTAACACACCATAAAAACATGTACATGCATAGTAGCATGCTGTTGCTGAAATACCACATAATAATGATCCTAAATTCCATGTGACTTGATTTTAATAACATCTTTATGGCATTACGTGAAATAGTAGATGGAAGAGAGCACATCTAACCCTATCAACATTCACAAAACTCATGACGATGATAAGGATTGATTGACATGTGTTATTAGCAAGTAAAAATATGTTAGGTAGAGAAATGTATCAGGTGGTTCAAACACAAAAATGTTCAATTGGAAGATTAGAAAATGCTCTTCCTTCTGACTGTGAAACAATTTCGTCCGGGAGACAGCTTCATAAACATTTAGCACGATACAAAGCAAATTTATTAAAGATCCGTGCATTGTTATAAATTTCAGAAATTTAAATCAGCTTAGTCACATTTGCTTTATCCCACCTATGTCAATCTGCAAGTAAGCAAAAGTAAAGAAGCCTGATATTAACGTGTGTCGAAAACGTGGGTAACAATTTAGAGTACCAGGCACTCTACTATGGGAGAGCTGGAAGCCGTTCCACGGGCCTCGCACTTAATGAGGCCGTATCCACAAAAATCAATCAGGACTCTGAAAGGGACGAAGGACGTGTTCAGAGAGAAAAAGTTCAACGATTTCGAGTACTTCCTACTCAACTATGGAATATGAGTGAGAGCACCGCACATTGCTCGCGAATAATGATCGTATGCATACGAATCTCGCAAAATGAACGACTAATCAACACAAACCACACAAACCACAATAGTGGTGCTGAATACAGTATGCACTGAGAGCTGCGTGACTGAAAAACAACAAAACTAAGGTAGGCCAGAAAATTCGACGTGCTGAGGCGTGTGCTGATACGCACGAATTTTAAACCAAGCCCGCAGAACTTTTCAAATTGTTGCAAAGGCAATGTGAACAAAAACGTTGATTACACCAAAGTAGGATGACTTATCGAGTTGGAATTTTTTGTAGTGACACCATCAGATGTTTTTTTTTCTGGTCGTGTTCTATCCTCCTCAACCATCCCTCGTCAAGAATATGAAATAAACAGCGCTTGCGTAAATGCCGCAAAGCAAGCCCCTTTAAAGGGGGATTCGCTCGCAGGATTTCAAGCTGGACGGTTGTGCCCTCGCGATCTCCGACGCCAGCAAGGCTCCCGCCGACTGGTTCGCCCTCCGCGGTCTCCTGACGCCGTGTAGCTCTCGCATTGTGGCACCCCGCCCTTGGACTGCTTCGACCGGATCCCCATTTTCCTATCTCCTTCTTTTTCTGTCGCTTGCCTGTCTTCTTCTTCGTCTATTTTCCTTCTATTCTTTTTATCCCTCCTTCCCCCCCACCCCTATAGGGCACCGCGCCGTGTCGCCTGAAGGCAGACAGAAATTAGCTGCCTTTTTCCTGTTTCTTCTAACCACTACCACCACCAGCCCCTTTAAAGAATGAGCTCACCGAACTTCAGCGCGGCATGTTAGTCCAACGACAACGTAGCCAAGACATACGTTCGTGCGTCCCCGAAATCCCTGAGCGAAGGAACAGCATGCATTGATAAGCCGACGCTGGTGTAAAGAGGCACGTCGTTAGGATTGCGAGAGCAAGAGCCTCGGCATTTTATGATGGCGCCAGCTTGGATGTCATTGATGTCGCTGTCTTCTTACGTTCGTTTACTTTCACCTCAGTAGCATTCTTGATTTATTTCTCTACTAAGCTTTCCAACGCAACCTTACTAAGACTAGACAAATCTGTGTACTACCCATCATTCCCATGCTCGCTGAAACGCCGTCCACTGCAGCTCCCATAGACACTAGCACCTGAGTTCCCTCTCCAGTGTGCCCCGCCGCGGTGGTCTAGTGGCTAAGGTACTCGGCTGCTGACCCGCAGGTCGCGGGTCCGAATCCCGGCTGCGGCGGCTGCATTTCCGATGGGGGCGAAAAATGCTGTAGGCCCGTGTGCTCAGATTTGGGTGCACGTTAAAGAACCCCAGGTGGTCTAAATTTCCGGAGCCCTCCACTACGGCGTCTCTCATAATCATATAGTGGTTTTGGGACGTTAAACCCCACATATCAATCAATCAAATCCCTCTCCAGTGTACCTATGGGAAACTATAAGCCCGGCACTAGAATCTTCGAATATAAAAATTGGAAGGGAGCGAACAGAATTAAGAGGGGGTCAAGCGGTGAAGGGGAGTACTCTCCCGTTATAGCGAATGTCAGCGGCATTGCCGTTAGCCCGTAAGGTGTAATTTTAAAGCGTAAGCTGTAAAGTAAAAACAGATAGGGGCTGCAAACTGACCATCTAGAGCTGAACAGAAGGAATAGAAAGCAGTGTGCTCAAAGCTGAGGAGGCGTAAAAAATGTAAAGGAACGACACGAGGTGAATTCGAAATAAATTAATACGCATTGGAATAACTGTATATAATCATTGCAACGTGCTTACCATCTGCGATTGGTTGTATGCATCGTTTCAGGACAAAAAATAAGAAAACAATAAAGCGACGGATATGAAGTGAAATAAAAACAAAGTGTAAACGCTGTTTTCATGTTTGCATATTGCATATACTATATCTAGTTGTTTTTATGCGCTATAGTGAGCGTGCGTCTAATTATATGAGTACTGTAGTAACACAGCCGTAACGTAGTCCCTGAATAGACCAGTACAACCAGACGCAGTAAATGCATGAAGAAACGACACTAGTTTCAACCAGATGGTGTTTATAAAGAGACGCTGCACGTGCCGAGGAGATACCGTTATTTGTTGTTGCTTTCTGAAAAGTCATTTCGAGTTTTTGTACGTCTAAGAACGTCGCAAGTTTTGCGTGAACCTCAAGTTCGAAACAGCGTCTTCGTCTTCAGGTGAGCGTGCGTCGCCCTCCAGCTATTCCGACGACTCGCCGAAGGAGCTTGTGATGAATTTCTCTCAAAAAAGGCTGTGTAAACAGCCGTAGCCAATTGTGTGCAGTGGGATTACATGAACGTGGCCGTCGTTCAAAACGCGAGCCGAACCGGACTACTTCGCAGAGCAGTACAGAAGCAGTAGCTCCACCCACGTAGCCTTCACCTTCATTGCCACAGAAAGTTGCCCCCGAGCATAGTCATGATTTGATAGTGTTTGCCGAATGTGCTCCACCCCATTCTCATTCTCCTAGTTACTTGAATGTCGTGGTTTGGCTCCGCTGTTATTACCTGTCCCAAGTAGATGTAGTCATTAATAACTTCGGGGGCACTAGTCCCTACCTCGAAGCGCTGTTTTCTTCCGAGGTCATTCTACATTACTTTCGTTTTCTGCAGAATGATTTTAAGGCCTACCTTTCTGCTCTGCTTGTCTAATTCACTAATCATGGGTTGCAATCTGTCCCCTGAGTTACTCAGCAATGCAATGTCATTAGCAATGTGCAGGTTACTATGGTACTCTCTATTATTTCTTATCCATAATGCCTAGTTCACACTGAAACATCCGCTTTCTACAGCGACCGGAATTCCTCTGCCACCGAAACGCAGCGTCCTTCCCACTGGACGCGCCCCGCGCCGCCGAATATGCCATCAACTACGGGGTGAACGCGGGTTGGATGCGCTGTCACCCAGTTGTTGTCGCGGCTTACAAACGCTACTACGCTATCCGGTGGTGTATACTTTGACAATTTTCGTACGCAAGAAGCAAGAAAAGACAGTACTGCTTACTTTGCTGGCAAGTGGCTGTCTTGTAATGCACGAAGAGCAGAAAAACCACCGATGCCAGTGGCGTTGGTGGGTTTGTTTTGCTCTGCAAGACCGCAACAAGCTCGGTCACGCCAACAGCAAGCTCGGTCACCTCTTTCGCGAAATACGGAGGCGAAGTAGGCACAGAGTAGATTAAACTTCCGTTGGTTTCAACATTCAGTAACATGCACTGCGGCATAACAAGTGAGTAGGGCTTGGCGGCCATTTTTCGAAATTCCTTGACTAGCGCTCCTATTGGTCTGCGGTGGCAGACGAATAGGAGCGGCAGAGCGGCAATTCGGCGGCAGACGCCGCGAAAATCGGTCCGAGAGCGATCGGCGCGAAGAGGGCCCTTTCGGTGGAACTCGCCACCGCCGAACCGGATTCAGAGCACTTTCGGCGGCCGGGATGCTCAGTGTGAATGCGGCCTTACTCTTTTCATTCTAGGCCTCCGAAAACTTCCTGTAAGCATGCGGTAAATACCATTGGGGAGATTGTATCCCCCTTTTTCTTACACCCTTATCTAATAGTATTTTGTTGCTTTCTTTATGAAACACTATATCGGCAGTTGATACTCTATATATTTCTTCCAGGATGTTTATATATGGTTTTTCGACGCCCTGAGTCCACAGTCTCCACAGGGTTAAGGGTATCATAGTTGAAATCAAGAAGAAGTGAACATGAGCCGGGCATACAGCACGTAGGCAGGGTAACCGCCGGTCATTAAGGGTAACTGACTGGATTCTCAGAGAAGGCAAGCGGGCTAGTGGGAGACAGAATGTTTGGAAGGCAGATGGTTTGCGGGTATAAAGTTGCAGCAGCAAGCAAAAGACCGAGTTGACTGGCGGAACATGGGAGAGGCCTTTGTCCTGCAGTTGACGTAGTCAGGCTGATGATGATGATGATGATGATGATGATGATGATGATGATGATGATGATGATGATGATGATGATGATACACTATTCTATAGACACTCAAGAAAGCGTATCTTCAATGCATGCTGTGACAAAAACGTAAAAAGGGCAAATTCACGAGAAAGGCATAGAAAGTACAAATGCACGAATTACGAAATCGGGGTGTGACCTTGATTCTTACAGTAAAGCTCTCGTTTGTGATAGCTGGTGCTTTCTTGAATGCATACTGCAGGGCTGTGCCAAAAAACACAGACGAAGGGAAGTACAGAACAGAGTTTCCTAAGGAGCTGCAAAATTTACATGGTTTCCTGAACTCATGCCTCTTAGTCCTGTAGGACAGGGAGTGCACATGTTTACGAAATTTCCAGTGCACTTCTGCGCATGCAATTGCTGATCATTGTTATATTGCATATCACATTGAATATTGTTTGTTTGGCGCTTGCCATGTAGTCTTCTGATCTGATGTCTTTTGGTTTTTATTTTTATAGGCACGTATCAGGCTGATGTTTGTTTATATTGAGCTTCTTCGACCTCCAGTATCAAAGATGGGTTTTGCGTCCGTCTTGTGTACTTCCCTTGATCCGAATTTCTCAACACAAAATTGTTTTATGCCGGGGTCTACCACGGCCGACACTGACGTATTTCCGTCATTGATATGACGTAAAATATGTACTAAAAGATTAGAAAAAAAAGAACGAGAATAAAAAGTTCCGTCACTGGGTGCCGAACCTATGACGACTAGTCAGCAGCGCGCAGCTCGAAATTACTAGGCCACGAAGCGTACGTTCATCAGTTTGCTAATGGAAAGCTATTGACATACACCATAATGCGTTTGGCGATACTCAAATCTCCGCAGCTTTAGCGTGTTTTTGCCATTAGTAATACGATGGCGCGAATAGCGCGCGTTGAGCGCGCTGTAAACGTCGTCGCCATAATGCGCGGGACTACACGGGGCGTGGTCTCTCATGCGCGCGTGCTCATTTCGTGATTCGGGAGCGTACGAACTTCGCTCACTGCCGCGGCCACGTTTGCGAAAAGAGCACGCTGCTCACACATGATGAACTGTTACAGTTGTTCGCTCTCGTCCTGTGATACTTGCGCGTTCGTTCTGTTCTGTTCTGTTCTGTTCTGTTTTAACTGTTTTGCTGTGGAGAGGTTGAGGAGCCTATTGCCTCGGCTACTCCATATCACAGAGTTGTGCAGCGAAAAATAAAATAATAATACAGAACGGTACCCTAAAACTAACAATACGGAAAAGGAAAAAAAACACATATTAGCACACTGAAACCAGTTCAAATAACATGTCAATACACAGTTTTCTTCACGCAGTTCACACAGTCATAAACTACTTACACGCACACCCTACTCCTCTAATGCCAGTATATACATGGCCACACTTTACATAATACCCATTTCTGGCTGTCAGTCATAAGCGCTTGTCCAGTCCGGTCTCCACTAAAAAGTCTGTCAGGAAGATTATTGCCTTTTTCTGAAGATGCATCTCAGGCCATGGTCCAAGTAGTTTCTTTATTGTGAGGGGCCGTCTGTCCAAACTTGCTAATTTGTTCTTTAATTTTTCTCTTTCTTTCGCGTATTTAATGCACTCCAAAAGAATATGGCGAACATTTTCTTCTGCATGACCACAATGGCATTCCGGTGAGTTGGACCGATGTATCTTGTGCAGGAAGCTGTTTGTGTATGCTACTTCCAATCTAAGTCGGTGGATCAATGTCTCTAGGTGTCGAGGAAGGTCTGTCGCTATGGAAAATTTTCTGTGTGGATCAACTTCATAAAGTACCGTTTCCTTTGATTTAGGGCTCTCAAACCACTTCTCCATCGAACAATGGTTAGCTCCTTGCGATATAAAATGTCGAATATCCGTCCCAGATATAGGGATTGTGCAATTCCGTCCTTCCTTCAATGCTTTCTTCGCGAGACTATCAGCATCTTCATTTCCCTTTATTCCAATGTGGCTGGGTATCCATTGGAATACGATGTCGTGACCCTGCGATGAGGCATATTCCACAGTTTCTGCGATACATTGTGGTATTTCACCATTTCTGTAAGGTGATCTCGCATTTCTGATTAGCTGAAGAGCAGGTTTGCTATCAGTGCATATCACCCATTTTCGTGGATCTGGATTCTCGCAGATAAGCTTAACTGCTTCAAAGATAGCCACCAATTCTGCTGTCGTCGATGAAGACTTGTGCGATAATTTGTACATCTTCTTTTCCTGAATTTCGGGTATAAAGACCGCACAGGCTGACGCTTCTTCTGTGCATGATCCATCTGTATATATCTTCGTTTTTTCATTATGCATTACATGAAGCTGATGAAGTACCAACTGTGCCGCTACTAGAGGTGCCATGGCTGCTTTCTTCTCTATGCCGTCTATTTCACGGATAACGTTGAGAAGTGGCAGCGTCCAAGGTGGTTTTGAAGGTTTCCATTGTTTAAATTCTGGTACTACTGCTTCAAATGATGATATAGTATCCTGTAGTCTCGTTGCCGTTCTTTGTGTTAGTGCACCAGATAAAAAATGACTTTCATGTTGCGTGAAAATTCTAAATAAATTTCGAGATGTTTCTTTAGTTCGCAGTACTGCCAAAGGTGGCTCTCGAGCCTCCGCATACACTAAATCACTGGAAGTTGACCGGGGTAAACCCAGACATACCCTCAAGCTCCTTGCCAATAACAAGTGAAGTCTCCTTTCGGTGGAGGCTGGGAGTCCGTGCAGCAGGGGCAGTGAGTAAGTTACGATGGGGCGTATCCAGGCAACATGTAGGGCTAATAACGACTCTGTAGTACCACCCCATTTGGCCCCGCAGAGATGCCGGAGGATTCGAATGCCCTGATTCACTTTTTGTTCCAGGGACTGGACATGAGGCGACCATGTTAGTCTCCAGTCTAAAATTACTCCCAAGAATTTATGAGTTTTAACCATTTTAATAGGCTGATTTTGCAGAATAATCTGGAAATTTCCAGGTCTTTTTAATGTAAACGGAAGTATGGCTGTTTTGGCCAGACTCAGTGCCATACCTCTTTTTTTAGAAAATGGTCTACATTATCCAATCCTTCTTGTAGAGTTTTTTGTATATCCAAAAACGATGGACCAGACGTCCATATGCTTATATCATCAGCATATACTGAACATCTGATGTTGGGTGGAAGATTATACGGGAGCTGCGCCATGACTGCATTAAAGAGAGTAGGGCTTAGTACGCTGCCCTGTGGCACTCCTTGGTTGACGACATGTTCTGACGTTGGGCCCTCCTGCGTAACTACAAAAATTTTCCGGTGCTTGAGGAAGTCATCGATCCAACGCAGTATCTTGCCCTTGAATCCCTGTAACGCCAGGCCTTCCAGAACGTGAACGTGACTCACTGTGTCGTATGCTTGGTGGACATCAAGGAATACAGCAACAGTGATGTTTCCTTGCGTTCGTTGGTTTTCCACATCTGTGACCAAATCCAGAATACAGTCCATTGTGCATCTACCTCTTCTGAAGCCGGCTATGCTTTCTGGTAGTAGTTTTTTCATGTCTTGCCTCCATAAAATTCGTTCATTGATCATTTTTTCCATCACTTTTGAAAAACAACTTGTCAAACTAACCGGCCTAAACGATTCCAACTGCATAGGGCTTTTCCCTGGCTTTAGCAACGGTACTACTTTTGATATCTTCCAACTTTCCGGAACTTTTTCTTCTTGCCAAATTATATTATAGATGTCCAACAGGTGTAATTTTCTTTTTTTGCACAAATTAGCAAGAGCAGCGTATGTAACTCCATCTGTTCCTGGTGAACTTGTTCGTTTTACTGAAGACAACACATATTGGAGCTCCTCTGGTGTGAAGCTGTCATCCAGATCTGATGAACTGATCGCAGAGGACTTTGTTACAACCGCCGAAGCTGATTCTGCTGAGGATTTATATTCGCTCGTTTGGGCGGTCTCTCCATTTCTCAGTATAAGATCGCAAAATTCTTCGGCAATCACACGTTCGCTAACTCCTCGAGACAGCGCTAGAGCCTGTAGTGGTCTCGAGTGGACTACTGGCTGTCGGAGGGCGCGTACCATGTTCCACAGTTGAGTCGCCGAGGTAAATGGGGAAAGTGAGACACATAAATCTTGCCACCTTTTGGTTGAAAGCTTCTGCAGTTGGTTACGCATTGTAGTGTGTACTTTCTGTGCAACGTTGAAATCTTCTAAATTACCTGACCTGCGATATCTTCTTTCAGATCGGCGTCGTATTGCCCGAAGCCTCTCATACTCAGCGTCAACCCCCGAATACCCATCTGGAATGGGTGCTGTACGAGTTGCTTTTGTTAGAAAATTTTTTATCTTCGATGCATACGTTTCTGCGTCAGAACAGGGTTCAAGATTTTGTCTCTGTAGTTCTCGAAAGATTGCCCAGTTTGTAATTCTTGTTGTGCGGTTATTTCTTGTTTTCTTCAACTTTGGGTGATATATGAATACTGGCAAGTGGTCACTTCCTCTTGTGTCAGCGTCTGCAGTCCAGTCTGCTCCAGCCGCTAATTCAGAGGAGCACACAGTAATGTCTAGTACGCTGCAGTAGTTAAGCCCCCGTAGAAACGTTGGAGAACCATCATTTAGTATAGTGTAACCATAATCTTCGCATATTTTTACTATAGCAGATCCCCTTACACTACAACGCTCACTACCCCACAATTCATGGTGCGCGTTAAAATCACCACATATAATTATGGGATCATGGTCAGATCTACACACTGCAGCCAACTCTGCGTATGAAACGTTTGCTTGAGGGTGCACGTAAACACTAACTTCAGTTACAGTAACGTTACCAAACTTCACTTTGCATCTAACAATTCCTGCGCATCTGTTTTTGAAGTGGCCACAAGTGTCGACGGAATATCGCGTCTCACACACAACATCACTCTGCTTTTTGCAGCAGGACGGTCTGCTTGGTACACCACATAATTGGACAAGCGAAAGTTAGTGGATACTCTTGTTTCGGAAATACACAAAATCGGAAACCCGTGCTGAGCGACGAATTTCCGAAAATCTCCACTCTTATTCTGCAAACCGTTGCAGTTCCACTGGAATATTGCACTTCTTTGTACCAGTTAGATAGTCCGGTAGCCATGATTACGACAAGAGAAGATGCTCAACATCTAGCAGCAATTTCACTTCTGGTAAAGAACCTGCTTGTGGCAGGGATCGTAGAATTGCTTTGAGAGCCGCAAAGATTATTGGCAAAATAACTTGCTCGCTTCCGGCTGTCTCCGCCGAGATCGCATTTCTCGAAGAAGTTTTGCTCAGCAAGCTGCTGTGACCCTTCCCTTTGGTAGTCAGTGGCTCCTTGGCTGTGTCTGGCCTGGTAGAAAGTTCCACTTCAGCATGTTCCTGGGCCCGGACTTCTTTTCCAACGCGATGTTTGGTGCTGAGCGCTTCAATACTTCCGAGTAAGAGTCATGGCGCCACTGTTTTGCACTTTTTGTGCCGCAGGAAACATCTTCCACTATATCCGCATTGGGTGCTGGACCTTTTTGTATCTTATGGTACCCTTTTACAACTCTCTCTCTTTGTGCCGCTGATGCCAAACGGTTTCGCGAGCAGCCTGAGAACGACGCCGGATGTGGTCCAGCACAGTTTGCACACTTAGGTTGACGCTTCGAGGTGCATTCTTTGTAATCATGTGCGCCCGCACATACCTTGCATCTCTTGGTTCCCCTGCAAGTCTTAGCCTTATGCCCATATCTCTGGCAGTTGTAACACCTTACCACCGGCTCAATGTATTCCTCGACAGTGTGAACCGTAAAGCCGAGAGCAACTCTTTTTGGCAATGGCATGTCATGTCTAAACTGGAGTATTACATTACGTATGGGCTGCATTGTGGCACTTCCATCTTCATTTCTTACCCATCTCCTTTTGTCGTGTGACCGAGATTACTCCAGCATCTTTAAGATAATCCAGTAGGTCATATCACTGTATTCGAGTGGAACATCTCTTATCTTTGCTAGGGTCTTCATGTAAGACTGAGGTATCATCACTTGTACAGGCAATCCAGCCAGACTCTTGATCATCAGTAACTTGTTTGCCGAGTACAAAGACCGTACTCCAACACAAAAACTTCGTCTCTGTTGATTCTTGATGATGTAACTTCTCATTTATAGCGGATTATCTCAGACCTATGCGATGGATTCACCTTCCAGAAGGAGTCCTCAGGCAGCGATTGGTCTGATACCACCGGTATCCCCGTAGCTCGGTTCTTGTGAATGGGTGACCACCGTGTAAGCTCCCTCGTCTTCTTGGGTGCTTCTGTATCCA
>WOVY01010303.1:0-183954 GCA_013436015.1 Rhipicephalus annulatus | reverse complement strand
GCGGCCGATCTCTCGCGGGCCCAATTAACAAGGACCGCCCCGGCCAGATTGGGCCCGCTGGCGGTCCACAATGCAGCCACTACGGCGAACGACGTCGGCACCGCTTTCTCAACGCACCGCGGGAGGGAGGGTGGAGAGACGGTGGCAGCGAGCCTGTGCTAAAGACGTTAGGCCTAGCGCGCGATGCCCGCCCCCCTTTATTCCATGCGCGGCAGGAATCGCGAGCCTGCGGTGCTTTAGTACTACACCGTGCGACCGCAGGCACGCGAGAAAGCAAACAAGCAGGCATACGAGCGAGTGGTTGCCCCCCCCCCTCCTCAGCTGCAAATGGCGAGGAAAGGCAATGAGAGGCCCCGCGTAATTAGCGCAGGAAGCCGAGAAGCCGGTGACTATATTGGCGACAAGGAGTAGACAGCGCGTGGCCATCGTTTCATCGGGATGGGAAAATTTATTTTAGGGAGGCAATCGGCTTTTTATGTATACCGGGCTCACCGCAGATTAATTAGGCGAGAATTTAAATCGATGGCGAACCTACAGCTAGGCAGTTCCTAATGCAGACATGTTGCTTTTGATGCTGGCTTGTGAATCGACACTGCACAGCCAAACACTCGCGCACTTAATTCTAACGCGAGTTCTAACCCCAAGTTTGTCTCCCAGAGGACTAGCTTTTATTTTGTCGCGAACATGAGTCGCACTGTTCGGCGGTCTCACTTTCGGCCCCCGTGCGAGAATATGTCCGTGTGAGCGATGCCCTGTCTTGTAAGATTCGCCTGCAGTGTTGTTCCTCCGGGAGTACGTGTGCACCTCACGCTGGAAGTGACAATGCGCGATTGCGAACAGCTAAACGACGTTGCGTATTTGTGTAGAATGCTGATATTAAGGACGAGGAAGAGCTTCGAAATGCGTCCCTTGAGAAAAACGCGCGTTCACATACTATCGCGCTTAAAGCGGGCAGCCCAAGGAAGGAAGGAAAACAGGGGGAAAAGAACAGCAGGGAGGTTAACCAGCCTATAGGCAGCCGGTTTGCTACCCTGCACATGAGAGGGGATGGGGGAGATGAAAGATAGAGAGCAGAGAGGGAAGAGAGAAAACACAGCACATTAGGCAGCACACGCGCGCACACTCAGTCATAGTCCAGTCTTGTCTTCGCGTCGCCGTGTGTGACGTTGCTGTTACAGTCACTTGTTCAAGGCCGTGTCACACGTGGAATTTCAACAGAGCTTTCGTCGCCTTCTGTTGCAATGTCTTCTCTCGGGCACTTGACAGAATAGTGTCCACAGACATTTGGCTGTTGTCGATGCGAGCAAAAGCGGACGCCAGTGACGTGGGCAGCCCAAGGAACTGTCTTATGCAGTAATGGATTTGCTGAACCAGTTCGAGCTTCGGTCACGACATTCCTATAGTTTAGAAATCAATGCTTTATTACCTACTTTATTAAACAACGCAAGTACCGTCCGTGTTGTTTGTTTCTGCTAAAGCTGAAACTAAGAATTCCCCCTCGGGAAACCCGTCGTGGATGCTGCACAGATAAGCCTAACCCGCATGCGAATGAAGTACTGGAAACGCATTTGTTAGATGGTAGTTTGGGGCCAAGTGTTTTTGCGTGACGTAATCTAGTCAATGAGCCTGTTATACTTTTGATTCTTTCCTGTATCGACAAGCCATCCGAATCACTATTTCTGCCACTAAATGTAACGCGCTTAGGCGAGTTTAGGGTTCGGAGAGCGACTCCTTCTCCCGATGAGAAAATCCGCACAATTCCAATAAATCTCTTTCGTGGACAGACGTGCGCGTCGACTCTCTTCACCAACCAGGTGAGTTAAACTCGTTTTTTTTTTTCTGAATCTGCTCCAATATCCTATAGTATACGCTGAACGCTAAAGAATACAACGCACCTTTCGTAGTGTTTGTTTCTTGAATTGTATCTTCGCCGAGCAAGAACATTCCTTTTTCCTCAGCTCGCGTACTTTTTCGCACTCCTGCCTCTGAGCGATGACGGATTCGTATCGGCTGTCTTCCCCGAGGGAACGAGGAGTAAAAAAAAAAGAAAGGTTTATCTTTTTCTAGCGCGCTCCTTTTCCAGTCTTTTTCCCCCCTCTCTTTCTACCTTAAGCTGGCATCAATCGAGTTCTTTGCGTTTTGAGAAAACAACTGGGATGCCCGCTTTCGTAAGGCTTTCGGGGGGAGAAATTAAATCGCCGCACTGCACTCCATGATATCTTTGGAAAACTCTTCCTCCAGGCTCTTACCAAACTTTCGGTTGTTTTCCTTCAATACAAAGTGACGAAAAGAACATGCTAGTTTCTCGATCGCGCAATGCTGAATGCGCAAGCCGGTGCTTGTGCTGCGTCGCCAAAGTCGTTACAATCCGCTTATAAGCGTCGCAAAACAAGCGGCCGGGAATGAACTCCGGGCAGCCCGTTTTGCTTCGCATTCCTCACGCATTTGGAACATGGACTCGCGCACAGAAAACAGAAAATATAGAAAGAACTTACGCACGCTGTTTCGCAAACGTCGTGCTCTGGAGAAGGCTCAATCTCCCGATATTAGGAGCTGGAAAACGTGGAGGGTCTTGGAGATAACGCAGATTATAAAATGAGAAATGAAAGAGCAAAGATGCACGTGGCTTAAGAATGACACTCGGGTGCTGTCGCTGCTATTTGATGCCAAGCGAAACGAGGGTGTTTCCAAAATTACGAAGGCCTCTTCGTAGGTTTTCTAACTCGTCGGTAAAAAAAAATACAGTCGATAGAAAATATGCAAAGCTCGGGCGCATTACGAGAAACCAAGACGTCTGGAGAAGATGCTTGACTTGACAAGGGCTTCCAACAGTGCATGAAGCGCTTTCGATCACAACGATCCTATTTTATACTTTTATCATTTTACCATTCGTAATAATCTTGGAAGAGCATCTATGAAGCTAAGTAGGATGTAAAATATAGCAGACGAACGTACATTTGGGTGGTCAATAAAATCACGCAAACCCTTTTTTCTTCTAACTTGCCAAATGCTCAAACTTTCTTGTATGCGTGTCTGTTTCAATACAACATTAGCTTTTCTATAACAATCGCGAATCCCACCATGCGCAAAATAAAGTGATTGGGTATAACTTAACAGTGCTCGGATAAATATTATGTACAGAAAATTTTTGTCGGATGTGTTTAAGTGTAAGGAAGGAAGGAAGGAAAATAGAGGGAAAAGAGAGGCAGGGAGGTTAACCAGCCTATAGGCAGCCGGTTTGCTACCCTGCGCATGGGAGAGGTATGGGGGAGATGAAAGAGAGTAGAGAGGGAAGAGAGAAACAGCCCATTCGGCAGCACACGCGCGCACACTCAGTCATAGTTCAGTCTTGTCTTGTCTTGTCTTGTGTGTAAAGGAAGTGTAAAGGAAGTGTAAAGGAAGTGTGTAAAGGAATTAAGTGTAAAGGAAGTTTTTTTACAGCCTAAGAGACACAGGCCAAGGTTCAGCAGTTTCGCGCGGCTTATTGAGAGCCGTGCTGTGCGTGCCCGAGGAGCAGTGACGTCACACGTCGCGCAGCTGGTGCCCTGAAGAAGGCCTGGAAGCTTCTAGAGTGACGTGTCATTAATGAGTTGGCGCTTGGCTCACATGAGCTTGCTCGCTAGTCCGTTCATTAATCTATTCAGACATCATGTCTGCCTGCCTGTCTGATAAGCCACTGCGAATTCTTTTCGTTCTTTTTATGATCGTATATCCCTTTAAGATATATATTAGGGTTAATATGGCTTTAGAAACATATTTTCACGTTCACGCAGAATTAAACAAGAAGGTGGATGAAAACGCCGCCGACGAACGATTAAGCTTGGCTTCAATGATAGAACGTGAGAGAGTAATCGTACCCCAGTCGCATAGCCTTCTCGATAGGTAGCTCACTTGCTTTGCCGCTGGACACCTCCGACAAAAGGAAAGCAATGTCTATGAGAGTAAAATTGTTTATAACTTTTGTTTAATTGTCCGTTTATAACTATCCTAGGATGGCTACTGCAATTACAGTTGTCAAGCGCACTCTACACCAAAACTATTTCTTCTGCTGGCTTCACATCCGTAAGAAGACAAGCGGACATATGCAAAGGCTTTCTTCCTCGATACTTTTTCTGACGATGATCATTAAGTGAATCTGAGTCATTTTTAATGGTTCAACCTTCAACCCCTCACTTTCTCTGCAATACACATGTCCTGATGCCAGGTGCCGTTCTATGCTTCTGCCATGCAATACTGTGTAGAATCGCATAACATCTGTATAGAATTTTTAAGGGCCGAAGCTCTTTAAGGTCAAGGCTTGTCCGTTGGCATTGGCGTTGTGTGCCGTAGCCGCCGTTGACGATGACGATGAACATGACCGATGACGATGAAGAACAAGCATATTCCAGACCACACATTCTGTTTTCCACGGCACAGAACATGCAAGTGACACACTATGCGTCATGGCTACGGTGATGATGACGACGATGATAACGAACAACGACTGCCTTGTGCAGCATATGACGTCTAGAGATGCTCTACCGTGCATTTTGTTTAACTGATTGATTTGTGGGGTTTAACGTCCCAAAACCATCATATGATTATGAGAGGCCGTAGTAGAGGGCTCCGGAAATTTTGACCACCTGAGGTTCTTTAACGTGCACCCAAATCTGAGTACACTGGCCTAAAACATTTCCGCCTCCATCAGAAATGTAGCCGCCACAGCCGGGATTTGATCCCGCGACTGGCGGGTCAGCAGCCGAGTACCTTAGCCACTAGACCACTGTGGCGGGGCCATTTCGTTTAACTGAAAACAACGAACAGCCATCAGGAGAACGTAACCAGACCTCGTTCTTGACAATTTCAGGCTGGTTTAGATACCACAAAGCAGTAATAATGAAGGTAAGACAAACTTTACAACTCAGCACAACATACCGGTTATAACCGATAAACATTGCATATAACTTTACACCGCTTGGCACTTATTTATATGCGCCAGTGTTATGGGTGATTTATGGTAATACCGAACGATTCCACCGCTTGAAGTACTCATCGTTAACGTCATGGACGTACCGTCATTTTTTTTTTGGAATCGGTTTCAACATTAGGTGGGGCTCTGTAGTAGAACACATCCTTGCCACATGTCAAGGAAGTAGAACACGCAAGATTATCACTATTACATAAAGAGACATACTGTTAGAGTGGACAAGAGTGCGATCAAGGGTAGCTGATATTCTAGCTTACTATAAAAAGAATACGCGGACAATAAGCGGTGGGGGACAGGTCGTGTAATGCGAAGGACAGATAACAAAGGGTCGATTGAAGAAACAAAATGTGTACGTAACAAAAAGTGGGAGACGTAGCTGAGGACAGCAGACGGTTAGATGGAGTGACAAAATCAAGAATTTCGCAACATTGAATCGACACGAAATAATCAGATAATCGCGTTAATTTGCAAGTAGAGACCTTTCGTTTGATAAGAAACGCCCGACATTAAAAATGGTGGCGCATTTTACGTATGTGTAATTCGTTTTTGTGTGAAGGAGCCCTCAGAGAGTGGTAGGTTGTTAGACGTTTGTTAAGGTAGCACCATGGAGAAACTTTAAAGTGGATTCCAATGTACTAGCTCAAAACATAAGCTAAGAAAAATGATCAAAAGAAAATCAATGAAATCAAAAGAAAAATTGCAGACTGCCTTAGGCTCTGAGTGGCACGCCGCTGTTTTAGGCTCCGCGATATTTTTGATAACTACATGCGCCCACATTTTCATTGCACAGACATTCCATGTACATAAACCATAACGTGCAGGTGAAGTCACAATTTTATCAACTACTTCTGTGTGATGTGTTCGTACTTACAATGACATCACAAGAACTTGTGGAATATTGACTTCCCAATGCTGAGCCGTTTCTAATGCGATGTAATTCTGGAAGTTCGTTTGTGGTTTTGGTATAAGTGTTTCTAGAAATTTGCCAATCCTGTCATATCGCTGACATGTCTAGCAACGCGATGGGTCACTTAACATTTCCCAGATGACTAGGTTGCCGGTAGCGACGTCAATTTACCCGTTTTGCTACGGGTAATTGTCAGTCTGACTGGCAGGGAAATGAAAAGCTGGCAAGGGCAGAGAAGAACAGGACAAATCACGTCATCGCTGCAAACCACGCACTTCATCCTCGCCCAGCTCACGGAAGTTGGAAATCAAGTCGAAGAGCCCGTTAGTTCAACTCTCTCAACAGCAGGTGCCTCCTACCAAAACAGTCCACCATTGTCTTTTACGTAAAGGATACTGTCCTGCGAACGAAATTTATGACCTAGTCATCAATTCTTCCAATAAAGTTGAACTTTACTGGTGGAATCAATAGAACAGCTCTCGCAGCTGCTGCATGGTCGAATGGTCTTTCATGTGCAACAGACTACGTGGTCCAACGACTGGAACAACTCTTGGAGACGGTTGTCCGGGCTAGCCAGTCACAAATCACTTGTTCTAATATCTGGCGAAAGCTGATAAATTTCCATCTGTGTTTTTGAAGGTTTATCGGTTTTTTGTGTGATGTCCCACTTATTCTGAAGTAGCACTTGATTAGATGTACTGCAACCGATAAACAAAATATTTTGCCTTGCTTTCGTAAAAATCATAATCAGCACTGCATCACGTTTAACGTGGATGATACTTTGAAGCATCTTGCTATTCAATCTGCTTCAGCGTATAGCCTTACACTCTTTTTTAGGCGCACTTGATGTGTGTAGTGAGACAGGTAACAAAGCAATGAGCAAAAAGTTAAGAAATGTTGTGCATTAAGGCAAATTTTTCGAGGGCTCTACAGTCTATTGCAGCACCTACCATTTATGGCCAATGAAAAGATTGGAAAAGCATGTTTCTGAATTCTCCGACAGCACAGTTCAGCGAGCCTAGTAACGTATTTTTTTTGTTTAAACTCAATAAATAACTCTGTACCTGCATCTCTTTTCAATCTTCTTCACAACTTGGTGACCGTGCCAGTGATCCTTGCCCAACTCAGGATATATATACACTCTAGTGGTTGCTTAACAACTGCTAGCCAGTTTGATCCCGCACTCAGGCGCGATCGAATATCGGTTTCTAAGAAGCCGAAACTAAGGGGGCTCATCAAAAGTGTTCATCGCAAATACGGTTGTAGTAGGCTACGGCTGACATATAAATAAGGGAGCTTTGGGTTACGCTATAGTTGAGAGAGGGGGTCGGTAAGACGTCATCAAGCTCCTCGTTAGATCCCGAAGCGTGGCGGCCAGATTCGCAGCTTGTTACCGGGTCAGGGCTGAAAAGAAGAATCTGTTTAGTCCATGATGAAGCCCTAACTAGCCGAACGCTGGGCTAGCACGGCAGCGGGGGCGAAGTGGGCGGAAACAAATGATAACATCTTAAACCTTCGCGCGGCAGAGAAGGAAAAGACCTGAGCGAGGAAGATGGGGAAGTGGAGAAAAAGTGAGCTGGAAGAAGATCCCGATCCGGCACTCGCGATGGCAGGGAGACGGTGAGGGGTGGGGGGCGAAACGAAATAAGAGGCAGCACCAGTTCCCATGAGCAGCGGGAGATTCCTGATCAGGCGTTGCAATGGAAATCGATGCGGCAGTGGTTATCCCTTTAGCCGCGCCTGACTGCCCCCGGTTCCTTTCTGCAGTGTGCGGGAACCCCTCACTCGCGTTTTCTGACGACCCGCTTCTGGCCCCTCTCTCACCCGTGCACCTCTTCATCACGTTCTGTACTTTGAATTATTTTCGCTGACCCCCCTTCGTCTTTCGTTTCTTTAAATGCTCCTTCATAGCCAATATATTTCCACACGTCTTGTTATTGCCCCTTTTCTATGAAACCGTTAGATTGGTATACCCTTTTTTTCTTTTCGATGTCTTTTTTTAAGACTAGATCCTTGCTGTAGCGCCCACCGCTCTGTTCGTTTCTCCGTTGGGTCAGTATCGGCGAACCTCTTTCCCGAGCTCCTTAACTCCCTCTCTTTATCGTAGCTAGCTTCAGTTGCGTTTTCGTGCACCAGCCGCTGCCACTCAAGGCACCGGATGTGATGGTGGTGGTAGTTAGAAGAAAAGAAGGTGCCTAATTTCTGCTGACCCGTAAGGAGCATGGCGCAGTGGCTCCAGCTCTGACGAAGGCCTCCAGCTGTGACGAAGGCCTCCATTCAGTGACGAAGGCCTCCGTTCAGTGACGAAGGCCTCCGTGCATCGCGTGCGCAGCACATTTCAAGGTCTTCCCATAATATTTTTATGGTCGTACGCTGGCCAGCCTAACAATTTACAGCTTCTTTCAGCACATCGGTAACGCAGAGGTGATGGTTGCATAGTTAGTCTGCTTAATGTCAACTCGTCTCTGCGACCACCTGTTTACTTGAAGTGCTTTTGCAAGTGTGCGCTCTTTCCTTTCTCCTAATTGTCCATTTTCTGCTCCTTCCCTTTTGCGCGCAAGTAGGTAATGTATTCGTATTTCATCACTTTTCCCCCGTCTCTAACTACAAAGTCTTTGCACGTCAGGTACTTCCAAAAGTATGTACTACGAGGAGGAGGACTGGGAGAAACGAAAGGCAGGGAAGTTAACCAGATAACCAGACGCGCGTCCGGTTTGCTGTCCTGCACTGGGGAGAAGCGACGAGAGGACTTGAAGAAAAGAAGGAAAATATAGGTAAGAGAGCATCATCAGGGTGTGCCTGTCCACTGCACGTTTAAAAAGCGGTCACCAGTCCGGTCAAATATTCTACGAAAGACCCGTAGTATACCTGTGAGCTCGAAAGGCGAGTTTTCATCGTGATCAAGGAAGGAAAAGCGGCATTGGCAGACTGCTGTAACTGAAAGAGAAAGGAAGAAAATGAGCAAGGAGGTTTCCTACAGTGGTTTATCAAAAAATAAAGGGATACAGAAAATTGCTCATATTTACGCATAAACAAAGACAAGCGAGCAAAGCTTGTCAAAATTATTCGAAGGGCTATTTTTAGTTGATCTGAAAACTTGAGCTCATGTAGCATTTCTTTTTTTGTATTTCTCCGTGCGTAAATCTGCTGCCGACAATATAACTTTAGGGAATGATTTTATATTTGGTGCCAGCATAGTTAGTATTTCGGCATCGCTTGGTCTACATATTTATTTATTTATTTATTTAATTATTTATTTATTACCTACTTACTTGGTAGTACTGTCAAATCTCAATGGGTAATTACAAGAGCGCAATAACAAAAAAAAGACATACAAGAGTGCTACTTCCCACACAAAATAACTTGCCGTACAAATGATACGAGGGTTATAGTAATGTTAAAGGAAAGATGGTTAATTCGACGCACATATCACAAAAAAACCGTTGCACACTGAAGTAAACAATATATATAAAAAGGTGACAAGTACAAACACAAAAAATGTTGGCGTTCTGGTCTGTAATAAGCAATAAGTGGGTGTAAAAGTGAAACACATAAATCGAGAAATAAGTGGGCATACAAATGAAACATCAGTGAAAACAAAAGTCCGTGAATAATGCGATGACTGCGCGAAAGTTAGATACATTAGATGGACATGAATGTTCTTTTTCGAAAATTCACCCAATGAAAATATTTTCATGACTGCGTTAGGGAGTTCATTTTATTGATAATGGCTCTAGCAATAAAAAAAGATCTGAATTTAGAACTTCCAATAAAAACAGAAGTGGGAAAAATGTACACACAATGTGCCAATGCCTAAAATAGGTGTTCCTTCGAATGTTCAAGTAATCAGTTTTGTTTATGGTAATGACACAATGAATAATAAAAAATGTCTTTCAAGTGGCATTCTAAATTCTAGCGCAGTCAGATTTAAAATTTCGCTAAGTGCTGTGAAAGAGTCATGCCGCTGATATTTATTATAGAAAAAATTTTAATGTGAGGCGTTGAATGTTATCTAGTTTGGGTTTATTTGTTACCGTTCAAGGCTGCTGTAATATTTTCAATATTTTGGCATAGTCGCAAATTGGTCTGATTAAAGTTTTGCATGGCAGAATTTTAATTTCAGGAGGTACGCTACGAATGCGCCTTCTAGTAGTTTCACGACATGGCACTTATATAATCAATACATATATACTATTTTAGGTCGGGTGCAATGGTAACACGAATATATTTATGCGCCAAAACTCTCATTAAGACGGTGTCGTCAATAGAGTAGTTATAATGAATGGTTTTCCTGTTTCTTGTAACTGACATGACAACCACATTTTAGGGCTTAGTCCCGTTTGCCAACTGTCGCAGCACGTTTTAATCATTTGGAAATTCATTCGCAAAAGAGTTTCGTCACGGGGAGCTTTGATTTTATTATGTAGGACACAATCGTCAGCGAGGAACCACATGGGTATTGTAATATTGTTTGAGCTATCGTTAATGAATATTAAAAAGAGCAGTGGACCCAACACACTATCTTGGGGTACTCCAGACAGTATATTAAAGGATCAGAGCAGTAGGTAGCATAAATACCATGTAGTAATCAACAAATTTTTGAAAGCTTGATCAAGCTTTTAGAGCAGTTTTGGGTGAGAAACTTTGTAAAAAGCTCTGGCGAAGTCAAGGAATAATATGTATGCTTCTTTGTGTTCGTTAAAGGAACTTGAAAGATCATGATTTAACTCAACGAGCGTAGTTACTGTCGAATGCTGCTTGCGAAAACCATGTCGATAATGACCTAGGATATTGAAATCATTCATAGATATCAATGATAATTTGTAGAAAATGATTTCAAGTAATTTGAAACATTTACTTAAGAAAACATTGACAGACTTCACGTACAGTGGGGAACAAATGCTGTGAGAAGCACGAATGAGGAAGGGTGATGGCTCACTTTAAAATTAGCACAACGTTAAGAGGAGGAGGTAAATTATGCCGTACATGACTTCCATTTCAAGATTATCATGTTTGGACGTTTCATTTACCTTCGTCATCTATTGTCACCTGATGCGAACTTTGGCACATATGATCCTAGCTAAACGGCCGCGAGCGTGCTATGAGCGTAGTACGTAGTCATGTTTTATTTTAAATCCGTGTCATGATTATTATATTTGAACGTGTCATTTACATTCATCATCCATTCACGTCCAGTAATACCAAGTCTGGTATATGTAGAATTAGTGAAACGGCCGCGAGAACGCTATGAGCGTAGCATGTCGTCATGTTTTACATGAAATGCATATAATGATTATCAGGGTTGGACGTGTCATTTACCTTCGTCGTCTATTCACTTTCCGTGGTACCAAATTCGGTACATGAGAAGTGAGCGCAACAACTACGAGCGCATCATGAAGGACCTAATATACTCCGACGCAACGTTGACGCACGCGCAGGCTGAGTGCAGCGACGCCACGCTATAACACAACGCGAGCACACTATTATAGTCTGACACCAAGCGTGACCGGCGCGACCAGCGTCCGTCGGCATGACCCGGTGGCAACCGGTGCAAAATGCGACATGCTGCATTTCGTGCCGATGATGTTACTTAGACAGCACCGTGTCAGCCTTTCTTCGTGATGGAGGACGCCGTCTGGGCTCAAATGCGCATGCGTCAAAGCAACGCAGCACGGTGCACACCTGCAAGTATATGGCATTCAGATCCACAATGAGGCTCAGTGGGTAGATAGTGGATAGTGGAGATAGTGGGCCGATAGTGGATCAGATACTGGATAGTGGGGTGATATCGGTGCCTGGCGTGGCATCGCCAGCACGACGCGATAAAACGAACGCCGGCACGCACGCACACCATCTCACGCCGAAGTGTATTGGCGGGTTGAGTGTGGCGTGTAATTATGTTCTTACATGACATGCTTCTCATGATTATCATGTTTGCACCAGTCACATACCTTCCTCATCCATGCACGTGACGTAATAACAAATTTTGGCATATGTGAAGGTAGCGAAACGGCCGCGAGTGCGTCATGAGTGTGGCACGCAAAGCCCAGATGTACGTACATATCAGCCACAAATATCACTTCAAACATTCTTCTCGCACAAGTTTGTTCAGGTGATTAACTTTTTCACTAGGCATTCAGCCTGCACTCGTGACGGTGCTCTGAAACAAAAGGTTTTAGTTGTCCAAAAAGAACAATTGTTGACATATGTTTCAGAGAAAACTCTTTAAGCACGAGTTGCTTGCTGATTTTGAATGAAAACGAAATGGCATTCGTGTGCACTTATCGTGTTCAAAGTTGCATCTACTTTTCTTTTCGAGGCACCTATACGACCCTTTCGTGCAGCCTGCGGCTGTTTGACACTGTGCGCAACCGTTAGTGAATGAAGAAAGGCTAGCATGAAACGTGCTCACCGCACCACTAATGCTAGAATTAATGCTAGAGATCTTCGAGGCTCATATTCACGCGCCTTTTTCCCCTCCTTCTTTGACCTCCTACACACTAAATGTTATTTATGTGCTTAGAAGAGACCCTGGAACATTTGTTCCTGGTAATGTTGTCCAAACAAGGATCCCGTCCATTGCCTCTCTCCTTGCACGAACTGCTGACCATGGTCTCCTGCCGACGCTGAACATGGCATCATCGCAGAAGGCGTGTCAGCAAATGACGTACAAAGCAAACGAGATCCCTTTTCTGACGTACAT
Organism: Rhipicephalus annulatus; assembly: GCA_013436015.1. Lineage (NCBI taxonomy): Eukaryota > Metazoa > Arthropoda > Arachnida > Ixodida > Ixodidae > Rhipicephalus > Rhipicephalus annulatus. The sequence goes on along the minus strand of WOVY01010303.1, from coordinate 171,378 downwards.
CCCACAGAGGTATTACGTAAAGAGAATTACACGGAGAGTGAGTGTTTTTGTGTTATCCAAGGAAAACTACTGCAGAAAAAAATGGCAGCATATCCACGGAGTGAATGACGGAGAGTGGGGCGAAGAATTCGTCCGTCCATTCGTTCTTGCTTCCGTCCATCCATGCGTCCGTCAGTGTGACCGTCCATGCATCCATCAGCCCGTCCGTGCGTGCGTCTGTTCGTGCGTCCGTCCCTGCGTTCGTCCATGCAGCCGCCCCTGCGTCCGTTCATGCGTCCATCCATACATCTGTCTATGTGTCCATTCGTCCATCTATTCAACACTCCAAGTAGCACCACCTCGCATCTTTTCATCATATATTCCCCATATAGAAGCACCGCCATCCAGCGGACATTCCAAGGACTAAACGAGAGGTGGCACACGCACACTTTCTTACGGCTTGCGCTTCGGGTCCACTTCCCACCTTTAACCACCTCGGGTTCATGGTATATACTAGTTCACTGTATTTATGGCACTGCGGCCGAACGCTCGCTAAACCTTTCGAAAACCAAGGAGGTTACGCCCAGCGAGTATGACGTAGCAAACTTTTTCAGTCAGATAGTGCTCAATGTACATGCCATTGGCTGCTAATTAGAAATGAGAGGCGGAGAATTAGGCTTTTACTTTCTTACGGCTTGCGCTTCGTATCTACTTCCCATTTTTAACCACCCAGAATTCATTCAAAGTATATACAAGTTCATTGTATTCATGGCACTGCGGCTCAACGGTCGCTAAACCTTTCTAAAGCTAAGGAGGTTACACCCAGCGAGTGTAACGTAGCAACCCTTTCTTGTCAGATAGTGCTCAATGTACATGCCAATGGCTGCTAATGGTGATCGCAGCCGGCGCGTTAACTAAAAGCCAAATGCTCCTGTCTCTCATTCCCCATTAGCAGCCATTGACATGTACATTTAGCACTATTTTTTATTGTTCAACAACGCACAGAAGAAGTCTCTCACCGGCACTACCTTGGAGGTCAAAATGTAATACTTGTTACATACTACGGGGGACGAACGGGTGCCGCTATAAGGAGCTTTGCCCCTAAAAACACTGTAACAAGAGAACTAGTCCGCAGGCGTTAGACGGAGACGACCCGTTTATTCAGCATGGAGCCAAAGCTGCCCATCCCTAGCGCGTGCCTATCTCCACCTCATCGTCTTCCCCATCCATTGCGCACACTCCTCGATGCTCTGTTCCGGCGCATTTTGCAGCGTCTTCCGGGGCGGGCCAAGATTAGTCTGATGCTTCGAGGGCGCAAAGTTTCGCACCGGGTGATTCACTACTGAACCATTCGCTAGACGCACTGAGCACGCGCGCACTATGCTGTCTCTTCCTGGCAGTAAGGCGATCACTCGGCCTAGCTTCCAGTATGCTGCAGGTGTGCTATCCTCTAACACTAGCACTACAACACCGATCTGTAGTTTGGTTGATGAAGGACTGGGCGGTTATGAGCTTAACGCAGTAGTAGCAAGTAGGCTCGTTTCCACATTTTCCAAAGTTCATTTATGATACGTTGGCGATGAAGAGCCTTGTGGTTCAAGTCTACTGTAGTCGGAAGCTCCGAGAGGTCAGTTTGTTGTGGTAGGGAAATGCTGCGCTTCCATAACAAGAAATGCGATGGATTTAATGAATGGAGCTCATCAGGTTCAATCTCGAGATACGTCAGTAATCTGCTATTGATTACTGCTTCAATTGCGCACAGCACAGTTGTGAAGACTTCCACGCGCAGGCTTCTGCGTCCCAACGAGCATTTTAAGGAATTTTTCGTTGAGCGAATGAGACGCTCCCACCATACGCCCCACGATGAAGCTCTCTCTGCAATGAAGTTCCACTGTATCTGTAGCTCGGCCGTGTACTCCCGAAGTGCTGGTAGTGTAGATGCAAATGGTTTTGCGCAGCTCCGGAAGGTTTGAGCGTTGTCGGAGTATACCGTCGAAGGAACTCCGCGCCAGGCGATGAAACGGCGGAAGGCGAGCAATGTTGCTGCGGCAGTCATGTCTGAGGTTAGTTCAGGATGTACCGCCCGTGTGACTCCACATGAAAAAAGATGGACATAGGACTTCGATGAACCACTTGCCAGTTTAACACATAAGGGCCCACAGTAATCGATTCCGACAATGATGAATTGGCTTGCTTCGCTAATTTTCTCGCGAGGTAGAGGGGCCATTCGTGCAGATATTGCTGCTACCTTCGATTCTTTACAAATCATGCGTTTTGAAACTATGTTTCTCACTGTCAGCCAAAAGCATTCTCGAAGCTCCGTTAATGTTGCTTCAACACCTCCTTGGATAGTGCGTATGTGTGCCGCTAACACAATAAGGCTGGTGAGCTTATCTCCCAGGAGAATAGAAAGACGTATGTCGTGATTAGTACAAAGCTGGTCCAGCCGTCCACAGACGCGAAGAAAGCCTTCATTATTCATAAACGGACGAAGGCGAAGAAAACGAGATGTTGAGGGTAACGGCTGCCCCTTGCGCAGCGCAAGAACTTCGTTGGGAAAGGATTGTTCTTGGTTGGTTTGCAGCCAATAATGCTCAGCCTGTAATAACTCTTCTGCCGTGATAGGTCCGGGTACTGATGGGAGGTGTCACGAAGCATTACGGACGAAGCGCTTGATCCATGCGGTGACTCGTAGCAGCCTCGTAATGGAGCTGTAGTCTTCTACGCGCAAGATGCATTGACGGACGAAAACACCCGACGGAGAAACGGACGTACTTGGCATAGACGAACTTTGAAAATCGCTTGAGTTTTTCAATGAAATCTTTGTCATTGGGGTGCAATTCTGAGAGTTGCTTGCACCTTCAAACTGTTTTTCCTGGTCAAGGAGCCAAGTTGGGCCGTGCCACCACATATTAAATTCGATGAGACTAGTATATGATGCTTCACGATATCAGTGGGATTGTCCTTGCTGCTACAATGAAACCATTGTGATAGATTGGTGAATTGTATCTCCACAGCCCAATGTGCGACGAAGTGGTCTAGTTTGGTTGATGAATCCTTTATCCACTGGAGTGCCACCAGCGAATCTGTACAGAAGAACCATGGAGTGTGTTGAAGAAACCGCACTTTCTTAACGTAGCAGGTTAGCCGCGTTGCGTTGACGCACACGAGGAGCTCCAGGCGTGGAAGTGACACCATCTTGATAGGAGTAAGTCTACCCTTGCTGATTAACAGGCGTGTGAAGCATATGTCAGATTCAGATCTTACACAGGCGTAGATGCACGTGCCGTACGCTCTTGGACTGGCATCAGCGAAAGTACGCAGCTTCACTGTGAATGGCTTGACGTCGTCTCCCAGGAACACATATCGTGGAATGCGGACACACGTTGCGCCATTCAGCTCTGAGCACCAGCTGTTCCACTTAACTTCCTCTTCATCTAGCATGATGGCGTCCCATGCAATGTTCTTCTTCCAAAAATCTTGGAATACAATCTTGGCCTTTACGGTAAATGGGCTGAGGTATCCAAGGGGCCGTAAATTCTGGCCAACCTTTGCAGTGCCACTTGTTTGGTCGCAGACTTCCCAGATGCGAAAGTAGCAGTATGTTCAGTTGTGAGGAGAAAGCTGTCACCAGAACGTTCCTAAGGAACTTCCAGAATCTTCATCGACAGTCATCGTGTGACTGTCGCCTGCTTCATCTTCAATGCCACATTTTTTTGCAGAGGAATTGCTTCTTCAAGCTGTCACAATTAGGAGCCCATTTGTGGAGCTCCATGCTGGCCTCCCTGAATATCTGCTTTTTTTCTTCATACAGCTTCAATACCTCCTGCGTGCTCGGTAGTCCTACTAGAAGGTCGTCCACATAAAAGGCCTGTTCTGAGAGGGCTACTGTGGTTGGGTATTTCTGCTTACATCACGATAAGTGGTGTTGAAGTGTAGCGACTAAAGGAATGGGCTAGATGCGGCTTCGAACGGAACTCTCGTCATTCTCCAGGTCATTGTGGGTGGCATGGGCTCTTCCTTAGTCGGTAATCTTTTCAGCCAGAGAAGGCGTAGCAGGTCTCGGTCTTCAGGCCGAATGAGAAACTGCAGATATGCTTTCTTTATATCAGCAGCGAGAACCATAGGATGACAGTGAAAGTTTAACAGGAGTTGGATGACGTCTGCCTCCAGTTTTATGCCTTTCGAGAATACATCGTTAAGGCAAACATGACGAGCTTCATGCAATGATACGGGAAATACCACGTGAAGCTTCGTTGTTAGAGCCTCATGACGAACCACGGCGTGATGGGGCATATAGTAGATGTTGGCCTTAAGTAGCTGCTCGTCCGGTACTTTTTCAGCATGACCATCGTTGAAATAGACTGAAATCGCTTGTTCGTATTTTTCTAGCAGTGATAGCTGCTCTCGGAAACAGGTTAATTTGAACTCGCAGTCGACGTTCTGCCAGTCGGCGATTGTTGCATCCAGATGGTAACCCAGGCGTTTCGGCTATCAGAGGCACTTCTTACTTGGAGATGCCCTGCGACCATCTTGCTTGGAGATGCCCTGCTTAAAAGCAGACATGTGGGGGTCACTTACAATTGTACGGAAACAGGTGGCGTCGATCCCGATTGCATCGAGACGCCACATTGACGACACGTCATAATTGTCAGTCGTGACGCACAATTCACTTGTTGAGAATTGGCTGTCGGACTTTATAGGGCCTTGCACCATCCATCCGAAGGTGGTTTCGATCGCGGTTACACCTGCACTGTTGCGATCGATTTTGCCACTTGTGACTTGCCAATAGGCGTCCGATCCTATGGGGACACTGATCTCGTCCGGTTGCCACGTACTCGGTTGAAAGTGGTCAGCTACGTTGTACTCCCGTTCGAGAAGTAGGTGCGAAATGTTGGAGTCGAGTGGTGGGCTTATGACAGAGCAAATTTCCGGAATCGTTAACGCTCTAAGGTGATTGATGAATCATTGAACTGGCTTGGAAACCACACGTCGACACGCTCAGTGCAAAGTCGCCTTCGTGACTTGGATTCTCTAAATGTGGCGAGGGAGAGCTCTTCTTTTCCGACGACGGAGCACTGAAGCATCCTTGCCAGGTCTGCATGAATGTAGGTGTGCTGACTGCCGCTGTCCAGCAGTACCCGCATGAGAAGTCGGTGCGCTCCAGACTCTGCCCAAATTCGACATGTCTGTAACAACACGCGAGTGGGCTTAACGTGACTCTGGGCGGTAGTGACCGTTCGCGTGGTTAATAGGGGTGGTTGAGAGAAGGCTAGAGATCCTGCTTTGGGGTGTGAATCTTCGGCTGGGACATGATAACTCGCAGATGATGGTCAGGTGGTCAGGTGGCGTCGCTGGCAGGTACCACACCTAATATTGCATGACTTCCTGTACAATCTAGCGATGTGGTTTCGTGTTCCACAGCGGAAGCAACCATTGGTGTTCCGTAGCCTTGCCCATTTCTCTTCAGCCGATAGGTTGGCATTGCAAGCAGCGATCATGTGATCCTTGCCGTGGCAGAGTGGGCACGCCAGTCTAACAGGCAAGGTAGACCCCGTTAAGGTGGACGCTGATGGTATGATTTCTGTCCCGTACGTTTCTACGGATATGTGGGTTCTGGCTTCGTCTTGCCCCACACGACGAGACTGTAACCGGCCTTCCTCCCGGATTTCCTCTTGAATGCGGAGAAACGTTAGTAAATCCTTGGCTAGCCGCGTTTGGTCTTCAGGCGTTTCGGCGATGCTGGAGGCACAGTTCGATTCTTTGTATTTCTTTATGTACATAATGGTGAGATCCCCCAGCAGACATCGTATTAGGAAATGCTTCAAGACCACACTGTACTGGTCGGGCGCAACTTTTAGGCCTTCCAAGGCACTAACGTGGAACAGCACACTATCCTGCAGCGGACGAAGCTTTCGAACGTCTGACGAGCTTTTCGCAGGGCTTAGCGCCAGGAGATTATCAACATGCTCGTTTACAAGGAGATCCTGGCGTCCAAAGCGATCTGTGAGGGTCTTGATTGCAAAGTCATAATTTTGCACTACTAAATGAATGCCTTCGACAGCTCGCCTTGCGCTCCCAGTTAAGTAAGTGAGAAGGTGCTTCAACTTTTCGATGCACGGCAGCTCTGCGGTCTTGCGGACGGTACTGTCGAAATGGTTCCAAAAGGACTGCCATCCACAAATACTACTGCAAGGGAGTTTAATAGCGACGCCAGGTAGTAGGCAGGCAGCCGGTACGGACAGAAATGCTCGAGCAGTCCAGCGTATACAGCTCGTGCACACACTCGCGCTTCGCACTCCGAGAGAGATGGTTCCACTAGTCAGTGCCTTGCGAATTCCCCACTACAATACCCCGGCGACGAAGACGAGCCATCCTGGCGACTCAAGGTGACGAGAGAACAGGAGGGTCGTAGCAGGGCTTGAGGCGACTGACGTGGACCATCTCACGACCAAGGCGGCGCTTGTCCGTGGATGGCTTGAGCGGTTCAATCACATAGGTGACAGAAGAAGGGTGCTGTATGACGCGGTAAGGTCTCGTATACCTCGGTGCAAACTTGGGAGTCAGTCCAGGAGAGTGGAAAGGCACTCGGAGCCACACGAGAGAACCGACGGGGAAGTGTCCTGAACAAGATCATGGTCGTGGCGATCATTTTTGGAAGGGCTTGAATATCGGCTGTGAAGGACCGTGCAAGCTGACGACACTCTTCGGCATGCTCTGCCATTTCAGAAACTTCGCTGAACTCGGAGGAATCAGGATTGAATGGCAGAATTGTGTCGAGTGTGCTGCATGGGTCGCGACCATATAAAAGAAAAAATGGAGAAAAGCCCATTGTTGATTGAATCGCCGTATTGTAGGCATACTGTCACGAAAGGAAGGACAACGTCCCGATTGGAGTGGTCGGAATCAATATACATAGCGAGCATGTCTCCGAGGGTTCTATTGAAACGTTCCATTAGGCCGTTCGTCTGAGGGTGGTAGGCTGTTGATGTGCGGTGTACCGTACGGCATGAATGGAAGAGATGCTGCAGAACTTCGGACAAAAATACATGGCCCCTGTCACTCAGGAGCTCCCGTGGTGCACCATGACGAAGAACAAACTGATGCAAGATGAAGGTTGCAACGTCACGAGCACCAGCCGAAAGTAGCGCTGCCGTTTCGGCGTACCTTGTCAGATGGTCAGCAGCCACAATAACCCATCGATTACCACCAACAGAGCACAAGAGCATGGTAGCGGGCCGTATAGGTCAATCCCAAGATGGTCGAATGGGCGTGCAGGACATGGTAAAGGCTGAAGTTGACCGGGTGAATGAGGGAATGTCTTGCGCTGCTGACACAGGGAACATGAGCGAATAAGTTTGCGTACAAACGTGTACATACCCCGCCAGTAGTAACGTTGGTGGATCCATTCATACGTCTTTAGCGCACCAGTGTGTGCGTGTTGCGGCTCAGCATGAAAATAATCGCAGACATCACAGCGCATATGGCTGGGTATGATTAGCAACCACTTACGACCCACCACTTGATAGTTGCGACGGTATAACAGGCCATCTCTTATGGCGAAATGCGCTGCTTGGCGGAGAAGAGCACGCGGGTAACCGGAAGTTGATGCGTCAGAAAGCATATTCAAGAGCGAGACAATACAAGGGTCTTTCCGCTGTTCCGATGACATGTCTGTGACGCAGACGGCAGAGAGGGGAAGGTCAAGGGCTGATATTTCCGTATCATCAGATTTCACGGGTGATCGTGAAAGTGCATCTGCGTCAGAGTGCTTTCGCCCCGATCGGTAGACGACGCGTATGTCGAATTCCTGGAGGCGTAGTGCCCAACGTCCGAGGCGACCAGAAGGATCTTTCAGTGAAGCCAACCAACAGAGTGCGTGATGGTCTGTTACCACGTCAAAAGTTTGGCCGTACAAATAGGGACGAAACTTGTTTAACGCCCACACATTCGCCAAGCACTCTTTTTCTGTAACAGAACAGTTGACTTCTGCCTTAGTGACAGGGCGCGGCTGGCATAGGCGACCACATACTCCGTAAAACCTGGTTTGCATTGCGCGAGTACTGCACCAAGGCCGACGCCACTTGCATCCGTGTGTACTTCGGTCGGCGCAGTAGGGTCGTAATGACGCAGTACGGGTGGTCAGGTAAGGAGTTGGCGCAGTGTTGTGAAGGATTCGTCACAGGCTTCTGTCCCATTCGAAAGATCTGCAGGGCCCGCAAGGAGTTTGGTGAGTGGATGGATGATGGAAGCAAAGTTCCGGACAAAGCGACGAAAATAGGAGCACAGGCCCACAAAGCTCCGTAGTTCTTGAACTGTGGTCGGCTTAGGAAATTCGGCAACAGCACGAAGCTTGTCAGGGTCGGGAAGGATGCCGGCTTTCGAGACGACATGACCAAGTATGGTGAGTTGTTTAGCCCAGAAGTGTCATTTCTTCAGGTTAAGCTGAAGCCTGGCGTTTGTAAGGCACTATAGAATTTTACGCAGACGAGTGAGATGCGAAGTGAAATCGGGTGAAAATACCACAACGTCATCAAGATAGCACAAGCATATGTTCCATTTGAGACCGCGTAAAATGCTGTCCATCATTCGCTCGAATGTAGCGGGTGCATTGCAGAGTCCGAATGGCATTACGATGAATTCATAAAGACCATCTGGTGTGACGAACGCCGTTTTTGGACGATCAGACTCAGCCATTGGGACCTGCCAATAACCTGAGTAAAGGTCAAGCGAGGAAAAGAATTTTAGCACCTTGGAGACAATCGAGAGCGTCGTCTATGCGGGGAAGAGGGCAAACACCTTTCCTCGTAATGTTGTTTAGGCGCCTGTAGTCTACGCAGAACCGGATCGAACCATCCTTTTTTTGACGAGTACAACTGGTGAAGACCAAGGACTACAAGAAGGCTTGATGACTCCACGCTGTAGCATGTCGTCTACTTGTTCTGCAATTACGCGACGCTCCGCCGGGGACACACGATAGGGGCGCTGGCGTAAAGGAGTACTCTTTCCTGTGTCAATTGTGTGCACAACGGCGTTCGTTCTTCCTAGAACCGCTTGGGGAAAGTCGAGCGAACGCCTGAATTCGTGCGACAGGGTAACAAGGTGCTCTCGTTGAGCCGGGGATAGATGGCAGTCAATAGAACGATGAAATGCATCGGACGACAAACTGTTCGAGGCAAAGTGAGGAACCAACGCGTTCAGTTCCATATTCGGCTTGGTGCCGAAGAAATCGGCAGGCACGATAGTACCTTCATCGATAAGCTGAATGTGGCCGAGCGTCTCGTTGCGGCGCAAACTGAGGGAGCACGAGTTCGGATTGGAAATAAATATTCCGGTAGTGTCTTGACAAAGCGCAAGAACGGCGAATGGCAGCGATGTGTGATGGCGGCTACCGAAGATGTCAGATGGCGTGAATAGGACGGTAGCGTCAGAAAGTGAAGTGCAGCAGGCCGGGACAAACTGGGCGCTGAAAGGAGGAAGGTCTATGTCCGTCGCGACGACAAGGTTAGCCACACTAGATACGGGCGCATCAACAGAAGGCGCATCACGAAACGGTAACAGCTCCACTTCGGCCCGAGCGCAGTCCACGACGGCGTGATGATGTGATAAGAAATCCCATCCTAGGATGACATCGTGGGAACATGAAGCCAACACGTGAAATTCAATGATGTACAACACGTCTCGAATAACCACTTTTGCCGTGCATGCCGCGACGGGCTCAATTTGTTGGGCGCTCGCAGTGCTAAGAGAAACTACGGGAGAAAGCATCGTCACTTTACGAAGAGAGCGGCAGAGTCTTTGACTAATCACAGTTATCGCGGCACCGGTATCGATGAGTGCAAGTGTTCGTACACCTTCGACGATTACATCGATAAGATTGGCGGGGGACAGGCGAGAACTTAAACGATTAGACGATGACGCAGCTCGTGCCTCCGGAGCTGCGGCAGTTAGTTTTCCGTCTCAATGGAGGTGAGTCGTCGACGCATAGGCAACACGGAACGACGACGTGGTGAAGGGGAAGGCGAGCGGGAAGTAGAACGTCGAGAAGCGGAGGTTCGGGTGCCGGAAGCAGCTTGCGCATCGCGTTCGTGAACTTCAGGTGGCACGTGAGGCGCGTGGTATGGAGGCCGAAACGAGTAGTCAGGGTATCTTGGTGTATTAGCTGCGAAGCGCCGACGACATAGACGCGCAACGTGACCTGGAATCCCGCAAACCTAACATATCGGCCGGTTGTCAGCAGTGCGCCAAGGATTTCCAGCGTGCTGCTGTGTAGCTGGAAACGGCGCGGTGGAAGGTCGCACAGGTTGTGGCGTATACAATGGCAGACGAGGCGGAGGCATTGCCGCGACGGCCGCATAAGTCAGTGGCGCGGCGACAGGTGTTGATGAAGAGGCAGGCGTAGGTAATGGCAACGCCTCGGAGACCTGCTCTTGAATACCCTGTCTGATTGTCGGCGTTAGACGGTTCGTTGGTGCTTCGGTGGTCGGCAGATACGAGAGACACGAAAGCTGTCGTGCGACCTCTTCACGTACATATTCTTTTATCTGCTCCAGCAGGGTGCTGTCAAAACGCGACGGCCAGGGAAGCGAGAGAGTCGTCTGCTGTCGTTGACCTCCGAAATAATGCACGTTGCTTGCGAATCTCTTCCAAGTTCTGGAACAAGGTCACAAGTTCGGATACGGTACTTGGGCCCTTTGCCAGCAACATTTGAAAAGCATCATTGTCTATTCCTTTCACGCAGCTTGCGCACTGCGGGGCGATCAAACACAGCTACAAGGGTGGTCTTGAAAGCGGCCCAAGTGGTAAATTCAGTACGGTTTTTTGGGAACCACAGGCTGGCGACCTCTTTGAGATAAAATGGGACGTACTCCCACTTGTTGGCGGTGCTCACCTTTTCAAACAGCTGCAACCAGTCTTCCACATCTTGGTCCTCGGTGCCGCTGAAGAAGGGGGGATCCCGTAGGCGCGGGGTGGTAGGTATGATGACCAGTTGAGATTGGGCCGTGCTCTGCAGGGGGGTGCCTTGCTCGGTCGTCTGATCAGGCATTGCTGATGCAGTGGGCAGCTTCCGGCTTCGAAGTTCCAGGTTTGCGTACCCAGCACACTGCCACCACTTTGCAAGGGAGTTTAATAGCGATGCCAGGTAGTAGTCAGGCAGCCGGTACGGGCAGAAATGCTCGAGCAGTCCAGCGTCTACAGCTCGTGCACACACTCGCGCTTCGCACTCTGAGAGAGATGGTCCCACTAGTCAGTGCCTTGCGAATTACCTACTACACTACCATCAAAGGTTGATTTCTCGAGCTCGGGCAGCTGAACCGCAAGCGGACGGTGCGCTCTCACTTGCCCTGCTGCTTCGCCGGAGCTCGGAAGTTCTAGGTTGCTTGACCCGGGTCCAGTGGCTCGCGACTGCCCTGTGGCTGTCTTCTCACGTTCCTGTAGCCAGAACGTAGCTCGTGACACGGCGGAAAGACTCTTTGAGTTGACTCGTCTGCTGTTTCCACTTCATAATCCAGGTTTTCTTCATCTGTTGCCACCAGAATGACGTCGTCGAGCCTCGAAAGGGCTGCTTCTTTATCCTTCAGGAAATATATGGGGCTGGTAACCTGGGAGGCATCAGGATCCGAGCCAAGCAACCTAGAACTATCGAGCCCCGTCTAACGCCTGCGGACCAGTTATTTTGTTACAGGTTTCAAGGGAGACAGAGGCCGGGAGGCTAACCACAAAATATCCGGGGAGGCCTCCTTCCTCTGGAACACGCCAGACCTTGGGTCTTGGTGGAGTCTTCGGCCAGCCGGACTGCCCTGAGTTGGTCATCAGGAAACGTGCTCAGCAGCACACTCTACCACTGCTCTGGCGTGGTTATCCTAAATATTATATTGGCGCTGTAGACACAAAGTACTTGTGCCTTACAATAGTGCATTGGGGAAGTCTTCACCAAGCTTGCGCAAGGAATCTCTGCTGCAAATGAGTGCTGTTTGAATGTGCAAGGTGGCGAGGAATTAAGAAATAAAGGTCCTTGGTTCGTTCCCGGGTTTCGGTACCAAATTTAACAAAATAACTGGTCCACAGGCGTTAGACGGAGATGACCCGTTTGTTCAGCATGAAGCCAGAGTTGTCCATACCAAGCGCGTGCCTATCTCCATCTCCTCGTCCTCCCCATCCATTGAGCACGCTCTTCGATGATCCGTTCCGGCGCATTTTGCAACAAATACACTCAGTTTTGCACAAGTACCATATTGTACATACTCTTTTTTTTCTTAATTTTCTTTCTCCTTTGTTATTCATAGTTCAGAACCGGGCGTTCAGAATGGCAACGCACACATGGAGCACAACCCAGGTCACCGTTGCAATGCACAATTCGAATCGCAAGACACCAGACCAACAACATTTTGTTTCAGCAGAACGGCTTACTGGACGAGTAGGTAAAGAATCATCGTACAAAGCAACAAAAATACTGTGGCATCCTGTGCGAAACTAGAAATCACAAAATATTGCAAATACCAAAATAAACTTTCATAATTTTGTGCTTGCTTTCACTGTAAATCAGACGCCGTCAGTGATCTTGTGTAAAATAAAATATTGACAGAGATGAACACGCTCAATTATTCGCTAGCTTTAACGCAATATATGTCAAATGGCCCAGTAGGCGATGCGCTCAGATATATCAGTGTGATGAACCCTGACATATTGTTGCCATATTTGTCACTTTTATGGACATTTATTCACTGTTACTTCTCATCGGTCTCTTGTTTCGATATTTTTTCTTCCATTGGCTTTATTGGCTTTCCGATCCTATGTGAATCTAAATAAAATGTCGCCTACTTTCGTTTTAAAGACGATAATCTTTCTTTGGGAACTTTCACGAAAAAATTTTGATCTGTCTGTCTGTCTGTCTGTCTGTCTGTCTGTCTGTCTGTCTGTCTGTCTGTCTGTCTGTCTGTCTGTCTGTCTGTCTGTCTGTCTGTCTGTCTGCACATTTGTTTGTTTGTCCACTCTTAACAGCATCGGGTATTTGAAACGGCCGACACCATCTGCAGCGCCAACCTATGTTGCTCACGATTCAGCGTTCATACTTGTGCAATTATCGATTAAAACCAATTATCGCGCGTGTCTGCGTTGCCATAACAACACGTATATATTCCGCATGTGCACCTTTTACTAGAAAAGGCATACATAGGTAATTTTAATGACCGTAGCGCTTATCACGCTGCGCTGACCATCCAGCGCTTGCACGGAAAGGCGAGTGTTTCCAACGCTTTGCTAAAACGAGATGGTGGTGGCACCTACTCGTCACCTTGCGTTCTACACCTTATCACCTCTGAGGCGGGTTCGCACATCCGTATCAGAGCCACGCGCTTTGTTTTTGAAAAAAAAAACTGCCAGATGGCGGTCATGTCTCACGTGTGACGTGACTTGATGCGCTCGTTCGCCTCCGCTGCACGCTCGAGGCACTCTAACGCTGCGCCTCCAGAATACCATTCACCGATTTTCTTGAGCAGAACATTAAATGAATGTTTTGTTCCTTCTGTCCAGACGCAAGACTGTCGTCTTTCGACGACATTTGCAGATTAAATGCAGATACGAAGCCAATTTTTTCTCTAATTCACTATCTGCTGCTCAATTAGGGAATACATATTTACTATATACGGGCTCCCATAAGGTATTTCTTTTCTGGCATGAGTTCCTCAACGTTTCAAAAGAAGCCATCTGCTAATATACCTGCCTAACATTCACCTCTGTTTTTATTCATTTCTATCTTCTTACCTTTCTATCCTTCATATCCCTTCGACAGCCTCAGCACAGGGTAGCAAACCGGACATTCTGATCTGAATAACCTCTATACTTTTCACTTAACCTTTATCTCTATTTATTTTTAAAACTCTAGCTTGTATTGAAACCATAGACGATTTATAAGGAGTCAGAAACTAAATCAGGATGGCTTGAAAAAAAATACGGCGGCGAGCCTATCAGATTTAAATAAACAGTTATCTCTCTCTTTTTCTCTTACTATCTGTTGCAGCACAAAGGAGTACCTATTCATTATGTACGGGTTGGCTAAACAGCCATCAGGTACTTCTTCGGTGGCCTTATTTCTTAAAACGTATTGCATGAATCCATCTGATGATACGCTCGAATCATGTCCGCCTATTGGACTACCGCTGCCATTGACTACGACAGTTGACTTAAGAACCTTTTAAAAATTCAGGCTTCACTGTGGTATACTCAATGTAGGTTAGGTACAAAGACAATATTTTTTAAAGTTTCCGCCGAGGAACTGAACCATGAACTGGAAAAGTGTATAGTTGAAACATTTTATGAGCAACAAATAAAAATCACAGCATATCCACGGAGTGAACGATGATTGGTGGGGCGAAGTGTTCGTCAGTCCGTCCGTGCTTCCGTCTGTCCATTCGTACTTGCTTGCGTCCGCCCATGCGTTCGTCCATGCGTCCGCCGATTCGAGTGGCCGTCAGTGCGTCCGTCCATCCGTGCGTCCGTCCATGCGTCCATGCGTCCGTCCGTTCTTTCGTATGTCTGTCTTTCCGTCCGTTCGTGCGTCTGTTCATGCGACCATTCCTCTGTCTGTCCATTCATCTGTTCGTCCATGCGTCCGCCCCTCTATCTGTCTGTCCGTCCGTCCATATATCTAGTGAACACTCCAAGTACAGCCATCTAACATCTTTTCATCATGTATTCATCATATACAAGAGCCGCGATCCAGCGGGCATTCTAAGGACAGCTCTTTTTGGTATGTGCCACCAGTGGTTACACACTACAACGAGGGACGCACAAGCCACAGCATAAGCAGCTTCGCCCCTAAAATATTATTTGGTGCTCTCTCATTTACTGTTAACATAGTATAAAAAATTGGCAGATACTACGTACTGTGGGAATCGGTTATATGTGAAGCACGAATGAGAATTGTTGATATGTCACTTTAAAATCAGCACAACGTTACGAGGTGGAGGTAAGTGATGCTGTACATGACTTCCGTGTCATAATTATCATGTTTGGATGTGTCGTTTATCTTCGTCATCTATTCACGTTACGTGATACTAAGTTTATTATATGTGGAGCTACCGAAACGGCTGCGAGTACGCTATGAGCCTGGTATGTTGTCACGTTCTTACACGACACGCGTGTCAGGATTATTATGTTCGCACCAGTCAAATATTTTGTCATCCGTTAACGTCGCGTAACACCAAATTTGGTACACGTGGAGCTAGCGAAACGGCCGCGAGCGCAACATAAAGGGCCCAATATACTCCAATGTAGCGTGTAGGCGTTCGCACGCTGGGAACAACAACGCTACGTTAGCAAAACGTGAGCACTCAATAGTCGGACGCCAGGCGCGACCAGCGTCCGTCGGCGCAGCCCAACGGCAACCAGCGCGAAATGCGACATGCTGAATTTCGCGCCAGCGCGTTACTGAGACAACACTGCATCTCCCTTTTTTTCGTAACGGCGGGACGCCGGACGCGCTGAAACGCGCATGCGCCAAAGTAACGCAACGCGGCGAGCGCCTGCGAGTATATGTCAGGACCGGCCTGGCGCCTGGCGGGGCAACGCAGGCGTGACACAACGAAATGAACGCCGGCGAGTATGCGCACCGCGTCACGTCGAAATGTATTGGCACCTTGACTGTGGCATGTAGTCATGTTATCACATCACACGCATCTCATGATTATCATGTTTGCACCAGTCACATACCTTCGTCATCTATTGGCGTCACGTAATACCAAATTTCGCATATGTGAAGCTAGCGAAACGGCCCTGAGCGCATCATCAGTGTTGCATGTAGTCATATTGTTACATGACATGCTTGTCGTGATTATCATGTTTGGATATGTCATTTACCTATGTCGTCCGTTCGCGCCGCGTGATACCGAGTTTGGTACATATGAAGCCAGCGCAACAGCCGCGAGCGCGTCATGAGCCTAGCATGTAGTCATGTTACGTGACACGCATCTCATGTTTATCATATTTGCACCAGTATCACACCTTCGTCATCCATTCACATCCCGTAATACGAAATTTGGTATAAGTGAAGCTAGCGAAAGGGCCGCCAGTGCATCATGAGCTTGGCATGTAGTCATGTTATCACATGACACGCATCTCATGATTGTCATGTTTGCACTAGTCACATACCTTCGTCATCCTTTCACGTACTGTAATACCAAGTTTGGTGTATGTGACGCTTGTGAAACGGCCGTGGGCGCATCATAAGCAAGGCATGTAGTCATCTTGTTTTATGACACGCATATAATGATTGTCATGTTAGGGTCTGCTGCTTGTGTTCGCCATGTAATCATGTCATAACATACAAGTTTTGCAACATGCCACGTGAACGAAACCACCACAAGAGCTGCAAGACCATAAAATATAAATCATGACATTCATGACATCCATGTCATGATTTTCTTATGACTAGTCAAATGTGTTTTTCATACAGTCATGTTATACCACACCAACTTTGGTATAGATACCAATATCTAAAGGACCGGGAGACCTAACAGTCATAGGCGGCTAGATAGATAGATAGATAGATAGATAGATAGATAGATTGATTGTTTGATTGATATATGGATAGATAGATAGATACGCCTAAAGTCGCCGAAGTTCGTTAAGAAATGCTTCGCATTGAAAATTGCAAAATGAGCAAAGAACATGCACATAATACTTTTCCGAAAAACATGTAGTCAATATAGCTGTTCGAAATCGCTCAGGCCAGAATGCTCCAGCCTATCATCATCATCATCATCATCATCAGCATCATCATCATCATCATCATCATCATCATCATCATCATCATCAGCCTGACTACTTCCACTGCAGGACAAAGGCCTCTCCCATGTTCCGCCAGTTAACCCGGTCCTGTGCTTGCTACTGCCAATTTATACCCGCAAACTTCTTAATCTCATCTGCCCACCTAACCTTCTGTCTCCCCCTAACCCGCTTCCCTTCTCTGGGAATCCAGTTAGTGTCCCCTTAATTACCAGCGGTTATCCTGTCTACGCGCTACATGCCCGGCCCACGTCCATTTCCTCTTCTTTATTTCAACTATGATATTGTGGGCATTTAGTATACCAATCCTCTTCATCTATACATTATCATCATTATCATGTATTGCTTATGCATCCTCATCGTTGTCACGTATCATCATCATCTTGGTTGGTGCATCTCCGCTGTCGGCTGCCGGTTCCTCGGGCCTAATAAAGGTCTTCCAAACCAAGACTTCATACGTGGTGGAGCGTGCTGTTAGATCCCTCGTCATCCTCTCGACCACTCTACCCCCTGGAGCTACGTTCAGGTCGCCGCTTGGGCCAGGTGTCCGGAAATATGTCGCACCAAGAAGAGGTCGGTGCTGCAACCGTTCCCACTCCGCCACCGCGTGCCGCGCCTTTTCACGTCATTAACAGCCCCCAGCGTGAGCCCCATCCCTTCGCCGGTATGCGCGGGGAAGATGTGGAGGAATGGCTGGACGATTTCGAACGTGTCGGCGCTGCTAACCGGTGGGATAACACCTACAAACTCGCTTACGTGTCATTCTACCTCACGGGTGTCGCGAAGACGTGGTTCCTCAACCACTACATCGACATCCCCGACTGGTCCGCCTTCATAGATCAGCTTCGGCATGTCTTTGGCACACCGACTGTTCGTTCGGCTCTCGCAAAGAAAGCTCTCGCGGCTCGGAAACAGCACATCGGCGAGTCGTATACATCCTACATCGAGGATGTCCTTTCACTTTGCCGCCGGGTTGAAACCCCAATGACAGAGTCAGACAAGGTACGCCAGCTTCTTAAGGGGATTGCACCCGTCGCATTCAATGCCCTTGCAATCCAGAATCCAGCTACTGTTGCTGACGTTGCGACAACCTGTCAGCGCCTCGAAGAACTCGAGTCTATGCGCCTACAACCGGACAGTGACGCGGCCCGTATTACGGCAGATCCAAACCTACGAGACACAATAAGGGTGATTATACGCGAAGAATTAGAATCAATGGGATTCACACTACCTTCAGTGTGTCCCATGCAGTCTTCTTCAACGTCATTGCGGGATGTCATCAGGGAGGAGCTCACGTCCATGACCCACATGGCCCACCTGCAGCCCACTGTCGCTCGTACTCTCCCATCATTCTCGCATGCCGTCGCCGCGCCATCAGGCACCGTCAGCTCGACGCCGCGCTCACCAACGTACGCGTCGGTTGCTGCTGCACCTCCCAGAAGCTTTCCCACGAGCTTTCCATCACCACCGCCTGAGCCATCATCTGTCCCTCTCACTGCTCTCTCTCCCGGTGCATCTAACACAAGCTACTACCCTTCTTACCGATCGACTCGCCCTACGTGCTATTATTGTGGCTATCGTGGTCACATTTCACGCTTTTGCCGCAAGCGCCAGCAAGATGAGCGCCGAGGGTACGACATACGCGAACGAGACTATACCGCAGGAGCCTTGTACCAGGGCCGTCGTTATTCGTCACCGCCGCGTCGGTCTCCATCTCCGCCAGCATCCGGTGAACTGCGCAGTAGTCATCGATCAACCAGACGCCGTTCACCATCGCCCTACCGTCGCTCCTCTTCTCCTCTTCAGCCTGCTTCCCTCGCTTCTGATCGGCGTCCGGAAAACTAAGCGATGCAGTTTTTGGAGGACAAACTGCATTCCAACACAGTACTCCAAATCCTCCAGCGCGCCCTTACAATATGATTGCAGTCTCAGTTGAGGGACTGGACGTTGATGCTTTGGTGGACACTGGGGCTGGGTTTTCTATTATTCGTGCTGATTTGTGTACCCGTCTTCGAAAAGTCACGACGCCTTATGATGGACCAACACTGGTTACAGCCCAGGGAACAACGATTCGCCCTTCCGCTCTCTGTACTGCCCGCGTGCTAATCGACGACATTCTTCATTATATACAATTTGCTGTGCTATCCCCGTGCTCCCACGAACTCATTTTAGGGTGGGACTTTCTTTCATCTGCTTCCGCGGCTATTTGTTGTGCACAACGTGTCGTCCATCTTACTGACACAGACCACTTGCTTAGTGACGAAACCTACAGGCCTCTTCGACTCGTCGCTGCTGTAGACATTGAGTTACCCCCAAATGAACATCAATTAGCCACTGTTTCGTCCAACGACGTAGACTCTGGTGACATTTTGGTCACTCCATCGCCCCGTTGCCTCAATAAAGGCATAGCTCTCGCATCAGGTGTGGCTCGCTTCAACAATGGATCAGCTGTCCTCGCTGCTACGAACACCACACCAGATAAAATTTTACTGCCGCGGGGCACTACTGTCGCCTGTGTTGCCGATCTGGAGCCTGTGTGCGTCGTGCCTCTTACCCCTGCCTCCTCTAAAGGTCATCTTGGAGATCATACTGCTTCCTCGGCCTTTACAGCAGCCATCAACAAGGACTTGACAGACTCACAGAAGCAGCAGCTGCTTGATTTGTTGCAAAAGCATGCAAACTCTTTTGATATTCATTCATCCAGCCTGGGTCAGACAACTGCTACAGCACATCGTATTCAGACCAACGGAACATCCATTGTGCATCGTCGTCCTTACCGCGTCTCCCTAGCCGAACGGAAAATCATTGAGGAAAACGTAGACGATATGCTGCAACGGGAGATAATCCGACCCTCAACCAGTCCTTGGTCGTCTCCAGTGGTTCTGGTGCGTAAAAAAAGACGGTTCCGTACGATTTTGCGTCGATTACCGAGCACTCAATAATATCACTAGGAAGGACGTATACCCCATGCCACGTATCGACGACGCCCTCGATTCCTTACAAGGTGCTGAATTCTTTTCAAGCCTCGACTTGCGCTCCGGCTATTGGCAAATCCCCATGCACGAAGATGACAAAGAAAAAACGGCGTTTGCAACCCCGGACGGCCTATACGAATTCAATGTTATGCCGTTTGGTCTATGCAATGCGCCCGCAACTTTTGAGCGCTTGATTGACACCGTGCTGCGTGGCCTGAAATGGAAGACTTGCCTATGTTACCTCGATGACATTGTTGTCTTTTCATCGACGTTTCCTCAACATCTGCAACGCTTGGACGAGATACTGACTTGCCTTGCGGGCGCTGGTCTTCAAATTAACACCAAGAAGTGCCATTTCGCCAGCAGATCTATCAAGGTCCTTGGTCATGTTGTGAGCAAGGACGGAATTCGTCCAGACCCTGAGAAAACTGCTGCGGTGCTTCGCTTCCCTCGCCCTGAGAAGCCGAAAGATTTGCGAAGTTTCCTTGGTCTCGCCTCTTACTTTCGGCGATTCATACAAAACTTTGCCTCCATAGGCGCACCACTCCATAAGCTACTTGCTTCTGGTACGCCCTTTCAGTGGTCTCAGGAATGTGAATCGGCTTTCGACAGGTTGAAGAGTGCCCTCACGACCGATCCTGTACTTTCTCATTTTCACGATGGTGCACCGACCTTCCTCCATACGGACGCTAGCGGCCACGGTTTAGGAGCCGTCCTCCTCCAGCGCGACAACTCTTCGCGAGAGCGAGTCGTTGCGTACGCCAGCCGCGTCCTCTCCGCAGCCGAGAGGAACTACACGATCACCGAGAAGGAGTGCCTCGCCGTCGTTTGGTCAGTGCAGAAATTTTGTCCCTATCTTCACGGCCGCCATTTCACAATTGTGACCGACCACCACGCTCTATGTTGGCTTTCGACACTCAAGAACTTGTCGGGACGCCTCGGCCGCTGGATTCTACGCCTACAGGAGTATGATTTTGCCATCGTATACAAGTGCGGCAGGAAACATAGTGACGCCGACGCTCTTTCTCGCTGCCCACTACCAGCGACTCCACTCGGGGTTTCCGCAATCAATTCGCACAACACGCCCTCGGAGTCCACGTCTACGGTGGTTTCCTCTCTCGCCTCTATGGACCAGCTGCCTTCGGACGACCCGCACGATTTTTCTTCTCGACAGCTGGCTGACCCATACTGTCGACGTATTATAGGCTACCTCACTGGCAGTTCCCGTCCACCTAATGCGAGGCTCCGTCGCCAACTCTCGCAGTTTAAGCTGGACAACTCGGTGCTGTACCGCAAAATTTACCATCCTGACGGTCAGCGCTGGGTTCCCGTTCTACCCCGATCGCTTCGGTCCGAAGTCCTCAGAGCACTTCATGACCATCCGACGGCTGGTCACCTCGGTTACCACAAAACCTATGATCGCCTTCGAAGTCGCTTTTATTGGCCAGGTATTACCACTAGTGTAGCTCGGTACGTTGGGTCCTGCACTACCTGCCATTGTAGAAAACTACCCACATCTGCTCCAGCCGGTACACTACAGCCTCTTCCATGCCCAGCCACACCATTCGAAGTTGTAGGCATCGATCTTTATGGCCCCCTTCCAGTCAGTGCTGCTGGAAACCGATGGATAGTAACAGCCGTTGACCATTTGACGCGCTACGCCGAGACGGCATCTGTCATTACCGGTTCAGCTTCTGAAATTGCCGACTTCATCCTCCGAGCCATTATACTGCGTCATGGTGCTCCACGTGTATTGCTCAGCGACCGTGGAAGGGCCTTTCTTTCACAACTAGTGAACGAACTTCTTCGCGCCTCTGGCACAACTCACAAGACTGCCTCTAGTTATCATCCCCAAACTAACGGCCTCACTGAGCGATTCCACCGCACTCTTGCTGACATGATCGCCGCCTACATTCAACCAGACCACAAGAACTGGGATGTAGTTCTACCATTTGTCACTTTCGCCTACAATACGGCTATTTAGCGGACAACCGGCTACTCTCCATTTTACCTACTTTATGGACGCTCCCCTACTTCTTTGCTGGACGTCTCCTTCTTTACCTGCCATGCAGATTCATCTCCATCCTCTTCAGAGGAATACGTTTTGCGGCTCGCAGAGAGCCGCCAACGTGCTCGTATGAACACTGAAGCCCGACAGCAAGACAGAAAGCTGGTTTATGATGAATCGCATCGTGCTGTATCCTTTCAACCTGGAGACGAAGTGCTCCTTTTGACGCCTATTCGCACACCTGGTCTGTGCGACAAGTTCCAGCCACGATTTATCGGGCCGTACAAAGTTCTTGAAGAAACTTCACCAGTAAATTATCGCGTGACGCCACTTGTAGCCCCAGCAGATCGCCGTTATCGAACTACTGAAGTCGTCCATGTCTCCCGTATGAAGCCCTTCATGCGACGTTCTTTGTCCCCTTGACTTGCCGCGGTCAGGCTGGCCGCTCTCACGTGGGGGGAATCAGTGTGGGCATTTAGTATACCAATCCTCTTCATCTATACATTATCATCATTATCATGTATTGCTTATGCATCCTCATCGTTGTCACGTATCATCATCATCTTGGTTCGTGCATCTCCGCTGTCGGCTGCCGGTTCCTCGGGCCTAATAAAGGTCTTCCAAACCAAGACTTCATAATATCCTTAACCCCCGTTTGTCCCCTAATCCACTCTGCTCTCTTCTTGTCTCTTAAAGTTACACCTACCATTTTTCTTTCCATTGTTCGCTGCGTCGTCCTCAATTTAAGCTGAACCCTCTTTGTAAGTCTCCAGGTTTCTGCTACGTAGCTAAGTACTGGCAAGATACAGCTGTTATATACCTTCCTCTTGAGGGATAGTGGCAATCTACCTGTCATAATTTGAGAGTGCTTGCCGAATGTGCTCCGCCCCATTCTTATTCTTCTAGTTACTTCGATCTCGTGGTTCGGCTTTGCGGTTATTACCTGCCCTAAGTAGACATAGTCTTTTACAACTTCAAGTGCACTATTACCCATCTCGAAGCGCTGCTCCTTTCCGAGGTTGTTGTACATTACTTTCGTTTTCTGCAGATTAATTTTAAGACCCACCTTTCTGCTCGCCCTGTTCAACTCCGTAATCATGAGTTGCAATTCGTCTCCTGAGTTACTCAGCAATGCAATGTCATCGGCGAAGCGCAGGTTACTAAGGTATTCTTCATTAACTCTTATCCCTAACTGTTCCCATTCTAGGCTTCTGAAAACCTTCTGTAAGCACGCGGTAAATAACATTGGGGAGATAGTGTCCCCCTGCCTTACATCCTTCTTGATTGGTATTCTGTTGCTTTCTGTATGAAGCACTATGGTAGCAGTTGATCCCCTGTAGATTTCTTCCAGAATGTTTATATATACTTCATCTACGCCCTGATTCCGCAGTGTCTGCATGACGGCTGATATTTCTACTGAATCAAACGCCTTCTCGTAATCTATGAATGCTATGTATAGTGGTTGGTTATACTCTGAGGATTTCTCTATTACCTGGTTGATAGTATGAATGTGGTCAATTGTTGAGTAGCCTGTTCGAAATCCTGCTTGCTCCTTTGGTTGATTGAATTCTAATGTTTTCTTTACTCTGTTAGCAATTACCTTTGTAAATAGCTTGTATATTACAGAGAGCAAGCTGATCGGCCTGTAATTCTTCAAGTCCTTGTCATCTCCTTTCTTATGTATTAAGATGATGTTAGCGTTCTTCCAAGACTCTGGTACTCTTCCCGTCAGGAGACACCTCGTAAACAGGATGGCTAGTTTTTCTAACACAATCTGTCCTCCATCTTTCAGCAGATCTGATGTTACCTGATCCTCACCAGCAGCTTTGCCTCTTTGTATGCTCTCCAAAGCTTTTCTGACTTCTTCTATCATTACTGGTGGGGTGTCCAGCCTACCACTTGTTTCTAAAGATAGCTTTGTAGCACAAAGCCTGTTCATGCGGTAGAGCACGCTTTATATAAACCACAAAAATGCGAAGGAGTGTCTGTTTCTTCTGTTTTTGGAAAAAATGATAACTCTGGCTATAATAACCGCCCGTTAAGTTAAAACTAAACAATGCAATAATTAACAGGGACAGTTATCCGTTTAAGGTACTTTTTAAAGAGATTGAGACAAAGTTTCTCCACCGTCTCTCTCCCTAAGCACACACACACACGCATATATATATATATATATATATATATATATATATATATATATATATATATATATATATATATATATATATATATATATATATATATATATATATATATATATATACTGTACTAAATACTCGTGGGAAACAACCATATCTTGATTTCTGAAGTATTTATGATGTAACCCTTATTATGATGATCCTAAAACGTACCACAAATCCCCTGAGGCTGCCCAACACCTACTTTCAATGGCGAACTTTTGGAAGCAACATACTCGTGGCATTCAAAAAACGCAACTAGTTTAATGCTGACAGCTTGTTCTCGTTTTTGTTGCTGCAATTCTGCGCACCATCTAAACATCAGTTTCTCTTCTTTTTTCAGTTTTTTTCCCTCTCTTGAGAATGCATTCTTTCTTTTTCTCGCAATTCTTGTCTGATTCGCTTTCCTCGCTCAGCTCACCCTCAACGATGGCCTCTTCTCAGTCGCGCCTAGAAATCCCTCTCGTCTGGAAGCTTTCACTTTCCTTACACATTCGAAGTTAGTTGTTTCCGTTTCCGGCGGAGAAGCAATCATTTCCGCCACGACACCAGTGATAGAATCTGCGAGGCATGCCAGACTTCATTTTAACCCAATAAAGGGGGAATCCAATGCTGTGGGCGAGCGACGAATTGCGAAGGAGAGGAAAAAAGTAAAAGTGATGAAAAGAAAGGAAGGGTGAAAAGGAAGGATCTTTAAGTGGACCGCCTCTCGGAGCCGCCAGAAATGTCCGATAAGAGGAGGCAACATTGTCCTGCTGGGTTACCGATTGAAATAAGGTGCCTGAACGGTTTGAACTAGGGGTAGACATTTCGTCCCCCTTGAAGACCGCTTGTAAAATTCGCGCCAACTCTCTCTTTATTATTATATTATTAATTTGGAGATTTACATTTGCCTAGAAAGCAACAAACGTTCTGAACGCACTCAGCGTAATTGGTCTCCTGTAGGCGAATTCTGCCATACGGCTGTCTGGGGTGTGTTAAAAATCACAATTTCGGGGTATAATACTTAACTTGTCATTTTAGGCAAAATTTGCGTTTTTCATGCAGCATTAGATTTTGAATAGTGTGGAAGAGATGTCACAACAGAATCTGATGAAGCACTTGTGAGCTCTTAGTATACTTTCGTGGCCACTCGTCTGTTTGTGTGACGTGGGATAAAGCGAGAAGTAACAATATAATTTTAGATTTTTAGGCAAAACATTGTTCTACTTCCCGTTACATAAAGAACACAAGACCGTGGCTGTAGCATGACCATTCCTTCAAAGCTCAGGCAATTTAGTGAACATTGTTTGAGCACACGGAGTGTTTGTAAAATTTGTATGAAAACAAGAACTACAAAGTAAAGTCGTGTGGAACATTCGCTGTGGTTTTTTTAGTGAAATGTACATATAAATAGTTTGACAAGAACGTGTGTGTTGGAAAGTACATTTCATAGCTTGATGGTGTTAAGTGTTCTACGTTGGCAATGCTTGTCCTTCGTTTCTCTCTAAATGCCCAAAGATAGATAAGAAAGATTTCATCATTAAGTGTAGCGATGACGACTGGGCCCAAAATGAAATCTATATTTTGAGAAGTTGCGGAGAAAAAAATCAACGAATAAAGCTTGCTTGCAATAGGTAGAGGCGAACCGATTTTTCAGAAGAGCCGTTATTTTTGTACAAAAGTACATTACATACCATGTGGTTAATTATTCTATTCATTATCTGTATTGCTCCCTGGCAAGCACAAAATGAGAAGTTATGGTGTCTTTCATCACCGTTACTCGAACTGGTGATAATAAGTTGTGGTGGTCATAGAATGAGTGACAACTTTATGCATTTCAATAAAACGGTGGTGGTTTCGAATAACAAAGAAGACAGCTGTATTGAATCACTGTCTACAAAAAAGAATCGGTTTATTTTAAAATAAGAATGTATTATTTTAGTGATGTATAGAACGCCTCTCGGCATTTCTCAAAAGTGAAAGAAGTAATATAGGAAAGGTAGGCACGTTAAGTAGACTGAGTCCAGTTTGCTACCCTACAAATCGAGAGAGGAGGATAAGAGAGTAAAATATAGAGATATAGAGACCAGAGGTGATGCACATTGCACACCACACACATTGTTCAGGGTTTCACGGGCGGTCGCTTAGTGATGTTGCCTTCAAGCATTGTAGAAGGGCTCGTGTGGCCTTCGGGACTGATGTACTCTGAGACCATAGTCCCGAGATTTTTTTCCCGAGTAAAGGCACAATCATCTAGTTTCCTTAAGGCACACTAGAGAGACCGGGGATCTCGTTCAGAGTCGGGGCAGTAACAGCGGTCAACAGTTTCTACGGAGCAGTAGTTGTCACACTTGAATGAGTCAGCCGTACCAATGTGATAACTGAATGAGTTGACAAAGGCTTACGCAACGTACGATGCATTATTGATGTGACGCGTTCTGCTATGCCGACACTGTTTTAATTTCGCTGGTCAAATTGAGGCACCTAACGACATAATTTCCAGACTCAAGAGTATGCTCGTTACTCGGACAATTGCTACAAAGTCCCCCGTTAAAAGGAACAGCACGAGAAGCAGCTCTACGGCCTCGTCTCACCCTATTTGGGCACAACCAGGAATGCGTCATTCATCAACCCAGGAGCATACGTAGGATAGCGTTAGATGACGCAAAGCGCGAGGCGAGCAATCAGTCTCGTTCGCAGTCAGCATCGCGCTGCGAACACACGCGAGACACTTGCGCAATATGCTGCGCTAACCATATCGCAAGTTGGGCCTCCTTCACGGCGTGATCCGGCTAGCCTCCCGCCGGCTCGATCGAGGCGAAGCCGTGAAAGTTATTACTGAGCATGGGAGCGGGCTCGTGGTAGCTTGCTCTGCCCCTTCGGGAAGGATCTGATTCCCCCTGTTTTTTCCTGGGACGAAAAAAAAAAGGAATGGCTGCCAAGAGGGAGACGAGATCGAGCGGTGGCGTGATTGCATCCGTCTCGACGTCCGTTCACGTGGGCGCTGTCGTTTATATTTCGATAATTAATGACAGTACGCCCCGTAAGGCTTTGCGCCTCGATCCGCTCATGACTGCATAGATCCATCGAGACAGAGCAAGCTGTACGTCTCGCAGAAAATAAATGCGTTTTTTCAAGTGCACATCTCCAGATTGTGTCTTGAGCGCATAAAAGTGTAATAAAACTGAGTGACATTTCAAATTAAAAGCTAACAAAGTTCTTATGCATTGGCATAAGACGACACGAAAGCGATACTTTAATTTTCTTCTCAGTCGATACATTTACTCTCCCACTCACCCGTCCACAAAACAATGAGCACGACAGCTGGTTTCGCACTGCCTTCGGAATCGGCCGACCTTTGAGAAAGTGACGACGTCATAGAATGACGTGATCATGCGATGTCACGTTATGTGAAGTGCGAACATTTATAAATCTCTGACGTCAGGATGGCGCCAGGTGGGGTCTCCACGGGAAAATTTTTTCGCCTTAACCACGTTGAATCTGTCTAATGACTTGGACTTTGATCCAGGCAATTAGAATTTGATGAGTTAATTAAAGGCTTGCCCTTAGAAACAGTTCCAAAAGGATATAATTCAATCTTGAAAATTTTTTCGTTCGTGTATGTTCAGCTTTATATTGTGGTAGTAGTTGTGGTTAGCACTCAACGTATAGTGCTAGTTCTCGAAGGGCATACTGTAAATGTTGAGCTTTATTGAATGAACGCGTATGCTGTGAGTGTGTTCTTCCGTCATTAGAATTCTTTACAACATGGCACGCAAAAGATACCAATAACAGAAGATGGCAGAGGGGATAACAACCTTGTGTATGCTTTCTACGCACTTAGCTTAGTGTGTTTAGCTTGTCGACAAACAATGCCTATTTTACTCCGTTACATGTCAGGCATTGAACCGTCAAGCGCTCGAATAACATTCCCGACTGCCTTTGTTGATGAGAGCAAACAAGCCTAGGCGTTTTGTCGCTATATAAAATTAGAAATAAATCACTTCAGCCACGTTGATTTCTGATGGTTCGAGGCGACACGTTGCCTAACATTGTTGTACATGGCAGGTTACCAGAATCTTGTGCTAGGTTTTGTACTATGTGTTCGGTAAAGCAAGTACATTGTGTATAGAATTAGGAGGAGTCGTTTAATTCAAATGTGATGCATGATATAGGATGAGGCAGTGGGAAGAGCAAATTTCCGTCATGGTTCTTTATATGAGAGACAAAAGTGAGCACCTGTGAAACGACTAAAGCCGACCAGCGTTGCGTTTCCTTCTTTCGTTTGCTTTCCGGTTTTCCTAGATGGCGTGACGTGCAATATAATAGGACGTAAGCCTGGACAATTCCTCCAAGACTAGATTCCTGAGACTTGAGCCGAAGAGCGGGTTCTTGGCCCTCTCCTGTTCTCTCCTCCGCTCCAGCAAACAGCTGTGAGCGCTGGCTGCGGCAACCGCGTTAAACATTGTAGCCTCTGAGATTGAAGCAATGTGTACTGACGTTGCGGAGGCAACGTGTTCATGCCTCTACGATGGCGTCACTTCTGAAGCCAGTGGAAGTAATACTGGCGGCGGCGAGCGCTCCTCGCGGAAAAGGCACTGAGCCCAGAGGAACCTCCCATCCTTATAGGAAAGCGTGCGACCTCGCAGGTATCACCCTTCTGGACACCTGCATCGCTCTTTATTTTGTTTCGTTTATTTAGTTTATTTTATTTGAGAGAAAGAGAAGAAACTTTCTTTTTATTCCATAAAAAGTTTCTGTGCAAGTGGGTGGGGTCCTCAGTGTGGGGCTCCACTGGCCTTTGCGGCTCGCTGGGCCTGGTCGAGCAAAGCCTGCTGGCTTTCTCATTCCTTGCTAGCCAGCCAGGTCGCCCACATCCTCGGTCGAGATGTTGTCGCCAAAAGGGGAGAATTGACGTTTTGGGGCCGTGATTCTCGTTCCCACGCAATGTGGGCCAGAGTAGGCCGTTCGCCACACCACGGACAGCTTCGTGCGTATATTGTGAAATTTATGTGGTTGTTTCTTTGTGTGTGTGGGTACGTGCTTGTACTCGACGCCAATCTCGTGCCTGTAATCCGGTAAGATCCGGATGGGGATGACTGTACGTTTTTCGTTCTCCTCATTGGATTTCGAGAATGTCGCGTGGAGTTATTGGGAGTTCCTCGAGGGTCGCGACTGGTGCTCGGATACTTATTTCACGAGCAACCCGGTCGGCCCTTTCGTTGCCCTCAAGTCCCGCATGCGCGGGGCAACAAAGTATTGCATGCTTATTTTGATAGTTGCGTTCATATGATTCTCATAGCTGCCCTTGGAGTCGCCTCAGCCTGAAATATAGGACAAGTTGATTGACACTCGGTGATCACAAGGGCGGTGATCACAAGGGCTGAGTCTCCTTTTTGTTCAGCGCATCTGATCGCCAAAGCAACCGCCGCCGTTTCAGCCGTACTGACTCACGGGGTTTTTATCGAAGCTGCTATAGTTGTAGTTCCACTGGTCGAAACGACGGTGTAACTATTACCTTGCGGTCTGCAGGCGTCTCTGTAGAAGACGGTTGGGTTGTTACCGTAACGATTTTGTAGTGTTCTTGCTGTGGCTCGCCGCCTGCCTGGGAGGTACTTGGCGCTCATAGTCTTTGGAATAGGGGACGCCATGATTTGGGCCCTAATGTGGTGAGGTAGTAAGTATGTCTTCTCCCTGGCATGTTAAGGTCTTAAGGGGTAGCCAACCTGCTAGAGTGCAGCTCTGCCTTTATCCGTCGAATTTATTTTTTTCTTTGAGCTCTCAGCATGGCGAACGCAAGTTCTTCGTAAGTATTATGAAGTCCTAGCGCCTCAAATTTTTCGCTGCTAGCATTGGTGGGCAGTCCAATCGCAACTTTGTATGCCGTTCTTGTGATTGCGTCAGTTTTTGCGGTTCCAGTATTGATTAAGTTCTGGAAAGGTAGACTGTATGTGATTCTACTTATAACAAAAGCCTGTACAAGGCGCAGAATTTCCTTTTCTCCAAAAGCTTGCCTTTTTCCCGTGACCCTATGTATCATACGAACCAGGTTTGTCGTAATTTTTTGGAGTGTTTTGATCGTGTTGTCTACTCTATACCCTTGTTTTGGATCCACAGATCAAGGATTCTTAGCTTTTGTACTTATCTGATAGCTTGGCGGTGAATATTGAGGTGTATTTCGAAGCATCCCGCATTTTTGAATATTTCGCTTCTAACCTGATAAATTCCGAATTTTCTGGTGCACATCGCATACCTGCATTCATGCAAAATCCTTTGACCTTGTCGATGGTTCTTTGAAGGATATCTTGTTTGTCGCCAATAGAGCCTTTGGAAGCCCATAACGTTATGTCATCCGCGTATGATGCTTTACCTATCTCGGATTTCTCCTCTAACAATAGGCCAAGCCTGCGCATCCCAACACTAAAGAGAAAGAGAAGACAAAATTGAGCCCTGCGGGGTTCCGTGGTTGGGTATTGGCGTCAGCGTTGAAAGGGTTGAACTGGTGCCTATTGTGGCCGTTCGGTTCATCAAAAAAGAGTTTATGTAGTTGTAGATTTTTCTCCGCATTCAATGTTGTGTAACTCCTCAAGTATTGATTCGTGAGATATGCAGTCGAAGGCTTTGTTGATGTCTAAGGCTACGATGAACCTGTCCGTGCTCCCGTTAGGCGGGTTTAGCGCTTCTTCCTTGAGTAGCAGGAATACGTCCTGTGCTGCTACCTTTGGTCTAAATCCAAACATCGAATTGGGAAAGAGTCTGTGCGTCTCAATCTAGGAACTTAATCGTGTCTGAATCACTTTTACGAATAGTTCGCTCATGCAAGATTTCAGAGAGATAGATCTAAGGTTCTGCGGATTCTTAGGCTTTCCAGGTTCGGGTATTAATAATATTTCTGCTTCTCTCTATTCGCGTGGTACTTCTCCATTGTCCCATAATTTATCATTGAAGAAGTCAGTAAGCTTGCATAGTGTTTCATTGCACAGGTTGCGAACCATTGCATTCGTGATTTTATCTCTGCCAGGGGCAGTGTTCTTTTTGAAAGTTTGCGCAGCTGCGTGCACTTCTGCTACCATTATCAAGTTGTCGATTTCTGGGTTGGCTGGGTGGTCGTACGTAGGACATGCCTTGTTTGTGTCTGGTCCCTCTTTGGAGCTTAGATAGATTGCCTTTAACTGAGTGATTAAAGCTTCATCACTTCCATCGAAATCATTTTCTATTTGTAGGAGAATTTTGTTCGTGCCTTTTCGTGCATTAGTCGGATCTACGTAACATCGTCCACGTTTTATTCGTGCGAAAAGCACCCTCAAGGGACGCACAAAATTGAAACCAGTTATTGCTATCGAGAGTTCAAGCATATTCATAGGTTTTCTGGCTCAGTTCTGCAAATTGTCTCATGAGTTTTCTGTTATGTGCTGCTTCTTCCATCGCTTAGCTAAACTGCGTCTAGCTTCCCACAACCTTAGCAAGTGAGGGTCAATGGCACGTGCATTTGTCGCCGTTGTTATTTTTCGGGTAGTTTGGGCATGAAAGTTTTGAATAAAGTTTGCCCAATCAGCTGCGTTTTATATGCCTCTGGGTCTCCTTGCTTCCCTCGAAAAGCAGTCCGCCCCGCCGCGGTGGTCTAGTGGCTAAGGCACTCGGCTGCTGACCCGCAGGGCGCGGGTTCGAATCCCGGCTGCGGCGGCTGCATTTCCGATGGAGGCGGAAATGTTGTAGGCCCGTGTGCTCAGATTTGGGTGCACGTTAAAGAACCCCAGGTGGTCTAAATTTCCGGAGCCCTCCACTACGGCGTCTCTCATAATCATAGAGTGGTTTTGGGACGTTAAACCCCACATATCAATCAATCAATCAATCAATCAATCGAAAAGCAGTCCAGTCGGTTGTACTTCCCGTTCCAAGTAGTCGCCTTATTATTTTAGCTGAATTTAAGGACAAGCCAATCGTGTTGTGATCGCTTCCTAAGCGTTTATCACATTTGATCCATGTTATCTGGTCTAGGTCGTTTTAAAAGTAAGATCTGAAAATATGTCTCTAGTTACACTAATTTCGGTGCGAGTTGGTTTGTCTAAAACTGTTGTAAGCCATAGGCAAGCCTGGTCATGCGTAGAAGCACATCCTCCTGGTAACAAGCAGTCGTGAAGGGTCATGCATCTAAGTCCAATCAGTTCATAGTGCTTTTTGAGTACTGCTCGGGGTACAACGAATTTGGGGCAGCAACTCATTGAAAGACAGCAGTATATTATCTGTGCTATTTAGAGATAAATATTTCTCAAATGGCAAGTTGCACTGTGTGTACCCCTTCAAGAATCCAGGCAAACACATTTATCGCTGATCTATATTGTAGGAGAAAAATGATAAAAGCTTTTAATGAGGCGCGCGCCACCACTTCATGTAATCAAGTAATTTTTTTCCTTCCGTTATCTGCAGTGGCACGCTTTGTTAGACCTTTCGAGTAAGAGGCTCTAGCAAACAACCACGTGAAACCCCAGTGCTCGAAGAAACAGGCCCCGAAAAAAATACACGTACGAAGAGGGCCGCCACTTCGGGAAAGGATGCGAGTGCTATCCCCGTGAGTGCTTCGCACACAACGGGGTTTGACAGGACGAACGCAGGGCTTCCTTGCAAAGCCTGTGTTCCGCTCACGAAAAGACGCATCAAACCGTCGAGTGCCTTAAGCCTCTGTTTCTCCACGTGTCATCAGCGCCGCCCCTTCTAGCTCCTCCTCCCCTCCCCTAAGACCTTGCCTTCCTGTGTGTTGAAACCACGGCAAGGCGTTTCGGGTACATCGCTGTCCGAACCTGTCGCATCGTTGACATCCTAAAGAGTGATTCGCTGAAACGTCGCAGCTTTAAAGTAAGGGGCTCGTGTCAGTGTCGTTGGCAGATGTCGCTTTTGTCGCAAACCCTGCGCGCTAGGCGGTTTACACTGAGGCACTGCCTGACTAGTTGTGTGCACCACAGCGAATTGTGCCTCTGTCTGTCAAGACTATGCATGTGACCTGTGCATGCGACTACGAGAGCACGTGAAGACTATGCTTTAAATTAGAGAACTCAATTTTTAAAATATCTTAAGCTGTGATTGCGTTCAGGCAATAACCCCACTAACTTTCAATTGAATCCTGCGTATACATGTATCTTTTAGTGGATAATAAGAATTTGACGTGCTAAGCTACGACACGATTACAAAACATGCGGTGATGAAGTGAACGAGATTGATTTCGACTGCCAGAGGTTCTTGAACTTACGCCGAAACTGAAGTACGCAGGCTTTCGTTGCAGTTCGCCCGCATACATAAATGAGAACGCTGTGCTTCAAAATTGAGACCATGCCAAAATAATTTTTAATGGGATATACGTAGTCAGCTGGTTAGTCTAAAACGTGCAGTGTTTGGCAAGAAATATCTCTGTATGCAATCCGGGTTATTCCATGGAGTCTGTCGTTATAGGATATATATGAATCGACGAGTGAGGTGAAAGAAGGAATGCCGACGATGCATCGCTAGAAAGAGACGCAGCATGTAATTCAGTGCAAGAATATTAAGAGAGAAAAAGTGGTAAGTAGATGACTATACAATGAGGGGACAACGTGAGTGCATTTGTCATAGGCGCATTTGTATTGGAAGCTGAAGCTGGCTTAACCTTTGGGTGCACGTTAAAGAACCGCATGTGGCCAAAATTTCTGGAGCCCTCGACTACGGCGTCCCTCATAATCATATGGTGGTTTTGGGACGTTAAACCCCACATATCAATCGAAGCTGGCTTAACCTTGTAATACAGGGATCAGGAAAGCGTTAAAAAGAACGCACAAAACTAAGATTCAAAGAGACGAACGCTGTTCATGCAATTGTGTTGGTTCCCCAGTAAATAATGGTAAATACCTTTACATTTTTCGAAATCCTTGCAATGCTTTTATCACCTAATTTGCCGGCGGTGTATGTACATTACCGTAACTTTATCGTTTGGGTGATTTAGAAGGGCCGTCATGTTATCTTTATAGCGCAACATACTGAAACAGGGAAAGTTTTACTTGTGTTTACAGTATATATTTCTTATACTTTCTTATTATAATCCACGTATTCTACCATTGCATACAGAAGTTAACAAATGGGCACCATACTAATGGGTTAATGCCGAACTTTGTCCCTTCCGTTTCCATGGCAGCTACCCATAATACCAAAGCACATCTCCACCCTCTTGCACTTTTTGAGGACTATGGGCGTATGTAAACTCTTTTGAATTTTGTATAGCACCACCACTGCATACGCGTCAGCCCATGCACCGACAAGTTTCTCTTCTCTTTCCCTTCTCTCTCTTATCTTTGTACTCCCATTTTTCATTTTCCCAGTGTGGGGTAGCGAAACGGGCATGTATGTGCGTGGTTAACGTTTCTGCCTTCCATCTTGTTTTCATCTGCCTTAAGCGTCAAACAAAAATGAAGCTTCGTCTGGTTTATGTTTGTGATGGTTGTGTAAAAAATGTTGCATATTCTTCGCATCAAGCAAATCACTGTTATCCGAAGCATGCTGAGAAAATTTGACTGTGGTGTAATTTTTTTGTTTTGCGGGACCTTACAAAATGACTTCAAATATAAGTACGAATGTTGTACGCACACACATCTCTTGAACAGTCACGTACATCTTATATAACCAGTTGTTTACAGTTGCGTAACAAAGCCAACAGTAACATGGGTATTACCAACACCAGAAGCGGTAAACTGTTGTGCAGCGCTCGTGCTAGGGAGAATGGTAGCCCTGGCGAAGACTACGTATACACCAACTTGAGTGAATAGACAGATTTCGCTGCGCGCCAGCAGCAGCCGCTTGGACGCAGCCTGCTAGCCATCCTCAATGACAGGCCGCGTCCGTACGGCTGCTGCTGGCGCGAAACTAAATATGACTAATGACGCTCAAGTACACAAGATACGTTAATCCGACGTGACGCCTGTATCGTGAGTGAAGAACAAGATAGCCATGCAGCAGTGCAAGCAAAATTGACATTTCACCAACATTACGTCTTCACAGGGTCTTTATCCTAAGCAGTTTCAAGACCTGGAGTGGCTCTGTGGTAGAAAATTCGATTGCCACGCGGAATCATTAGGTTGAATTTCTGATGGGACCCTGATATCTATTATTTGTATTCATTGGTCAACAATGTCGGTGTTCGTTTTTCTTAACCTTGTCGCATGTGAATGACAAATGTCTGCTGTAGCCCTTCCTTGGAAGACATAAACTGTCAATAACCTCTAGCGCATACCTGCATACCGTGGCATGTGGTACAAGGGTATTAAAGGTAGTGAAGTTCGGGCAAGTCTTCAATTTGACATGGTGAAATTTAGAGCACGTAAACAGACAAGAAATTAAAGACAGAATTATACAGATAAGTTAACACTTCAAATGTCCAACATGGGTATTTGCCACACGTGTCTGGAGCAAAAGGTTTGATGACGCTCGCCGCAGGATTTCTGCGTTATTCATGTCGTGACAAGGCAGTTATATTCTTCGAAACTGCTTACCCTCCTATGCCAATGTCGGTCGAAACAAAAACTGGTGTAGGAGGCATTCCATCCTGAAATTCAGACGATCACAAGAGTACCCAGACGTAGGCGGATAGATAGATAGATAGATAGATAGATAGATAGATAGATAGATAGATAGATAGATAGATAGGTAGATAGATAGATAGATAGATAGATAGATAGATAGATAGATAGATAGATAGATAGATAGATAGATAGATAGATAGATAGATAGATAGATAGATAGATAGATAGATAGATAGATAGATAGATAGATAGATAGATAGATAGATAGATAGATAGATAGATAGAAATGTTTCGTGTGCTGGCAGGTCACCGAGATATGGATTGCATTACAAATAGCGTGTTATGTAGGTTTCAATATATACCATTTCTTTACTAACCCCTGCACTGTGCTGTTAACAGAACTAGACTGCCTTCAGTGCGTTGAAAACGTTTTTATTAGTTCTATGACTCGAGGATAGTTTGGATCAATCAGCGAAGCGTGATATAAACGTGTGCTACGTTTGTTTTTACACCGTCAGAATTACGGTGTTTCGCAAGTGTCGGCAGACCAAACACAATCGTTTATTTCCCTATGACAAACGCTAATATTGCCGTGCCGCGTGCGTTTACGAAATAACTATTCACGTCACGAGTTGACCCAGTAAATAAAAAATATGAAAACAGTAAATGAGAAAACAGGAACACTGCATGGCACAGTTTCGCGTAAGCGGTGATAAAGCCGCTAGCAGCGCATTTTGCGAGAAAGCACTGTCAACTCTACATCAGGAAAGTGATCTGATTCCAGGAAGCTTGCTCGAATTTGTGGAGACGTAGTGAAGCGGGCCTAGTTACAAGCCTAATGTATGCCAGTGCGGGGCGAACGTGAGCCTGATGCAGTCATGTATGACTTTCTGTTATCTTATTGGGTGGTGGCTTTCAGCAGGGACACACCGGGACGCTCCCACACCGTGCATGGCGCACGTCAGTGCCACAGTGCATGTAACCTGGATTTTCACCTTTTGTAAACAAACATAGGTTCACTAGGCTGGGTTTAGTGACGAAGCTGGCTGGCTGAGTTGGTACAAGACTGCGTTTTGTATCGCTGCATTTGGTTGCTTCATAGTTTGTTGCACTACCATAATACGCCTACTGGATGCTTGGCTCAGGCATCGGCATCAGTTTTGTGGAGGTGCAGCGAGAAGACTAATTTATTTATGAAGAGACCGAGACGTCGACTTCAGGTTGATTTTACTATAGCATGGCGGACAGTTTGCGTGCAAAATAAAGAATAAAAAATATGAACAGTGAGCGTTTCGAGATAAAGCATAAGTAAGGATGTAAGGCAAATGTTTCGCCAACCACAAATAAATGTATTGCAGTGCAGGAGGGCGAGTAAAGCATAAATTGCTCTGGAACTATATTCTCGATCTGGTGGAGGTCTCGACAGTGATTCTACAGAAAGCTCTCGGCTGCTGACGATTGGGTGCACTTATTACAAAATTGATGTACGGGTAAGGTCAAAAGACTGGAGGTCGATATCGCGCATCAATCTACGACCGCACGGCCTTGAAACTTTTCACTATTCTTGCACGTACCTTTGCAGAAAATAACGCGGGTCGTTTAGGTAGAAATACTTCATGGTGCACTATTTCATTCTTCGCTCCTATATTTATAAAAACATCTCGCAGAAACATTTTTTTTTGTAAGAAAATATTCCCGCCAATCACGACGAGGGACATATCATTAGTGAAACCAGCTGACCAATGGGAACATACTATTGCAAAGCGAATTTTTTGTGGATTTAGCCCTGACAATTTTACTTACCACATCTACGAGGAGCGAGATTCAGTTGGTTAAACACACCAAAAGGTTTCACAACAGTAAAACACGTGGACGAGAAAGACTAAACGGAACACACTGGGACATTCGCCCTATTGTGGCTTTCTCATTTGCGTCTGTTAGCGTTACGATACGTTTCGAAAATTGGTGCTTACGTGCGCCAAGTTCCCTTCACCTTTCGCTTTTGTTCATTCATTAGGCCAACGATCAATGACTGTGGATCTGTGGTACTTTATGCGAGGTCACTTGTTAGATCCCAGGTGGTTGAAGCGACAATTATGTGGTATCAAAAGACAAAAATACATTCATGTACCAGGCAATAGGTGCTCCCTAAAGAAGTCCAGATGATCGAACTTGTACACGAGTTCCTATTTTTAAATATAATATGATGTTCAAGAGACGTTACCGTTGTTGTATAGCACTGCCGGCTCTTTTTCGCACAGATAACACGTTACGTAAAAAAAAACAGCAATGAAGTGAAAAGGATTACACGAAAGAGCTTACACAATTCTAACGGTCACTGTTTTGGAGAATATTCCACAGGGGTGGCATGCGCATGGTTACGGTTTTCGGCAGCTGATCCGAAGGTCTCGAGTTCGGTCCCAGTCTCACGGGACAAATTTCCACGGAAGCGAAATGCTGGAGGCTCATGTGCTCTGCAATGTTAGTACACCATCAGGCACACCGAATTGCAGAAAATTTCCTCAGCTCGCGGCTATTGCGTGCCTCATAATCCGTGTTTTTGCACATTAAAACCACAATAATATTATTCCGGGGACTCAGGATAAAATATTTACAGCTTAATATATAATGAAACGGCGTGTTCAGCCGCTTAAAATCCCCAATTTGCATTTATTTTTTATTGTCTTGAATATTTCTACACCCTAAGTTAAAAAAGATTCATAACTTCTCATGCATTCCCCCTGTTTTTATTGTCCATATGTTCGTGACTGAGAGAAAAAAAATGAGCCCCTTCAGATCCATTCATTCTTCTCGTTTATATCCCACTCGAATCGCTTCATGCTGCTTCGACGTGAGGGCCGCTTCTCTGCACAACACTGATGCACTGCTGCCGCTCAGGTCCCAACGGGTATTCGAAATGCTACCGAGTGTCGGCCAGGCCCCGCCGTGGGACACGCGCTGTTGCGGCGATTAGGGGCGCGGCATTTTCTCTGTCGAAGCGCACTTCGATGTAAGTGACAGCGCTTTAAATTAAACTGTCTCGGCGCTCCGTTCCGGCTGACTACCGGCGGCGGCCGCCTTCTTCGGATGCGCGCTGAATTAAAACAAAAGTGGGAGAGGGCGAGAGTAAGAACGCGAGTGTCAGGCACTTTTATGCGGTAGCCTCAATTACGACTCCCTTCCTTCTGCATCGAAGATTTTTATTTGCTGCTTCAATTGAATTTTTATTTGGCCTTTTTCCTCGCCAACGCAACAAAAAGATTTTGATACTCTAGTTGCTCATTGCTAAAACCGTTTCTTTTTTTTAATTTCAGACTAACTCCTTCCGGCCGCAATTAAACTTCAGAAGTACTCACAGTTATACGCATGTTTTTTTTAATTTTGCCCTTGTCTCCTAAATGCTTGACAATACAGTTTCGGAACATTCATTTGGAGCCACGAAGATTGTACGTTAGAATCACCATTTTTATTACGGTTCAACTCGTTTGGTCTTGATGAGTAGTTTTATTACTTCCTCGCTAAAACAATGTCTGAACTCCAGCACGCACAATAACAATATTGTAATTGACTGTAATTCTAAGCCCTGCTATTGGAGAAAGCGGTGTGTCATCAGCAGTCATTCATTTTGGCGTTTTTGTTTGTTCGTTTGTTCGTTCATTAGGATGGCTTGTAAAAGACGGGATTTAAAAAAAATGCTGCTGTTTCGAAAAGCTAGCACCGCTAATGTGATCACAGTCCTGTGACCGCATCAACAATAACCAGCTTTCCACTATAGATAGTCCGTTTTCTCTAAATGTAATACAATGAGAGTATAGTCAAGCGTTCGATTGGTACCGCAAGGTCAACTGGCGTCATAGAGCTAGTGACAAGTCTTTCAGATAAATTCTCTGAAATAGCCCCGACTAGCATAATCTTAGTTCAGACGGTCTGAGATATCTGTCTGTATGTTATATTTGAAGCAAGCGTTAGAGGTCTGATTTTTTCTATTATGTTTTGTTTAGATCGTCTAGGTGATATTAAGTTCAAGCCATAAAGCGTACCTAGTAAAAATGACTGGCCTAGAATTAAGCATCGAAAGAAAGCAGCGTTTACTGAACAGGGACTGAAATCAGAAAGCTGTTTGTCCATGTGCCCTTTTTTGTCAATGCCAAGTTGTGTTCACGTCCGGTTGCAGGATTCCCCGAAATTCTTGTTTTTCGATACTCCCGGCGTAATACTTTTTTGTAGGTAGAAGCTCAGAAACTTTACGTTGAGCAGGTGTTGAGTTATGTCAGTTTTCTTTACTGCAATGAATAGTTACTTATTGCCTCATGTACGTTTACATAACCATATATGCATAGCACATAATTGGCAAAGCTGAAACTGCCGAATGCAAATGTGAATTTGAAGATGAACACATGAGATATGCCACCTTCTTATAGACTGTTCACGTCGTGACACGCCGCGACGTTGTCTTTACCTTTCAGCCCTGTATTTTATTATTTGGCAGTTGTATTTGTTTCTCGTTGATTTGGAGTTGCTTCAACCTGAAAAACAGAAAAATATTTTTTTCGGAGCATCCCATCAGTATACAAGAAAAGTGGCTCAATGTCCTAAATATAGGACGCCAGGGCTTAGTGGTTGGTAAATGAAATATGGTAAATTTAAATAATATATTTATTTACCCTGTTAGTGCGAGTTATCATTGTGAAACTAACAAACAGCAATGACGTATTAGTTACAGCACCCAACATGTACAATAGCTAGTCTTTGCGCTCGTGATACACAGTTCCTCGTTGCAATTCAACGGCCACTATCAACATATTGAACACCTTGGAAGATCCAGCATCATAAAAAACTGCCGTATCCTGCTTTGTGGCGCCAGAATTAACGCCACCCGTGTTTGCGAGGGCAAGCTAACTGAGCTACACTTCATCGTTGTCTTCTCCTAGCTCCATGACGCATGATTATTATATTTCATAGAACAAATTAAAATTATTTACGTAGTATATCTCTATTAGACATCCCTTACATATCATCTAAGTGGTGTGGGCAGGTTTCTCGACTAGAATAACAAAAAATTGGGAGCTTTTACTAGAGCTACACATCTGAATTAGCCTGAATACTTTCAGAGGTCTGACTACACTGAGCCCTATTGCCCTATATTTATGACGTGAAGATTGTCCACTGCTGCGGTAGATACGTTAGTGCTAAGAAAGATCCACTTTGTAAATAGCAAGTTAGAAATCTTAGCAACAACATGAAAAGATACAATAGATACTGATCTAATGGTTAACCAGCAAGGTGTCATTTATTATTTGGTTGTGGCGAGTGTCATCGTTATCACAACCCGCCATTTTGTTGTCGATTTTGCAGAGTTCCAAAGAAGCCAACGACCAAAAA
Organism: Rhipicephalus annulatus; assembly: GCA_013436015.1. Lineage (NCBI taxonomy): Eukaryota > Metazoa > Arthropoda > Arachnida > Ixodida > Ixodidae > Rhipicephalus > Rhipicephalus annulatus. The sequence goes on along the minus strand of WOVY01010303.1, from coordinate 130,550 downwards.
ATTACTACTTATGCTTGCACAAGGTCAATGAGGAGTTCGGACACTTTTTTCAGTTTCTGACTTTATTGCGTCACACTTGTCTGCTAAATTGATTCATGTGCTTTTTATAGGACGCCAGGGCTGAAAGGAAAATTAGAACTGTTGGCATTAGACCGCAGACCGTTGTGTATCAAGAAACTTCAAGGCTCGTGGCTAACTGCTGTTTTAGAGTCTTTGAAAACGTTAAAATGTTTTTTTTTAGAAGACAGAATTATTGCTGAAGAGTACTGAGAAACAACAAACTTTTGTAACAAGTCCTACCTATTATGCACAGTATGAGAGAATTTATTTACAGAAAGGTAGAGAGGTAGGCCTGTGCACAGTATTATATCACATCTATCATATGTGCTGTAGTGCATAGCGCATCGACAGTTATGTGCACATGAGCGAACACATCTTCATAAGGACTAGACTTGTGCACTGCTATTTCGTGCAGCTTGGATAGAATATCAACTAGAGACATTATCAGAGACATTATTCATTGACTTTATTTTTGTGTCGGTGTCGTTTGATATGTGCGTATGAGTGTGTTTTTTGAATATGTGTGCTCGGTAGCTCTGTTTTCCATGAACTGCTCTTTATTTTTTTCTTACAACATATGTGTTTTAGCATTCACTTTAGGGCTAAAAAATAGCCGGCGCCTTACTTGCGCGCTGCCATCTCCATGTATCTTATCAATGAAAAAAAAACACCGATGTCATTAATGAGACACACGTTATTCCCAGTATTAGCAATCACAATGCTGTCTTTGCAAAGCCAACCAGATTTCCCGTTAATGCAAAAAAAAAACGTGAATGTAGGGGAAGCATTTTTTACAGCAAAGCCAACTATAAGCCAATTTCAGCGGAACCAGAGCACCGTTTTTTGTCATTTGAATGCAGTGCAGATGAAGCAACTGTTGAGCAGCTATGGCGAGTGTTTAAGAAACGCATTTCTGGACTCATTAGGTGCCATGTACCGAGCACCTCAAGCAACAAACTAAACGAAAGGAAGGAACCTTTGATTAGTGGACATCTTATTCAGCTTATCAAAAAGCGCAAGAGGGCCTTCTCCCGACACTGCAAAAACACACACGGACCTGAAAATTTTATTCAAATAAAAGACTTGACATCACTTTATCAAATTAAACTGCAAGAAGCAAGGAAAGAGTATATTAGGAGTTAGACCGCTGACTTTCCTAATAAGAAGAGGTTTTGGAAGTATATGAGACGATGTGGCAATGAGAAGGTTAGCCCATCAAATCTACGTTACGGTGGCGAGACCGCAACTGAGGATATAAATAAAGCCATACTTTTCAATGACTTCTTAAAATAGGTTTTCCGCCTTCCTACATAAGTAATTGTCGCGAATAAGAAAGAGCAATGTTCCCCTATGGGTGAGATAGAGCTTTCATTCAATGACATAATTAGTTTTTAAAGCGTATTGACAAAATTAAAGCAACTGGGCCAGATGGCATAACAACAGGAGTTTTAAGACACTGCTCTGAGAAAGCGGCTCGTTACCTAAAGTTATATACAAAAAAATCACTCGATTAAAGCAAGCTTCCTGATGACTGGAAGGTAGCTAATGTTGTGCCCATTTTCAAAAGTGGCTCTAAACTATATGTAATAATTCACAGAGCGATTTCTCGGACGCGAATTTGTTGTTAACTACTTGATCATGTCCTTTTTTCTACTTTAGGCAACCACCTGGCTTCAAATAATATTTTTATTCTAAACAACACAAGTTTATACAGGGTTTTTCATGTACAACCCAATTCTTTTAATTTTTTGTGATATAGCATCAGATATAAATAATAGGGCACAGATTGATTGTTCATTTTTGGACTTAAAAAATGTTTTCATTACGATATCACACTCTGTTCTCGTACAAAAACTGCAGAACTCCAACATTGATCAAACCATTTGCCAATGATTCACAGACTATTTCACTTCAAGAAAACAGAAGGTTGTTCTAGGTGGATCATATTACAGTGTTAGTTTCAGTGACATCAGGGGCATAAAATTTACTAAAACTTACTGAAGGGGACTTTGGTGCTGCGATCATCCAGCGACTATGGAAATGATAGGTAGTACACGTATTCGCCTAATATTCGTACTTGCGGGCGGCGAATCGCACTTGTAGCTTTGTTCATTGCTGTGTTTCAATTTTGTTTTGAAAGAAAGAACGAACAATTTTTAACTTCGTGATCTGATTTGAAAAGGTAAGCCTAAAAAAATAAGGCAGCGAAACGCAACCACAGCACATTTGTTCATTTTTGTTTTGTGAGAAAACAGCTCCAAGCTACGCGAACCCACACGGAGTCAGAAGTACGAAGATCAGAAAAAAAATCCGTGTACTGCCTATCTTTCTCATGCTACCAGAAGCGCCATACGTTGCGACTCCCATAGACAGTAGCGCCAGAGTTCCCTCGGTGTATATTTAGGAAAATCTTTGATTTTACGGGCCTAGTACGTGGGCCCGTGATCTATGATTTTACGGGCCTATTACTATATTTACTAGGCCCGTGGTCTATATTTTACGGCCCTTTTACTAGGCGCGTAAAATCTATGAATTTGCTGGCCTAGTATGTGGGCCTAGTACGGAACCCAAGGGTTCCATACTAGGCCCACTTCTCTGTGTTCATTAATGATATTTGGGATACAATGAAGTGTCGTTTTAGAATGTTTGCCGACGACTGTGCGTTGTATATTGAACCAACCAACCAAACTGATTGCACCCAGCTTCAGGATGACCCCACCGCGTGGAAGTTATGGCGTAAAAATAATCACATGATACTAAGCACCAATAATTGCATTTCCAGAGACTTTTTACAATGACTTTCGAACATTTACTTACCATTGTGATATGTGCGTATAAGTGTGTCTTTGCATATCTGTGCCCGAGTTTTCTATTTTCCATGCACTGATTTGTATGTTTTGCTTTAAGATACGTGTTCAAGTTTCAATCAACGGCTAGGGAGTAGCCGGCGCCATAATGGTGCGCCAACATCTCCTTATATATCATATCAATAAATAAAGAAGCGTTCATGCCAGTTTCACTAAAAGGGTGGACATCCTAAACAGTTAAGGTATTAGCAAAGAACACAAACACAAGTACTCGGATGCCATGTTTTCCTAGGAGGGGGGAGGGTCTGACCACATGCGGAGCGTTGTCAGCATAGCTGGAAAAGCCGTGGGCATTTTCACAAAGAAATATTAAACGTGTAACTAAGGAGGTTAAATAAGAGGTATATTAACGTAAAACCAAAACTGGAACACGCCTTTCCTGTACGGGATCCGTCCCACAAAGTACAGCGGCGAGTACTTTTGGGGTGAACACGCGAGCACGTGATCACGCTCTGCGCAGCGCTGGTATATGCTGGCGCAGGCGCACATCGAAGCATTGCGACGCTTGCTCACACGCACACACGGGGGCTGGTTTACGTCGTAGGCTACAACGCTTGAGCGTGCCAACCTGTAGCAGCAAAGCGCCGGTCTCCATTGTCTGTAGTACAGCAAGAGCAGCACGCTCGTCTGCGCCTGTGCCACTTGGATGTGATGCGCGGCCGCGTGGGCTACGCTGGCGCTCCGCAGCGCGCTGCAACGCTGAGCCATGTGAACAGTGCTTACCACTGTACATATTCATTCACTTGAGCGCATTCATTCGATCGAAGCAAGATTCGGTATGCGAAAACATGACCAAACTGAAAGCTCCCGATGTATGAAGCGAGATCTTGATGGCCAATATGTGCAAGATCGAAGACGTAATCCGACGCTGAAACAATTTTAAACAATCTATAACATGACAACAGGCAATATTCTTTGAGTATATTTAAAACCAGCACATTATCATTCCTCTCGTCATGACCACAATTGTAAAGTACAGCCATACAACCCCAGGACTGATCTGTCGAAGCATACTTTTTTTGTACTTGCCATTGCCGAATAGAATGCGTTACCAGCCGATTGGAACGGCCGCAAGACTGCGGATTCATTCTATGAAGCACTGCAGTGTGGTCTCCACAGTAATGCCTAAGAGAGTGCTGCTGATAATGTTTCAAATAAAATAACGAATAAGTGAACATGATCAAAGCGCTCGAAAAACAAGAGGAAGACTTCTCCTCGGCGTTAGCATGTGCTCAATATGTTACATGGAGCGTTACGTGAACCAACGACAATCGCACACAACCACAGCCCATGACAATCCGGCCCCCCTTAAGTGCGGATCACTTAAAGCACCAGTGTAAAAGCTACTATATCAATTGTCAAAATTTTTCAGCGCTGGGCTGATCATGTGGTGTGCAGACAACCCAGAATTGTGTGTTCCAGCCCGCATTCAAAAGAACGTCATAGGCTAAAATGTTGGTGAAATATTTTTTTTTCATTTGAATGCTGAACCTATCATTTAAGTTGCTAGCCGGACAATCACAGCAGGCTCTTACGAAAAAAAAAGAAAATCTGGCATATTTGAGGCCCCAAAAGGGTCAGAATTGGGGCTATATTTTCGCTGAGAAAAGTGCGATATGCGTTGCGCTCAGTGCTAAACGTCGTACATGGTAAGATACGTCCAGCCGGGAAAGATCTCACGACCTTTCAACTGAAGGTTCCCAGGGCCCTGCCATATGTAGTCGTCTTTGGGCTGTTGTTAACATACGTGACCGCCAAAAAATGCCCTGTCGAGGCTGTGACGTCAGCTTTGTGCCCTCGTACAACAAACCAAAAAGGAGATTTTTCTCCTTTCCGTTAAAGAGGTCTATAGGTGATACCAAAGAATTCTCCATCGGCTTCTACACAGCCAGTGACTACACAGACAGTGGAAAACATTTAGAAAGAAAGAAATAGGCCCCACTCTAAATTAAAACGAACGTGTATTATGGAGATGATCTATGAAGACACAAATAAGCATGTAATTTTTGCCCTGGCGGCGAAATACGAAGGGGAAAATGTGCGCACAGAAAGATGATGTCTGTGAGTGCAGGCTCATGCTGAATCGTGGAAGCCATTCGTAAAAAAACAAGAAGTATCAACAAATATAGTGAAAATAGCGAGGTGTCAGCTGCATTTGGGCCTTTTAGACGCCGATCTTTCAGCATTTCGTCCTCCCCTGCTCTCACTGCCAAACAGAAACGTGGCGTTGACGGCGCCCTGATTGACTGGCCGCTGCTTCCATCTGAAACAAGCCTAGTTGCACGGACGAGAAATTCCGCACAGGAAATAAAGTAATATAACGGGCTTCGAGAAACCGCGAACAGATTCCCGGCTGATTCTTCCCGCATTCTCGAGACATGCCGTCGAAGTGAAGGAAAACTGAGCTAGAAACAAGATGGAAAGAGGAAACGTTCTAGGGAAAGCGGGATGAGATGCGGAAGGTAGGGCGGAACAAAAGATAAACAGAAGCAGCTGGGCAAACGTTGCCTGGCGCGTTCTCTGACAGCCTCGCACATAATTAGGTTAGCCGCACACGCGTCGCTGGCTCGGCGCAATTCCAGCTCGGAACGCCCAGAGGGCAGCGGCGCGAGGCCTTCTCCCCTACGCACCCTACCTCCTTCCCCACATCCCTAATACGGGAATAGAGCGAGAAAAAAGTGGTGATAAAGAATATAAGAAAGAAAAGTTTATACAACCAGACGTATAGATAGTTCAATACTCACAGACTTGCGCGTTCATAGGATCTTTCCTTCGAGAAAAACACAGGCGTAGGTGTGAACGCTTCTTCTTCACCTCTATATGAAGAAATAATAGAAAAGAAAAACGTGGGAGATATTGTAATGGGGAAAAACTAGGCAGGATTGGAAAAAAAAGGTGCAAAAATTCTGCGCGGGAAATGCGAGGCATTGAGCTGAGTCAGTCCGGTAGCATTAGCAGCGACGCCCGCATTGCGCGAGGTTCTGAGTGGGAAGGAATTCTCGCGTGTACGCACATGGACCGGTGACGTCGTCTTTTCGTCTTTCCATCGTCGAAAGGCAGTTCTACGATGCCACATTTGCGCGACGACAACCTCCCCCCCCCACCCCTACTCAGCGCTCGTCTGACACGAACAAACAACTTCGTTGGCGTTGCCGAGCCGGGGGTGTGGTGGTGTAGGTACTGTCGGACACAGTTAGGAATCGATTGAGATGCCTGGCTTTCTCGTCGTCCGCGACCTCTCATCGTGCTTTGTTCGCTCGTTTTACCGTATCAGTCTGTGTGAGTCGCTCTTCGGGGTGCGAGAATCCTGGTTCTACCACAAACCTTTTCCGCAACACGCCGAAATGTTTTTCATTCCAAGCCTATATCCTCCAGTCTTTCGCTTCGCCACATACTCTCGAACAGTTCCTTAGCTGTCTTTATCACCGGTACTGTGCTTTGTTACCCAGCGTGCGCCTTCAATTGCCGCATTCCGTGGTCTCGGCATTCAGATGTTGGGCAACAGCAGAACTGGACTCGGGGTAGGAGGATGGTATGGAGGAGGTACAGCGGGAAAGAGTTTCATTTGCCTCTTCTTGTCTTACTTTTAAAAAAAGACATGTGCACCCACTGTCACTCATACTCGGCTAAGACGATTTGATGATGAAAGCAATTTGGTGTGGATAATTTACCTTCCACTGTAACGCACGCGAAAGCCACTTCACCTGTTAAGTCACGCGAATGTTGCAATGACGTAGAAGTTGCACTCTGCGAGTGGCACACACCACTCGCAGAATCGCGTGATATTTAAATTTTCAAAAATATCTTACACACATGCTGATTTTCTTGTTCCTTTTGAAAACGCTGCTCTCATGAGGGGAAAGCACATTTCGTGCTTCAATTGGGTCCCGCTGATCACATTCATGGGCTCCCCCCCCCTCCCCGCAGACATTTGTTCAATGCCGTTTTTGTATCATACATATAAGGCATCTCTCTAAATAACAACATCACAAGTGATTGACTCACGTTGAAGAATTCTTAGCGGAAACGTGCACGTACACGCGTTGTAATACAAACTCAATTTATCTGAATTTGTACTCGTGCCGTTTCGGGGTGCTTTATACTTAATTTGCATATTCTCATTACTTTGGATTGTACTTGCGTCGCTGTTCATCTCCCTGTTTTTCTCACGCTGAACGATGTATTGTTCAGCACGCCGGCGTTTTTCAGGCTCAAAACTTTCAAGAAAAGCTTCCGTTAATGTACTTCCATAAAAAGGTTTCGAAGGGTAGTTCAGTTCTGAATGTAGCTTGTAGAACAGTGCAGTGCTGCGCTAAATGTATAATGCCATAAACGACGCGCATGTAAAATCTAGGTTGTGTAAGTTTGTCAATCATTCAATATATTTCGCAAATGCCGCATTTCTTGGAATTCATGGTGTTATTAATATGTTTGTAAAAGTGACACGGACTTATGAATGGGAAGATTACGTGAGTTACAGCTCGGACACCAATTTTTATTTGACGTTTATGTCACACGCTTGCAATAAACTATACAAGGTAAGTATAATCGCATAAACACGACTTAAAAAGGTTACCAGGTAACTTTCATAAATGTCTGGAACAAACTGGCTGTACTTTTTTTATGACATAAACTTGACTTAACGTTGATTTTTATAAAGCGAGATATAGGAACAGCTGAGATTTATATCAGCTGCCTTCCCTATGAAGTATGTTTCAGCTATCGGTTACTAGTACCGTAGATGAAAACCAACGTATCGTAGATTGCAGCCACCTATACAAACACGGTGACGCACCACTAGGGCAGCGTTATAGTGACCAGACAGGCTTCATTCTTTTCGTAATCTACTCATGTCTAACCTTCCGAAAGCAATATTCATTCGATGATAACCTTGCCTATCAAAACAAAATTAACTTAAATTTTTCATATCTATATATTGAATCAACACATTTGCTCTATAACTGCAGTTCGCCCATTGAATCTCCTTAAACCCTTTTTGCCTAAGCGTCAATCAACATATATTACTTGTCTTGACAGTTTTAACAAACCTTGCTATTCTGCCAAAACAATCATAACAGCTGCACTTTTTTTTTCAATTTTCTCGAAACCTGGTCTTCTGTCCGAACTGGTGCCTTGTTCACATTACCTGCATCATTGTCCAGAACACCTACCTACTTCACATGTCATAACCTATGCTCTTATCTTGTATCACAGTTTTTTTCTTTCACTCCATTCCCTAAAGAGTAACATGCAGTACAATATACTGTGGCCAAACACTCTTCTGTACAATAAGAGTGTTATATATATCTCTCGCTAAGCAGCACATCGTGCTTCCGACTCATTTTCCCACTTTTGTTACTTGAAAGCACTCATTCACTTTCTTATCTAATACACGAAAACTCGAGGATGTCATGCCTATGCACCCCACTGATGATATTCTTAGAAATACTCAGACATCCCTACACAATCGATCGCAATTAAGCATACAGGAGCAAGATACTCTGCTTCGCGACCCCCGACGTGCCCGTGAAGACACTACCCTAGTCATTCCTCTCCTGTGCCACTTGAAACCCCCCCCAACATCTGCTATCGGAGCCTCTGCAGTCAGACCTGAAGCGTCTCTATCAACGGCACAATTTGCACACAACCAATAACATCTTTACCGAGGCCGCTCTCGATGGGCACAGCTTGGCCTTAGCATGGTCAATACCCTTGAGCGGTGAGGTGAAGCGCTACGCACGCAGAATAGACTACACGACGTCTATACAAGCAGGACTTTTGGTCATCTGAACTGCCCTACAGCATAACAAAGCACTGTCAACTATTTACACAGGCTCATTTGAGGCATTAAATGACAGAAAATCCAAATACAGAAAATTTCATAGCATTACGCATCCGTAAAATTCTCTTGCACAAGCAGAACAAGAGCATTGACACTAGAGTCGGCTGAACAGTGGGTCACGTGGGGATCCAAGGGGGAGTTTACGAGGTGACACAGAGTCTTGTCCCCTGAAATACTGGAGTTTTACCGCTCCATCACCAACCCTTCCTGCGTGCGTCTCACGTTCTCCGTAGCCACCCCTGCGTACTTTTCTTACCAACCTCTTGTTTTAAAATGGCACCCTTTGGGCGCTTCCTCAAGTACACGAACAGGGAAAGACTGAAAGATGTCACCCCTCTTGGTATCTTTCTAAATCTCGCCCTCAGACGACTCCTGGAAATATTCATTAACAAAGTCCTTGCAAACGTAGCCACTACCCCTCACATAATCTATTATGTCAGACCTTTGTGGACCGGAAGAGGGTAATGGACACATCTATCCCCTGCATATGTATCTTTTGCGTGCATGGAGAACATTGAGCCCCTCGTTGTACACGGTTCTCCCCTACATCATTATTGAAAGAACAACGCAATATTTCGTTATCCCGATTTGGAAGTGATACAAAAGGACATAATCTAGAACCGTCATCAGCTTGTCACATTAGCCCATTTCAGATTTAGCACTGGCTTCACGCGTGTGATTTAGCGTGTGCTTAGCATCCTTCCCGTTCCTTCAGTCTCCCCATCAGTGACCTTCAGTCCTCCATGTGCCTAACAAATCTATCTATCTATCTATCTATCTATCTATCTATCTATCTATCTATCTATCTATCTATCTATCTATCTATCTATCTATCTATCTATCTATCTATCTATCTATCTATCTATCTATCTATCTATCTATCTGTCTGTCTGTCTGTCTGTCTGTCTGTCTGTCTGTCTGTCTGTCTGTCTGTCTGTCTGTCTGTCTGTCTGTCTGTCTGTCTGTCTGTCTGTCTGTCTGTCTGTCTGTCTGTCTGTCTGTCTGTCTGTCTGTCTGTCTGTCTGTCTGTCTGTCTGTCTGTCTGTCTGTCTGTCTGTCTGTCTGTCTGTCTGTCTGTCTGTCTGTCTGTCTGTCTGTCTGTCTGTCTGTCTGTCTGTCTGTCTGTCTGTCTGTCTGTCTGTCTGTCTGTCTGTCTGTCTGTCTGTCTGTCTGTCTGTCTAATGCTTTTGCTACAGGAGTGTTGCGTGAGTGATATCAAATAGTATAAAATTATTGTAGCTCTTTTCAATATACAAGAGACGTCGCATCACATGTTCGGCGGATGGCATGCAGTCTCGACCTCCTTAAGTGCTGCAGCTATAGAGCCACAGGCGCAGGAAGACCTTTTTTTTTCTTCATGCATGCTTGAGAATCATGTGTAAGTATTTTTGTTCTAAGGGAAGAAAAAAATAAGATAAAACATTATACCGGACGTTGCTTCCACTGAACAAGGTAAAACGGCTTGCACTCAACTTGTCGGGGCCATTAACGACAGCCGTGACAACTATTACAGGCGTCCTCGGTGATTGCCTTCATTATGAGCAACACTGTGACGCCCTCAGCTCCGGCGTGCTTATTAAAAACGCTGTTCTTCATTCTGACAACTAAGGTGACAGGCGCAAAAGCATCGCTAAGAGGGACATTTCTGGTAACAGGCGTGCTTTTGTGCGATCCTCAAAGTTGTTTTGTTTGTTACATCCTCTGCCTGCCTCGAACGTCACTTTGTTTCGTGTCATGCCCACAATTTAACAGTAGCTTTTTATTTACTAGTCACTTGATTTTCATATAAATAACTGCTCTTTTTCCACTCTTGTCACGTTCTGTAAGAGCGAAGAAAAATGCCAGCGTAGTCGACAAGTTGCAATGTTAGCTTGGTACCTGATACCAAACTTTAAAATAATTACAGTGTACTTTTGCGTATTCTACAGCATAAAAGGTTTTGCTTTGCACTAGAAAGCACTTCTGGCCATTTTACGTCTGCCTAGGGCTGAAGAAGATTGATTGATTGATTGATATGTGGGGTTTAACTTCCCAAAACCACTATATGATTATGAGAGACGCCGTAGTGGAGGGCTCCGGAAATTTAGACCGCCTGGGGTTCTTTAACGTGCACCCAAATCTGAGCACACGGGCCTACAACATTTCCGCCTCCATCGGAAATGCAGCCGCCGCAGCCGGGATTCGAACCCGCGCCCTGCGGGTCAGCAGCCGAGTACCTTAGCCACTAGACCACCGCGGCGGGGCAGGGCTGAAGAAGAGAATCGTGACAAAAGTTCGCAGCATGGATTGTTTTTCGTTAAAAGTCTTGGGTAGCTTCTCGAAAAGCGAGCAATAGACAGTTGACGCTGTTGTTTGAAGATTTATATGTGGGGTTTAACATCAAAAAACCACTATATCAATATGAGAGACGCCGTAGTGAAGGGCTCAGGAAATTTTGACCATCTGGGGTTCTTTAACGTGTACCCAAATCTCAGAACCTGGCGAAAATGCAGCCGCCCCCACCGGGATTCGACACCGTGACCTGCGGATTAGCAGCCGAGTACCGTAGCCACTAGACCTCCACGGTGATACAAAGAAGCTGCTGTTTGCAGTTGCTCGTGGGAACTTTGCTCTTTTTTCGTAATTTTTTACAACCGCACTCGAATCGGTGTCTGAATACGCATCATAAGGCAAACATGAGAGACCATTTTAAATCAGGAGCAGTCAGCGATCAAGAAAAGCCGAGAAGTAATGTCGTTGTGACGCACACGCTCACGTGCGAACAATTTAACGCACATCAAACAAGGTAAACTTTGTGCCTTTTGTCTCAGCATTCTATGTGTGCCACCGCGCAGTTCAGCGCGAGTCTTCCATGCTATTTCAAGAAAGGGGATGGTATTCCGAATATCAAAATGACTGATTTTGCGAGTTGGCGAGTCGGTACTGTGAAGAACAAGAAGTTGAAATTATGTATAACTGTTGAGCAACACAGATATATATAAAGGCAACGTTTCGGTGAAGGGACGTTACTTTGGCAGCGTATTCATGAAAACAAGTTGCTCCGCCACAATGCTGTCGTTGTGCAGCATTCTGGCAGCACTCATTGTCCATTGTTTTGCCGCAATGGCGATGGACGTCAAGCAGCTCCATACTTGCAGTGCACACCCCAAGCAGAAAGCACGCACGAAAGAAGCATGCACAGGACGACGAGCACGGAGAAATAACTGTCACAGCTCGACACTTAAAGCGCGCTACTCAAACAGAAAGAAAGATGTACGAACGAACGCAGAAGTATACAACTGGATGAGCGCGAACAACGGTCCTAGTCCTTACTTCTTCACGTGTGAGCTGTGCGCTCCTTCCGTAAACGCAGCCGTGGCAGCGAGTGAAGTCACGTTCGTGCTCTCTTTAACTTCTGTAACTTCGAAACAAACTTGCAGTGGATGCACAAGAGTTGAAGAGTGCCCGAATACCGAGATGGGTGCCCGAGCGCACGAGTCACCACGCTTGGTAGCATCTACACGCACTTTGACGACGTCATGTGGAGGCACGCGAGCTTATCGGCGCGTGACTGGCGTGGCACAACGACCTAAATAGCGCGCGCGCGCACAACGCACTCTCGTTGTGCCATCTCGCTACTGATGACGAAAACTCCCTGAAGTTCTGAGCTCCGAGGACCGCCAGTGGTACATGGTGTACATAAATGGCTTGCCGTTAGCATGGTGCAGAAGGGTCGCTCGGTGGCTTAGTGGTTAGCGTGACGCGCTGATGAGCGCGAGGTCACTGTTTCGACGCAGCACTGTAGAACTTTTACTTCTCGTATTTTGAATGCGAAGCATTTCTTAGCGAACTTCAGTGACTTTCAACGTATCTATCTATCTATCTATCTATCTATCTATCTATCTATCTATCTATCTATCTATCTATCTATCTATCTATCTATCTATCTATCTATCTATCTATCTACTTACGCTTGGGTGTTCTTGTGGTCCCCCCCTTAACTTGGCGTGAACCAAAATTAGCATCGGAGGGTAAGATGGTGTGACGAATATGACGCGCTGGTCAAGATACGAATGATGTCGCAATCTGGTGGCGTACGTAGTCAAACACTTTCCGATAGACATTGGCACATATCCACGGGCGGGTATATGCCACTGGTATGCGGGTATGTGCCACAGGTTATTGACACTTAGTATCTACCCAGGAACGAAGAGAAGACACATGCGCAATTTTAATGCGCGAGCGTTAATGCTTGACATCGGTAGCGTTGATCCGACGAATGCAACGAATAAATATTAGTGCTGGAGCGGGAATCGAACCGAAGCATTCTTCGTGGCAATGAAGAGTTTTACCGCAGAGCTACGCCAGGTCTTGGAACTACTTTTCAAATAGGCGCTAATCTTCGTAAAACGTCAATAGTGGTTGCAGTGCTGCTTACCCAATTTTATAAACATTACATAGTACTCCTCTGATAACGCCGTCACGTCGAGTTAACACATATTGTGGTTAGTTGCCATACGCTAAAGTTGATTTATGTAGCAGTGTCCAGGGCCATCATCCTCGTGAGCATCAGTGCTTCATATCAGCTTCTGGTATTGCTAATACACATGTTGCAGTTGGCATCATTGCACAAGTGTAAACAACTGGTTATATGAACATGTGCAACTCTTCAATATATATCTGTGCATGCCACATTTGTACATATATTTAGTGTCATTTCATGACGTCATTTCGTCATTTCATGACTCAATAAAAAATTTGCAGCATGGACCCCTGCCTTCCGCTTGCTTCGCATAACATCGATTCCTAGGAACGTGGGATCTGCCGAATTTTCTATTATTTTTCTTCACAATCTGTTAACAAATATTTATATCGTCATTTCCTTGACGGAAATACGTTATGTAGTCGTGATGGACCCAGGCATCAAACACTTTCGTGTTAGAAGTGCTGCTGAGGCCCTTTAACAAAGATCTTATCGGACCAGTGCTAAAACCATTGTGCACTCTCTGTACAGTTTTAAGGTGGCTCAAGGTTGCACTAATTACCGAGCTGCCGATGGCAACACCATGGAGGACCCAACACTCATCGATCGCAGTTACAAAATAATGCTGCAATTTCACAGATATTTGTGGAGTCTTTACCCGGCACCACACAAGAACCTTTCCGTCATGGATTCTGCGATGTTACGCCGACCCCAAACTAACACATATATAAACATCGACAAATTTCATTCGTACTACTAAACAGCATACAAACACATATGCCATGGGCGGGGAAGCACGCTGATGCTCTACCACATCACGCGGAAATGCACGGCACACATCGAAGAGCAGGAAGGAGATAACAGCAGAGAGAGCTGGGAGGTTATGCTGTCCAGCTCGGCCCTTGGTGATCAACTGACGCTAGTCAGGAGGGCTGAAAGGATGGCCAGAACCAGCAGTGCCTTGGATTAGGGGCCTGACCACGTGGCAGTGCCCAATTTTAGAAGCAACAAAATTTTTTCTGCAGGTAAAGTTTTTTTCTTCTTCTCTTACGGCAGTTACCCGAGAAGTTCATACGAACCAATCGTAAATATTAAGACCCTCCATGCACCCCCCCCAAATCGCAAGCCAAGTGTCACAGGTCCCGTTAATTAGGGAGGCGATCGCCGGGCTAATTCCAAGGGCCGAAGTATCGGCCGCCCGAACCGCACCATGAAAGCGGTGACAATTTAGAAGTGGTCCTATTTGGCGCGCCAGCGGACGCCGGCTGTGGTCCAAAGAACAAGTCAGAGCCGAGAGTTTATAAACAAAACAAAATTATATTCTTAGTTATGGTACATCAAAACGATACACAAGTATGCACACTCGACAATAGTTGAATACAATATGTCACCAATCAAACAATGTACTACACAGTACAATCAGCCACACTCAAAACAACGGACACAGACAACAATATGCACTACAATGCAGTCGCATGCATCGAAAAACCAAAACACTTAAAGACTAAAGAGTTAGAAAACTTAAGGATGACTGCCAATTGGGCGTGTTGGTAATTGTTCATGATGAGACAAGAAAACTTAGAAAACTTATTCAGTCCTAAGCTCTTGCAACTAAAGTCTGAATGATACTCTTCCGAGAATCACTCACTCAAAGTTCAGCGCTGTTGTCGTTCCGCTGTTCCGAAGTTTCTCTTCCAAGAAATCTCGCGTCTTCACTTGGCCGCTCTCCAAGCTCCAAACTTCTTCGCTGGAAACACGTCGGCTTCACACACGCAGATGTTGCCACGCGTCTTCGCTCGATAGCGGTAGACACACACTCTTGCCTGTAGCTCGAGTCTTCACCCCTCAGGTAGAAATCCTCTTCTTCTCCTCCTTTGTCACGGAAGACAAAAGGCTTCGCCCACAAGGCGGAACACCCTACGCACTCTGGCGCATACTTTCTTCTTCTCCTGCTTTGTCACTAAAGACAAAACCTTCACCGACAGACGCGGCGGAATACCCCACGCACACTGGCGCTAACTTCCTTCTTCTCCTTGATCTCCCATCTCGGCTGCTCGATTAAATACCTTCCACGCGAGATTCCAGAAAGTTCTCATCATTTCGTCGGCGCGATACGCAGCGAAGGCTGGGGAGAGGGCGAGACGGTACGAGGGCCGTCCGCGAAAGATGACGCAACCCTGCATCACCACGCCCCTTTCCACCGAGAACTCTCTAGGGCTTGATCGGCCGCCTATGCGAGGAGGTTTCGTCGGCGAATCTACGCTTCCGAGGGAGAGAGACGCGCGCCCGGGGAGTCTTTGGATGTTTGTTTTCTTTTTTTATCGTTGACCTCGCGGCATCACTCCGGCGCTTCGTCGCGAGGATTTGGCGGCGCGCCCTTTTTGAGCGCTCGTTTCGTGACACCAAGAACTTCCCCGACTACTTAGAGCTCCTCCACAGAAAACGTCCCGGGAATAAATAAGTTTTCCCCACCACCATTCTCGAAACCACAAGTCATAGGTCTACCGCGTCTGAGTGACTAAGTTCGTAAACGACCAACCCTAATTCGCTGCTGTAAACAAAACGTTCGCGACACACGTTTAAAGGCAACCGTATCAATCGGCGGCTTCAAATATTAAGCACTTTCGCCACAAATAAACGCCTCCTAATGCGTTAAACTTGTCTCGTCACAGCTGTTGCAAAAGTTTAATCGCCAAAGCACAAGGAATTCACGCGTCTTATGATTAAGCGGCACGCATTAGGCGCCCGCGTAGCGGTAGATCCCGCTAGTGCTTCTGTGGTAGAATTACTTCAAGCGGCACTCTATCGTCTACATGCATGGGCTGAATGGATCAAACGTTGCGGAGGAAGGACGTGCATGCATTCGTCTTTTTTTTCACTAACAGCATCTCTCATGTGTTAGTAATTGACAGAATCGATTCGTTGCTCCAGTTCACGACGCACTGCCTACACTCTCTTACCCCTTCTTTTGACATGAACAGGCCCATGGTAAACTTTGAGATGACTCCCGTCTTTAGGACGTCGTTTGCTCGGCGCTTCAGTCTCGTTCATCTTCGTCTTCACGGAATCGACTGCAGCGCGTTGTAGGGTTTTAACGATTCCAGATCCGCAGCACAGACGTCGCTTTGTGGTACGCGGCAACGCGAATTACTGAACAATGACCGCCAAAGTGTTGGGTGCCGACAATGCGACTCCATAAAGCACACCAACCTACACACACATCCGAAGCAATGGGCAGCTTGTCGGCTGTAAATTAAATGTTCATGTGTAAGTGGTTAGAACGGAAGTACTTCCTGCCTGTATAAACACAGCCGCTTTGTAATTATCTTGCCGCGGCACACGTGTGCTGATGGCAGAGTTCGTGGGCGGTATTCCGAGAATTATTTTGCATGGGGACAAAGAAATTGAGTGTTTTTCCACTGGAAGGCATTTGAGCGACTGGTTTTCTGTACATCCTTGAGCATGTGAGCCGACGCTAGAAAAGTATCGACCGATCTTACGGCAGTGAAAGAATTAAACGGTGAAAGAACTTGGTCGTTGAATTGCAAATTGCGTTGTAAAACCACAACAACCTTTATTATTTTTTTCCAGCACATCGCCTTTTGTAAGCGGCTTCCGGTGTAACAAGTTGTCGTTATTAATTGCGCGTCGGAATTCGCGCGCCCAGGGAAAACAATGAGATGTCAACGTCTCGCGTGGCAGCGTCAATGCAGCGATTACATGCAAAACAAGACGCCAGGCGTCCCTAATTGACAGAGCGGAACAAGCAGCGCCGATAATTCAATTCAGGCTTCGCTAAACGCATCGCGCGATCGTAGGGAACAAAGAGTTCCGAAAGCCGCGTTCTTTCTAAGGTTCTTCCACCACTTCCACCACTGTGCAACATGACGCACTCTCTTGCAGATTCTCGCGGAAAAAAAAATAATTTCGTGTGATAGACAAAAGGGCCTTGGGACGCGTCAGTAATACTGTTTATCGTTTGCGGAACCTCGTTCGGCTGCTTGAAGAAAACTCGCTCCTAGCATCCGTGCTCCCAGCCAGCGGTTTCGGTGTGGCTTCCCTCGCTGGCTGGTTAGCGGTGCGCACTATTTAACCATGCGCCAGCCCTCGGTACAGCGAAGCTTTTAAAGCGCGGTTCAGCTGTAAAGTAACCGCAGTGAAATCCATACACTGGAGAACAAGATAATGTGATGGGTAGCACATCTTTTGGAAAGAAGTATATTGTATTGTTCTATTGCCGAAAATGACTTTCACGGAGTGATCTATTACGAAGAAACTTATACAAGCACCTGAACTCCATTCTGTGATGTCAGGCACTTCTTTCGTCTTTGCTTACGTAGATGCGTAATGTGTGTTTTTGTTACAGTAGTTTACACAGACTTTTCGTTACTGTCTAGAATATATAATACATATTTCGCCAACCACTCTTATCAAACTTTGGTCCTCTCTCTCTGTCTTCCCTTATTTGCCCTTGTGGTTATCTTTTCCAAGTGAACCAAGGAGCCTGTGATTTATGGTCGACGTGCTCCGCTCATAACGGCTCATGTATTGGGTTGCTCGTCGTAACACAGCACGCTTTCGTCATATGATGGGAGGTGCAAAAATGTATAACTCTATATGGTACTCACTTTCCACACGTATTACCTTCAACGGCCACGACTCCACTGTAAGTAGCGCTCGTGGAGCCCGGACAGTACAGAAGGGCGCGACTGAAATTCAAGTAAGAGCAAGGGCAGCGTATGGTTCGAAAAGTTACACAAGCCGCGGTGGAAACTATTGTCTCTGGGTACCTCTTTTCTCTTTTTCTGTATCTTAAATAGGAAGTTATGCAACCATTGCTTTTGCCTCGACCTCCAACGAACAAGCTAAAATTTGCTCCATTTCCCGGCAGCGCGATCCTCAGCTGCGTGCTGCGCTGTTCTTTTACAATGCTGGCCCGCTGTGCGGAGAGGCTACGTCGTCAACGCAGTATGCGGCTCGTTCCAAGAACTCGGTTGTGAGAAAAGACCGCATCGCCTTTCACTGCTTCCTTCACACGGGCTTCTCTGTTCTCTGCCTTATTACAAAAACCCGAGATTCCAGCGCAAGCTGCCACCACTGGTTTCGTGGGAGCCCGAGAGAGAAAGGCAGGAGCAGGTGTCGCCAAGGATTTCAATGGCCTTTTTTTTCCTCCTTGCACTGCTCTTGAAAAGAATTAAAAGGCCTAAACTTCGCGTGATTGAAATATTTTCTCTTGCCCTTTTTGCTCCATCCATTCTCCCCCCCCCACTCCCCTAACCGTCCGCTATCGAACCTTTCCTTGCCCGCTTGTATATTGTGTACTTGCGTCGGGGGAATAAAGGCGGTGGTGATGGTGCCTTCGCTTGTGGAGTAACCCTTGAAAGAACTCGATGCTTATCTCTTTCTAAGTGAGCCGTGTTCAGAAATTGCTGTGCGCGTATACATTTCGCGAAACTTTGATTTAAGCACTCGCGGCAACTCACGCAGATATGCGTGAATGCAAAAACAACAACCGCGAAGCCTGCCTGGCTGGCGGGCTGGCTGGCCCACTCACTCACTTTCACTCACTCACTCACTTAGCTTTCCACGCAGAGGTAGGAGCGCTTGTAAGTTCAGTGCGTATTTCTTTCTTCCTCTGAACCACTACTACTATTACACGTGCCAATTTCTTCATCTGTGAAAAATCTCCTATCCCTGTCCCCAGTGTCGGGTAGCATAACGGCCCTTCTGCATTTCCTGTCTCCCCTGTTCCTTCCTTTCTCCCTCCTGAGCATTTAGTCAAAGCTATTTCCACAGAATTTTAAGCGACCTTGTATTGAAAGCTCCCTTCATTTGTGAATATGGTTAGCGCTGTTTCTATTTACAGCTTTCCAGATTATACATGCATACTTCACCTGGGATACCTCGAAGCCTGTACCACAGCTTCTAGTTCGGTGTCGCATTGACTGAGTCGTGCACAACTCTTGTACTATGATCGACAGCGGCCCGTGCGACGCACATTCACTTTGACGATGCATTCGCACACACAATCTGTGTCTACCCATGTTATCACGCCGAAAACAGGAGCTTCAAAGCTAGTCTTGTGATGAGTAAATACGCGACCATCAATTGTCACTTAGTGTGTCATGAAGTCGCGGGGCTGAGCTGAGTGGTTCGACGAAAATTTCCTGAGCACGTAGATGGTGTTCGTCAGAGTCACGTGTATCACGTCGCATTGATTATTCAGTTTTTCTTATCTTGAATGTTGTCACTTCTTTCCGGCTAGGGAGGCGTGAGTGGGTTGACTGCGTGAATTTTTCACATCGTCCACAATAGACAGTTATAGTTTAGCGTTAGCGTGACAGCGTAGGTTAAATGGCGTTACCATGCAGCAAACGTTCGTTGTGGGCAGCATCTTACAGTTTAGCGGGATAGCGTTTACGTGTTCACGTGCCCCAGTTGAGATGGAGGCGCCCCCTATTAGATGGGTAATAGGGTAAAGAACAGTGAAAATGAAAAGAAAACGAGAATGTTTGCCCATGCCACCGCGCGAAACATTGTTAGAAGTTCAGTTTAGTAATAATAAAAGTAAATAAATATGAACCACGCACCAAACGCAAAAACATCCATGTTGCCGATTTGTTTACATCGATCTTGTAGTTAGGCGTAGACGCGTTCGAAATGGGAAGCTATCTCAAAAACTGCGCCAACTTATCCGTAATACTCGATCATCGAAGCTAACTGAAGGCAAGTGAAGCCACTTTAAACAGTCGTTTGCTGCGAACAAGGTGAATTTTTCAACAACTGCGCCGAAATCGCTTCGAGGTGGGCGTCCGAGAGCGCCGCCCTGTTTACGTACACTACGTACACGTCCACTACCACGGTAACGTGAAATCTGAAAAATACCGCGCGTACGGGAAGTGGTACGCGTAACGCACGTATCTGCGCATGCGCACTTGGATTTCGCTATCACGGTACATCCGGTATCCCGGTAACCCCGGTATACTATAACTCTCTAATACTGCTTCGCTGCACCTCACCGGGCCCGCTCCGCAGCCGCTTGTCTTATCTTTCGCGTCGTCGAAGATTCGGACGCCGTGTACTCAATCCCTCGCCTACTATCGGTTGTCGGACGTCCTGTTGTCAAGCTTCACTTTTCAGACAACTGGGTAATACCGTTTTGAGGATGACATACATTTATGTGCGGCTCTTCTGCCACAGCGTTCCTATGAGAGCTTAGTCGTCTAATGAGCCAAATAAAGCTGTCACATTAAAAACGTTGCACGCTAATATGGCGGTAGAAACTCAAAGACTTTGTTCACTCTAGTTTTTACGACTTAGGGGACTCCGTGGCAGGTTTTAACTGCGCCGCCTGCAATATGCTGCTGTTACCGTTATGTAGCTGTGTGGTTTATCTCTATCTGTGTTTTTCACTCTCACTCGTCTTCCAGTCTCTGTCTCATTTTATCCTTGCCTCTGCGCGACGTGTGCAGGGTGACATTCCTGCACTTCATTCTCGCACCGGCATTTAATTTCCTGGAGTGTCATGTAAGCTTTGTGTATATATTTTATTTGTGCCACTTGTTTCATTTTATCTGCACTGCACTTAAACTTCATATTCGTAATATCTTAGCACTTTTTTTGTGTAGTCCTTCGCCTCGTCATTGAATACGTTATATTTGAGTCGGCTACTTCTGGGCATGACTCTCAACTGGATTTGCTCTTCCTGCCAAACTTTCGTCAGCCATTTCTTTCTATTCTTTATTTCACTGTAACAGCTTTGATGAATTTCATCCCAATCAATTCCATGATTGAATACCTACCTGTCTCTTCAGCCCTTGAAGGAACGCCACTGTTTCGTTCGCGTGCCTTTTGGTTCATGCAGTAGTGGTTCGTCATTTGCGCTCTTGGACCGAAAACTATGTTATAATGACGCCCACAATGGAAACGAGCTTTACGAGAGTAGACAAATTTATAGGTCACATGCACATACAGATGAAGAAATGCTATCCTTTAAATATTCGTTGCTAGTATAATGACAATCATATGTACGACTTTGTTTAGAGGGTCACATTCACTCCTTTAAGGAGAGTCGTGGCACGTGCTACTTGACAAAAAAGAGTCACTGTGTCTCTCACAAGATAATACTACACATCCGACAGTCGCACACAGAGGAGAAAAGAGAAAGGACACCGTTTTTCAAACATGATAGCCTTTTTGGGGGATCTTCGACGCAAAAACTTTGGCCTGTTTGTCTGTACATTTGTCTGTTTGTCCACTCTTAACGCGAACCGGGTACTTTAAACAGCACCAACCGATACCCCGAACGGCCGACCTCATCCGCAGGGCCCACCAATGTTGCTCAAGATTAAGCGTTCATACTTGTGCAATTGTCAATTAAAAAGCAAATAGTGCGAATATCTAAGACACCATAACGACACGCATATATTCTGCATGTGCGTCTTTTACTAGAAAAGGCATACATAAGTAATTCTAACCACCGTAGCGTTTATCACGCTGCGCTGACCATGCAACGCTTGCACGAAGAAGTGGGTGTTTCGAACGCTTTGCTAAGACGACACGGTGGGGGCACCTACCCGTGGTCTTGCGTTCTACACCTTATAACCGCTGAGACGGGCGCGCATAACCGTCTCAGGGCCACGTGCTTCGTTTTCCAAAAAAAAAAAAATCTGCCAGATGGCGCTCATGTTTCACGTGTGACGTGACTTGCATAGCTTGTTCGCCTCCGCTCCACGCTCGAGGCACTCTAATGCAGCGTGTCCGGAATACCATTCACCGATTTTCTTGTGCAGAACATCAATAAAATGTTTTGTTCACTCTCTCCACATATAAGACTATCGTCTTTCGACGACAATTGCAGATTAAGTGCAGATACGAGCCCCGCCGCAGTGGTCTAGTGGCTAAGGTACTCGCTGCTGACCCGTAGGTCGCGTGATCGAATTCCGGCTGCATTTCCGATGGAGGCCGAAATGTTGTAGGCCCGTGTGCTCAGATTTGGGTGCACGTTAAAGAACCCCAGGTGGTCGAAATTTCCGGAGTCCTCCACTACAGCGTCTCTCAAGATCAAATGGTGGTTTTGGGACGTTAAACCTCACATATCAGTCAATTACATGCAGATACGGGGCCAATTTTTTTTTTCTTAGACCAACCCATGTATTGGCACCACGCACTGACCAGAGGGAGCTGCGTTGCTGACAGTGCCCCAGCTGATAGTTTCTGACATTCGCCGTTAGGGGCACGCAGAAAAGAGACGTGGCTCACGTCCCCAATGTATCCCGGACACAATCTACCGACAGATGCAGGGCGCAAAACGCACGCGTCGCTTTCTATTTTCACCGATGCCGTCTCAAGGTTTCTTTGTTTCTCCGCTAGGCTATTTATTCTGGCGCTGCAGTCAGACTGGAAAACTCGACTGAACGGTGCCTATAGACGGTTTGAAGGCCACAAGCGTTGTACGGTACCCCAAAAACCTTCCGGTAACCTCACTTACCAGCTCCTAACGTTGCTAACGTCGAGACTGAACCACGCTTTCAAGTTCTTTTCAAGGGTAAAAAAAGTCGCTGTTTCGTTTTTCACATAAAAAGAGAGTGCGTAATGTACAAGGCAATGTTTTATCAATTTCACGTAGCCCAAAAGAAGATTTATTTGAACATAGTTTGCTAAATAAGAGAAAGAAGTTGTAGAAAATCAGCTGGCTATTTACTAAAGCTCTCGTTGTCCACCTATGCTATAAGGCACATCGGTTGACAAAACCGGATGTCTTCAGGGGCTGTGTTTGGAGACATTGAAAGGGTCTATAAAACTGAGCGGCCTTCCCACGGTGCCTTTCCTAGAGTAGTTTGAGTGTGCGCGCATATGAATGCAATGTGTCGCTTCACTCTTAGTGTGTATCACCTGGCTGGCGTATACTAGCATGATTCACTTACCGCAATGAGACCGCTGTGCCAGGTTGTGACTAGCGTATGGGCCCGGAGATGATGGCAGTATTGTTGCATTTGTTCCCGGCTGAATTTCTGGCCCGGAGTAAAATCAACACTTTTTAAAAATTTTGACATTGTATGATTTTTAGTTTTTTGTGAGCCGCAGTCGAAATGAGAATGTTTTACTGACAAATGTAACCTATACATTGGGTTTTGCTTAATTTGCAGCTTACTGTTCACTAGGAGGACGACATACCCTTTTGTCACCTGCTTAGGAGCTCGAAAGAGGCCAACGCACGAAGTAGATGTAATATATAGGTCAATATTATTTTGGCTGAGGAAGCCTTAATGAAAAGTAACGGGGTAAAAAAAAGAGGCGCATGGAGAGAACGGGTGTAATATCAGCTGGGCGCCTGCTTCTTTTCCTTTCTTGCAAACACAGTGCATCTGCGCCGAAGAATACGCAGTACTTCACCAGTGTAGCTCGCGGCCTCGGCTCTACGTTAAACAGAAGAACCCTTCGTCATAACGCTCCTTACCGAGGGATCTTGCTTTTGCAACGAAACAATGCAGTTTTCGCTTCCGTCTACAGTTTTCTCTTAATATCGCAACATCAACAACAATCACTGATTATGAGCAGCACCGTTTAAAATGCGACTTTTCAATTGTAAGTCGTTTCATGCAAACGGAACATAATGATATTGTTGTTCATTTAATTATTAAACTTCGTCTGGTTCACCAAGAGACATATTTCTTTGTTTCCTACGTAATAATATTGTGAAAAAGAGCGGTTCGTAAATTACCCTACAGGAAGAGGTATACGCCGTGAAGAACGACATTCTTTGAAAAAGTGAAGTCATTCTTCATCAAGCCTCTCGCTGTACTGTCATATTGATAGCCATTCGTGATGGTTTCTAAAGACTTCCTTCTAAGCCACGTAGATGTAGTGATGGTGGGAATGATGAAAAACCACGATAGCTTATCAACGGCGTCGCAAAAAATAATATATAAAAAAGAAGGACAGATGAACGGGGCTGACGTATTTTTTTCTCTCGAATGCTGTATAGAAAAAAAACACAGTTTAGCGGCGAGGACAAAACAATCAATGCGTTAGTGATGAATTGGAACATTTCACGAAGCACAGCCAGAACATGATTTTTCTGCATCCGACTATGCACAACTCTACAAACTTTGGTTTAAGCGGATGCAGTCAATTCAAGAAGTGAAATTGTTTCTATGCTGCCCCAGCTTACCGTCTGAACTCGCAGTGAGCGGCCAGACTAAAAAAGCACTTACACGAGCCGTTTACTTGTGTCTGTCGAGGCAGAATGTGAGCCAACGCTCGCGACTGTGCCCAAATGATCAAAGTTTGCGGTTGCTGTTCAAGAGACGCAGCCCCCTGCCCACCAACGCCAGTTCGCCCTCTTTCGCCCGACAAAATATGACGCCATGTCTCGACACCAGACGTCGCACTCCATGCCTTGCACGCGAGGCGACGTGTGACGATGATGACTGGTCTGTTTCATCTATGCTTCATCTGCGCTCCTACCCAGCGCTCACGTGGTCTTACTAACGCGTACAACATACAATGAACTGGTCGATGCTATCACGGTGTGATTTCTGCGCAACATGACTGTATCCGCAATAAATCACAGAAAAAGCTATCGAGATGGCAGGAATTTAGTTTATAACTCGAGGCAACATTGCGGCCGCTTCTTCAGTGTGGCCGTAGGTCGCCACTTCTCCGTAATTAAACTTTTCGTTACCCGTATGTATCGACATACTTTTTTTCGTTGTTATTGCTCATAAAGAATCTTTGACAGTCTACTGTGAAAGGTCATGATCACATAACGGTTATGCCGCGTGTGTATGGTTATTATCTCTCTACTCATCTATCTCTCTACTTCATTCCTCATCTTTATGTAATGCAAAGCGTCTTGCCGAGTTATTCAAATCGAACCCCGCTATATTTGCATATCTCGGAAAAGGTGCTTTGCGGCTTGATTGGCTCGATACATATGAAGACCGCCATTGGCTGTCTCGTACAGACACGAAAAAGACTGGCGTCTCACGTCTCTCGGTGGGCTTCTGCTGCGCGCTTTGTGTTTCGGCATGTCCCTGAAGCATGGGCACGCGCTGATATTTTGGAGAAATATAGATAAGAAAATTACGTGCCGGAGGCCTTATTAAATTTTGCGCACATACGAAGCCAAAGTAAGCACTAGATTCAGATAAGTCCCTGGAGTGTACAGGAAACTCCAAAACTGCTTAAACGGCAAATCAGGCCCAGGAAGGAAGGGAAATCTATTGAATTTTCATGCTTGAGACGTTTAGGCGATATTAATTCAAGACACGGGCGGATATACTTCCTTCTTGTGCAGGTTCGAGAAGAAAAAAAAGTTAGAAAAAGACGTAGAAATTTCTGATATACAGAATAGCAAAAGATACGTGCTTTATTCACAGCTTTTATTTCTTATTAATTTTGAGTGGTGGGTCAGGATTTTGTGTTTATTGATTTCTGTTGCCCGTACACTTTCGAGCGTTAGTTATTCAATGAGATTCGGCAAGGCCCCCAGTGCAGCACGTCACGTAGTAAAATATCAGGGTCTTCCTAATTTGCGTAAAGCGAGCAGTTTAGGTACTCGACCACATATGCTTTTAGCGAGACTCATTCAAATAAGCTGAATACGATCTCCAGGTCCTAATTTTTTCTTTCCATGCCCTATGACTGAGAAGCAGAAAAGCAAAAAGCAAAAAAAAAAACATGTTTGGTCCCTCCGTCATAGGAATCGATGGAACACGAAAGTAAAACGTGTTCTTACAGAAGAGGTTTAATATTTACTGTGCATTGATATACAAAAGCTTGCGCAATGTCTGTTGGTGTTTGACAGCTATAACACCGCTTAACGTGGATGCATCTACGTAAATATTAGAAATTGGATCAAGCAAACCTTTGTGAAGTGCGGAACCAAAGAATATGATGTCACTAGAGTCAGGAACCGGCGAAAAACGCATTCTCGATAAAAACGTCATGCACGTGTAAGCCATGGCACAATATTTAAAGATCTGCTCTTTAAGTAAACAGTCTGTTTAAGCCTGATGAGTTGTGTGCAGTCGTTAAATAGCCTGACTGAACTCCTAGTTCTTTTATTTTTAAAAGACAGCTTTTGGAGGCTTGGCCAGATTAAATGGAAGACGCAGCTTGTTTGTTCGCAAAAAATTGCGAGGAGTCTTTTTTGTTACTCGCTTTTCTTTTTTTTCCTCGGATTACCGTTATCTGTAGCCTCCTTGGAAGCTTTTGCTGGTAAAATGTCTAAATTCTAGAGTGGTGTAACTTGCTTACTAACTTAATAACTTTTTTAACAAGAATCATTTTGAGCTTCATCCTGTTTTGTTTTGCGACGTCTCCTGAGATCAGTGTCCTCCTGGTTAACTTTTTCGTCACTACACCATTCAAGTCCGCCTTCTAATTGGACGATGAATGAGCAATCAGTGAAAAACATATGCGACCAAAGTATGTTTCCCTTCCCTTTTATTTTTATTTTTTGTCCATAGAACAGTGCGTTTCTGTTTCGGCTGAGAGCGTGCGGACGAAACTCTTTACGCCCTGCGGTTGTTTTTCCATCGGCGAGGGCGAGTCCAACGGGCGGCTTGGCGACATTGCCATCTTTCGCTTGTTAAGCTTAATTGCTTAACGCGTTTACGTTTCCAAATGTCTCCTGTCTGCGTGGGCGACATTAGCAAGCCGCAAGAGCATGAAGCTGGACACTGCGCAAGCGCAATGGGAAAGATAGAAGAGAGAATTAAGAGTCTTAGCGACATCTGCAAATGCGCGCGGAAACGAGCAGCGAATTTCTTTAGCCATGTCTGCTTTCTCTTTTTCTTATTTATGAAACACGCAGCGCTGTCGCTTTCAAAACTTGTCACGTGATTGAAATTACTTGGGCTTTATTCTAGCGAGGTTTCGTGTTGATATACGGGATTAGAAGTGGGATCGAAACGTCACGTTTTATGCGGAACAACATCATTGTCTTTGTCTGAGAGAGTCTGCTAAGTAGCGCGTCCCTAAGAAAAGATACTGTCTGGTGCCTCCGGGTCAAATATACGCTCGACATGCGCCGCATTGTTCATGATGGTTTCATCGGTTGTTCCTCTATAATCAAGCACTACCTGATCCTAAGACTAACCATAGATAGGACGGGCCTTGTTTTAGAAAGTAATTGGCCTTATAACGAAAAGTAATAACACAATAACTTCCTAATAATGCCCGTGAGGGGGCTAACACACCTGGTAAGATTCTTCTTTTATTACAATAACAATTATACGGACACTAAATGCGCTTTGTAGCAGTTGCCGTCTCCGTGACGTTTTGTGTGAAAAGGTATACCTCTACACAGGCGTATTACGTTCTATGTACAAGTGAAAGATTGCAAGGGCTGCGAACAGGTGTGGTTCAAGAACAGAAGAAACGTGCTCTGTCAGGCCTTGAAGCCTGAAGCTGTGCCGGTGAGGGGACTGCATCACTCGAGCAGCATCTACAGTGAAGTCGATGAAATGGACGAAGTTGTTTGAGTTCTCTCCACGGAGATGAGTAGACGGTTCCCACCTTTGTACAGCCGAGTAAAATTTGAAGGTTGTCGTGCGACCGTCGAGCAAGAGCTACAACGGCTCCGAGGCCCTGAATCCTCTTTCCGAGGAGAGGGAGGCACCTGACTAGCTTCACTCACCCTTGTTGCATGAGGTTCCTTATGCCATCTCTCCTTTTCGAGGAGGGCACTTTGTCATTTCTTTTTTTATTAAAATGCAATACATGTTCTTTAACTTAGGCAGTCGTTCAAGTGAAACAGTGCCAAGCCCCAGCTTTGCCATATTTGTCCCATAAGTTTTATTATAATTGGTGGAGATACGAGTTAACGAAGTATAGACTTGACGGAAACGAATAGAAAGCTTGGAATAAAGAAAAAAAAAGGTGTGGAGATCGTCGAGGGGATTTTCGTAGTATGTAGCAGCCAACAAAGGAGACATAATTGTGTCATCGTGATGTTCATTTTTCTGAAACGAGCCACTAGGCCCCTGGAACAATAAACAAAGTCGACGCTCACGCGATAACCTTCAAATTACGCTATAGACCGTGCGGGCTGACGTGCCTTAGATTTTTGGGCGTGGACGTGACATGCACCTCTTGCTGAACGGCACCTCCCTTCGGTTTTGATTTTGTAGCTCTCTGCCGCCGGTCTGGGGTGTAGTAGTTACAGTCCTGAGCTGCTGTCCTGAAGGTCACTGGTTCGATTCCCGATGTGGTGGTGGCATTTAGATGAAAATGAAATGCTAGAGGCTCGTATACCGCACAATGTGAGCGCGCGTTAAAGAACGCGATGTGGTCAAAATATCCGAGGAGGAGCAGGACAAGAAAAAACATGAGATAAGTCAGAGGGGTTAACCAGGCACATGCCCGGTTTGCTACCCTACGCTGGGGGAATGGGAAGGGGGGCATAAAGAAGAGAGAGAAAAGAAAGAGAAGAGCAAGAGAAAAAAAGAGGATTGCCAGTCAATGGACTGACGCGTATGCAGCGGTGGCACTACACAAAAGTTAAAGGGGTTCACATAGGCCTGTAGTCCTCAAAAAGCACAAGACGGCTTTGACTGCCTTTTGAGCCAACTAAAGACGAGGACGGTGATCCAGTATCATCTGCACAGAGAGTGGCCAATCGTCCAATTGTCTCAATGCGTGAGAAAGCTTCTGTCTTTCAGAGGCAAATCGAGGGCAATAGCCTAGCAGATGGTCGATGTCTCCTTCGGTGCCTCAGTCGTCGAATTCCGCATTGTCGGTCAATTCAATGAGGGTTGCATATGCTTTCGTGAAGGCAACCTCCAACCGAAGGGGACAAAAAAGCGAAGCTTCACGTCGACGAAGTCCGGATGGAGGTCGAAGTTTCATTTGAGGGTTTATTTCGTAGTACCACTTAACTATATCGGGGTCTTTGCAAGTAAAACCCGAGATATTATCACTCTCTACCGCGGATGCCAATGTTTCCGAGAGTATAAGATTTTGAGTGTTTTATTTATTTAGGCATCAGGAAGCGAGAAATTTCCCACAAAATATATCGCGTATGAGCACGTGCGTTCACGCTGCCACCTTACGAAACATGCAGAACAAAACAATAGTAAGGGTTCTAAAAACATTCATAAAACAAAGTGCACAGTTTATACACGGTTTCAAGGTCACAAGCGTTGTACCCAAAAAAATTTCCAGTCAGCTCATTTAACAGCTCCTAACGTCGAAACTGAAAGCACATTTTGAAGTTCTTTTCAGGGGTAAAGAAAGTTTCTCTTTTGTTTTTCACATAAAAGGAACATGCGTAAAGCGCAGGGGAATGTACTATACTTTTTATATAGTTAAAAAAACATTTTTTTGAATATACTTTGCAAAATAAGGGAATGAAAGTGTAGAAAATCAGCGGGCTATTTTCCAAAGCTCTCGTTCTCCACAGATGCTATTACGGCACACTTGTGGACAAAACCGGATCTCTTCAAAGGGCTGTGTTTGTAAACATTGAAAGGTTCTATATCCCGTACGTCGCGTAATGCCACGTGAAAAATCCGCATGCATGTTTGTGCAGACTTGGCTGTTGTCTGCTTGAAGTGCATCGTGGCGCAGCAGAGCTTGGTGCACTCGTGTGCTATTGTGCCAGCGCAGTGTCCTTTTTTATTAGCAATAACCTTCTCCGAGTGATTTTGATAGTTCAGTGGCAGTTGTTGCCCAAGAGGCTTAAACCTGAGGGATGGCTGGTATTGTCGCGCGCGGGTCGTTTGCAACTCGATGTGAAGCGTGGATTGGGGTCACCACTTAGCATATAAGATATTAAGTTTTTTAATTATGTGCACCACATTTATCCTCTTTTAAAGCAGTGAATGTTACATTGCGTGTCCCACACGCGTAGAACTGTGCTAGTGATAATGGGAACGATAATTGAGAACAGTGAGAGTTAAAACTGCTAAAGTTAGCTAACTTGGGCAACGAGCTTTCTTGTGTGCTACATAGTACGGTTTACATGCAGGAACTTCAAGCCAGATAATAAATATGACATTGATGAGATTATTAAGGTCCTTTTTTTTCGACGGGCTTAAGTAGTGACGATGGTTATGAATTGACAAATTTTAAAATTCGGAGTTCACGAGAATTGAACGACGCCAGCTTAGTGACAACGAGGAAGATCTCGGGCTGCGTGCGTCTGCACTAACCCGTTCACATGACTACTGGCCACCTGCTGTCAGTAAAATTTTAAAAAATGGCGAACTTTTAATAAAGATACATTTTTCTGCAATGCCTGCGAGACGTATGCCATTACGTTTATTGTCATGATGACCTTGCCATAATTTTTGAAACTTTTTCACATTTCGATTTTCTAAAGCGCTGCTAAAAACGAACTTGCCCTTTTATCCAGCTATTCAAAAACTTTGCGAACATTCCCGCAAAAGATCACACGGCTCTTAGGCATGAACATGATCGTGCTTGGCATCCAATCACTTAGACATTTGCGGAGGGCAAACAAAATTAAAGCAACGGCCAAAGTACATGAACAACAAGTCCTCAGACTTGTTTACAGGAGGTGAAGATCGCATGCATAGAAAAGCGATTAAGCAGTGGGTGGCATACAGCCCACAGTAGATATCTATATACATCTTGAAATCTGCGTAGCAGTGCAGGCTGCCGGGTTTTACTTGTACTAGCACGGGTGGTAAGAAGTTCCGCTTATACCTGTGCCTTTGAAGCGGCAAATAACGCTCCATTGTGCTGCATACGCAGCATCAAACGAATATAACTTATTATGTGTAAGCCGTTCAGAGGACATTCCTCACTGCATGTTAGTGTCAGAGCGGAACAAAAAAAAACAAAGAAAAAAGAACAAAGCAATATTTTTGATATGAATGGCGAAAACGTAACCGAAAAGTTATCGATTATTTCGTTTGGGGGGAGCAATAAAAATATTTTGAATGATTTTTCGGTTCGGTAGAAAAGTTGACGATCCTTACCAACCGAGGTCATGCAACGCGAGCAGTAATGGATATCTTAGGAGACCAAATTGATAATAATTTTAAGAGTTTATTTTCTCAAAATCACCGTATGATTATGAGAGACGCTGCTGTGAAGGTCTCTGGAATTCGACAGCCTGTAGTTCTTTAACGTGCGCTTAAATCTGGGTACAGTTGTCTGGAGTATTTCCATCTCCATCGAAAAGGCTACACAGCAAAAAGCATCGCCAGAAGTGTGTTGATTGTCGTGATAGTGCTGCGTACGAGATCCATGTTTCTTGCGGGTGTTTTTATGTGGGTTAGACGGGGCGGTGGGCTAATGACCACATGCGCGAGCGTACGAACAAAGTCCGCAAACAAGTCAGAGATGGCCAACTGTCTCTTGACTGTATAGCGAATGATGTCAGCCAACTTTTCAAGGTTCGATTTTCTTGTCAAAGTATCGTGATGAAGGCACGCGTCTCATTTCTGAAGAAAATCACATATTAATGGCAGCGAGACATGTGTCAGCATGCCCTCAATCTGCCTATTGTCGAAGGAGCTAATCTTTGAGTACCATTGAGCTTTATTCTTTTTGCCTCTGTGCAGGCAAATCATGGTTACTTCTTTTCTGTTCGCCTGAGATAGTGCGTCAAGTATATATATACGGACTTGCGAATTTGAAGAATAAAACGCGTATGATTGTTCATCGGCGCCGTGGTTTGTGCCCTTTCTCCGTTCCGTGTTTCAGCGCTATTTTTGTAGAGATCATCGTGCCCCAACGAGCCTGAATGCATAACCTACTGGAGTTAAGCTTCTCCGCTCTTCTGCACCGCTGATTAGCAACATTGCTCTCGTTCTTAACGGTACACTGATGAAATTCCTGCTATTTTGTTAAGCCCACACTGATTATTCTGCACGCGCGCTAAAGAGAGGCGCTAAAGCGGCTGCGGTGCAGCGTCTGATTTGGCTACTGCGCAACGGAGGCGCACAGCTGGGCACGCGCCGAAGCCCTTGTGTCTGCTGCAGTTTTAACGTCACTCCTCTGGAATGCGCCGACTAAAGTCACTTTAGCGCAGACTGGGGAGGCGCGCCACCTGTGCGTCGTGCGACGTCACTACTCATTACGCATGCGCAGCACGTCTCTCCAGACACCACAACTGTGGCCAGTGGGACTGACGCTACAAAAACGATTGCGGTGTAATATCTTGTAAAAAAGTATCATATCATCATTCCTATAAAGACCCGTACAAACGGCACACTTTCACTAATCTATAAAAGTAACGCTAGAGAACATCTGAGCTTATGGTACATTGTGATAAATCTAAATGTATCACAACGACCTGATACCTACGCTGATCTAAAACCAGCAACGAACACAGCTTTTGGGACATCTGTACCTCTACTCGCGATTTTATACAATAAAATCATCATCTAGTTCGGAATAAATTTGCCAGGGAATGCTTGTTTGCGCATGCTTGTACCTCTAAAATTGTTGCCAAGCGCATACAAGATTCGAAGACCGGCCTAGCGTTGAGTGACAGGGCGAAGAAAGAGTAAACCATCGACTTCGAAAAACCGTAAGACTTTATGAGAGAAGTACACAGATACGCAAAAATGTGTGCATTGTCGCACGCGCACTCGATTTCCTAGAAAGCGTGCCGTCGGTGAGACAGAGAAGTTCCGACGTCCACACCTTCGCGATTTCATATACTTGCTTCTTCTGTGCCTCGCAACAGTACTCACAATAGATATACACAAGAATCGTGATAACAAATAAAGCAAGCTCGCAGGTATGAAGAAAACTGAAGGCGAATAATGATTTTCAACTGGAAAAAACAGCCGGGACAATAGTGAATACAGACTGCATATAAGGAGGGAAAAAGTAAACGCCGATTGCTCGTACAGCGCCTATTCGCTGCAAAAAAAAAAAAAAAGAAATAAAGCGCGAGAGAAGTCAATGCCGGACTTTGAATGGCGTTTCTAGCGTTATTCGATTACAGTAAGAAAAGGAGGAAGCGCATATTATTTATCTTTTATTTTCTTGCCTTACACGTGAATGCGATTGTTTGCTCCGTTCTCGCTCCGACGAATGGCTGGGTCCAGCGTTTTTCTTTGCTTTTTTCTCTACCTCGCGTTTCTCGTGCTGTTCGTGACGTAGGCGCTCGCACATTTTTGTTTGCTTACAACGTCATTCTTCTCACGTTGTGTACGGCGGCAGCTTGGCGTGTCGCTTCTGCGCCCCTCTGTCCCGAACTTCTCCTCACTCAACAGGGAGACAACCAACGCGCTTCTGCGGAGCTCCTTCATTCCATCGTACTTCCCTTCTTCGCCCCCTTTCTTCCCACCCCTGCTGAGTTTCGCTATGTTTGTTTCCACGCGTCCATCGCCTTTTGTCAGCAGGAGCTTGGTGACGTTCAAACATGAAACTCTTCCCGCCGCCTTCTTTGGGATTCTGGCAGTGTAGTTTTGTTGCCAGTGCAGTAGTGTTTGAGTAAGATTAAGTGAAACAAAAAAAGCACAGCACACCTCTACTGTAGAAAGAGGATGGCGATGACCAACGCGACTGTCTTTGGTGAAGTTATTCAACTCAACGCTACGCGCTGAAGGGTTAGCTTTGACCATGAGCTCTTTAAAACCCTAACGATGTATTCTCGATGTTGATTTCATTGGTGTCAGAACCTTTTCAATGTCTTGGCTGTATAGCAACTCTCCGTGCACTGTTGTAAAGCGTCCCTATTTTGTTCATTTGTTCTTCAGCGTATTGAGCATATCTAGCTCCCCTGGTGAAACTAGGTTGCTCTTCCACCGGAAAGGCTCTCCTTCTTAATTTCCCATGCTCAACACTCTGAGAAAGTAAACAAACTTATCATCAGCACTTTGCAGAAGTGCCAGCGCCTGCATATGATGTATTATTATTATTTCCTACACGGACGTTTAGGATGGTAATATTTAAAACGACGTGAAGCTTATTGAGATCCGAGCACTGGACAGCTGCACTCTAGACACGAGAGTCATTTCCAGCCTGGACCTGGAGAAGGCTTTCGATAACATACATCACGAGTTTATTCTCCACATTATCTCCAAACTCAACCTAGACTAGTCTTTCCATGCTTTTGTCAGGTCTTTCCTGAGCAGACGATGCGGCGTCCTCAAGGCGGGATATTTGGAAACAAATTAACTAGAGCTGGATGGAAAGGGCAACCAAGAGGAGTCAGTCATCTCACCACTCCTCTTCAACATTGCAACGGTTGACCTCATGAGAGGCTTAGTAAAGATCCAGGGCATCGTTCACACAATCTACACGAACGACATCACTGCCTGGCGCGAGGTTTTCAGTGACGGACAAGCTGAAGGTGTTCTCCAGGAAGCTGCTGACACTACAGAGCGCTTTCTAGAAGACACGGGACTCCGGTGCTCCCGACAATTCAGAGCTCCTTCTCTACAGCCCAACTAAGAAGGGACCAAAGCCGCAGAGCTCGAAGCCATCCACCGAAATTGACATTGATCATTCAACCAACACTCTGAAAAATTTTCCAGAGGAACTGCACACTAACCCCAAAAAGGCTCTTTTCTCCCCCAAAAGGCGAAATGTGCTCAAAAGATTGCACACGGCAAGGTGGTCTCTTTCCTCCTTGTGCAGAAAAGCGCCCGTTTTTTTTTTGTTTTTTAGGAGTTACTTCAGAAATGTTCGCGCCGTGCGCAAACGGCCCATGTATGCATACACCAGCCTGTTTCCTTTCAGAAGGTGTCGTAGCGTGGTGTAGTGTAGTGGTTGGCGTGCGCGCATGCTGACCGAGTGGTCATGAGTTGGAATCCCGTGTGCTTGCTGCAAGTTTTCCGAAATGTATTCCTAAATGTGATGCTTGCACATTGACTTTACATCAAACGCCTGCACGCACTTCGAAAGGCTGCTTTATTTAACCAAAACGACATTTTACTTTCGCGCGAAACTGTTGCTCTTTCGAAGAGAGTTGCTCTCAAGATGGTGCTATAGATGTGGCAGATTAGTTACTTCTCTAATGGGGCAACCTTAATAGTGATGTTGCTCCTTTACTTCTTACAGTGAAGTGTTCAGATCTATTTCCCAAAGTAAACTCTCATCCATTCGAATCTTGGGAATGACACTCGAAGCAGCGAGCACAAATTGCTTAAACATTCACAAACTGTCAAAGAAGACGGATAGCGTCATCACTCTCATCCAGCGGGTAGCCAACAAAAGGTGCGTTCTGGACGAAGATAACCTGATAATGCTCACGCATGCTTTTTTGTTATGCTATGTTACGTCCCTACAGACCAACCCACGGTGAGGTGAGCTGACGCCCATTCCGGAGCGAATTTCACGTATGCAGCGGATATGCACCTTCAGAACAGGGCCGAGCAAGACAAGCTAAATGCCGTGTTAAAGAAGGGGATCACAAGCGCACTCGGACTACCAAATTACACGTGCAGCGGCCGACTCTTGCAGATGGTTATTCACAATCATCGGGAATAGATTGCAGAAGCGCAAGAAAGGGCGCAGATTGTCAGACTTTCCGGCCCCAGGGTGGGCAGACGACTCCTCATAGTGGTGAATGTACCACCCGCTTAAGTTGGAGACACCTACCAGGGCCTTTGAAAAGATTAAAAAAGACAATATCGGCATATACCCCGCCCCACGCAATATAAATCCCCAGCGCAACGTGGTAAGAGGGCATGCCTGGGCGATGGCTCTCCTACATCGGGTCATTTAACATTCTAGTGGAAGCTGATTCATCGACGTGGCGAAATATGGGAAGGGAAATAGTTTTGCAGCAGTGTGGTCAACCTCAGTGGTTCGACCACTGTGGTTAATCGACCCTGCCGCAAAACTTTCGCGTTCCTCACTAGAAGTTAAATCGAGCTCCGGCATTGACTCTCCGTCTACTGCAGACGGGTTCATATCCAAGCCAGGGTTTATTGCATAAACTTTATAGCGACATTTATCCCAACAGCTCCTGCAGGCACTGCAACAAATCGCTAGCCTAGACTACATGCCCCTCTTTACGGGACACGAACCTACTCAGTGAGGACAAGTGGTTATCCACAATCAAGGGTCCCGATATCAAGGATCAACGGTGGGCTGTCCAGAGGGCCCACGGTATGGCGGTTGGGCTTGGCCTGACACTCCCAACGTGGCAGCGGCCCGCAGTGAGTAGAGTCGCGCACTTCAAAACTTACAACAAAGTTTCGCATACGTGCATCTATGACGTTTCACTGTTCCCGTCAGACAAATAATTTTTTGCTTTGTGTGGTCTTTCATATTTATTACTAGGCACCACCGGGTTTGGAAGCTAAGAGTGTTTTGAACGTTTTGCTTTGCGTACCTCCAGTCCCTAAGTGTCGACCATAAGTAATGCAGCATCGTGATTATTCTCTTGTTTAAATTTCAGCGCTATCTCTATGGCAGTAAAGCAACTGCTTGCGTCGTGTTAGTAGAGACAAAGTTGTCCAACTTCTTATTTTGATCGCCTTTGCGCAAGTGCTGAACCAATAAGTGTTAGATTAAATGATAACTTAGCAGTTTGAAGCGCATTTTTTCGTGGGCGTCGAACAACTTAAAAACAACGTAGTGTCATCAGTTACATAGTAAACATCGCAGAGTTTCTTCCAATTTTATCTTCAAGATCCAGACATTCTCATCAATTATAAATGCACAATGATCACTCTGTCCATCGTAGGAGTGTGTGCAACTGTAGCATAGGTTAGCCAGACATGTATGGCGCACATCCAAAGACAAAGAGACACAGTTTTATGGGAATATCGACAGACATAAAACTACATGAACACACACACACATATACGAATTTGTGGCTTATGAGGATGTTTAGTTTTAAAGTTCTCAGAGCATCATTGATGCGATCGCCCAGGGTGAAGTCAGGAGGTGGGGACAGCGTCTCCGTGAATAACTTCTCGCTCCATGACCGTAACAGCAGCCAACCGCTAGGAACGTCCCTCCAAACCAACCCAAGTTAATGTAGGGCAATGCTCAGTTCCGAACGAAACCGAGGAGTTTGAAGCCAAGACGAGGCCCGGATGAGTAGGGTCAGAAGGAGCAGTCGGGCCGTGGCCCGATCTTCAGCACTTCTCTGCGGTTAGCCGCGCTGTCCCCGTCATGCGAGAACTTGCCTCGAGAACCCCGAACGAGCATGAACATAGTCGCACTTTATCATTTCGCCACTATCCCCGTCGTGGTGATTCCCATGCACTTGGAATGAGCAATCTACCCCACACTTCGATCGCAATCTACGTCAAAGCCATGCACACTGTCCAGGACAACGTTTACATCAGAGGAGGGAAGCTCATCGCGACCTCTATAGTGCCACTTGCTTGCTGCAGCAGTGCTTGTTACAGCAGTGATTTGGAATACAGTGACTTTGCGTGTTATGTGATTACGTTTTTGTGTTCACCATCTAAAACAGCTGAACGCTCGACTCGTGGAGTGCTTAATACACAACATCATGACAACGACGATGGTGGCGAAAGTTTGTTTAGAGTATGCCGTTGATTGTAGTTTGTGAAATAGACAGATTCACGAGTGGACAAAACTCGAACTGCGAAAGTGGGGTTTATTATTGCGCTTGAAATGATGGGCAGTGTTCGACTAATAGCTGTTGTGTGCCACACGCAGCAAAGCACACAAAGAAATTATAGAGTGCTGGTCTGTGTAAAGAGTGAACGAAACCTTGGACAACTGACCATCATGAAGGAAGGAGGAAGAAAACTCAGGGCTGGCTTCTTCGTTTTGTAGAAAGTTAATTTTCTTAACACCTCGTCATGCCAATATCGGAAATGCAAATCTTGTGAATGCCATTTCATAAGCTGGAAGCTGTAACCTACCGCCCGTTTTACACATGAGCCTTCGTGGCGTCACACTAGGCTGGTAGTTTTGCCATTTTATATAATTTGCATAAGAATACTGCTATGGTAGATGCGTATACGCATGAAAACAGTTTGGTTGGTGCATTCGTACTTTCATAACCTTGTTCCTTTTACGTCATAACAGAGGAAAATGGGAGAACCTTTGCGCAAAAATGGGCACCAATGTGCCCAATAAAAAAAATTATTGTAGCTTCGCAATGGTTGCACCAAGCCTCAACGAAGTGTTGAGCTGAGCGGCCTTTTATTCCTTCTCTTCGGTTTTGTTTTTCTTTGCTTTCCCGGGACGAAGCTGCTTACACCGTGGGCCGCACGTCCCGTGTCGTCGTAGTCGTCGTAGTAGCCAGCTGCATTGCATGTCAATAAAAATGATGTCACAGCATATTCTCAGGTGGAATGATGATGAGTGGGATGAAGCGTCCGACAGTGCTTCCGGGCGTCCGTTCGTTCATCCGCCCGTTCGTTTATGCGTCCATTTAGGGCGGTTTGGCTTCGTACATCTGAACTATGTTGAGCTTCCGGACGTCGATGGACGAGGCATCCCCCGTTGGTCTTGCGCACGTGCACTCGTATTACCACGAAGACAGGCTGCCGAGAGCTTCGCCCCACTCGTCATTATTCGCCTCGTGATTATGCTGTGATTGTGTTTTTTTCTTTTTCCCAGTTTGTTATTGTTCTTCTTCTTTTCTTTACTTCTATACTTTTCTAATCTTCTCCTTCTACATCTTCCCTTTCTTTCGCTCTCTTTCTATTTCTGGTATGCTTCCGCTTTTTTTTCAATAATTATACGTTTTTCAATAATTATATATAGGCGTAATAATAATTATGCCTGAGTTACGTGAAGCGCTGACAACATACGACAGCCCAGGCCTCTAAGGTTCTGCGCATTGAAAATTGTCATCAGCACACTCAACGAACAAGAAGAAGAAGACTTTTTTTTCAAGTGACCGTGTGCTCAACACACGGCAGTTCACTTTGCTGCATCTGGTTTCGCCTGCGTTACATCACATGACGACGCAAAGATACGATCACAGCATGTGACAGCCCGGCCCCCTGAAGCGCTCCACAATTAAAATTGAATCCAACATAACCACTGGTGAATTTAGGATATTCGCCGCCAAGCAGTGTTACCGTCTTTTTGTTGAGGGTGAAAGTTTCGGTTACAGCTGAAAGAAAGAGAGGAATTCATCTAACACGTTTCCGGCAGTGTATGTGTAGCTGGGGGCACGCGTTGCTCACCGCTTATACATCAATAGCGACGCATCTGTTGCAGCGCTTCCTGCTGGACCCCCGGTGCCCCATTTCCCGAGATTCCATCCATCACTCTGTGCGCCGCCGTTGCTCGCAGACTTGGTCGTATTTTTCGTGGCAGGCAATTCCCTCGAGAGCTGCTCGCCTTCGCGTACAGGCAGCGCTTTAATCCAGACCTGCATTTCTTGCAAATGTTGATGCGGAAGGCCGTGCCTTCGCTGAGTTCTTTTTACAGGGTGGCGCCTGTGATCGCATATGCAGACGCTATTTGTGTTTTGGTTTACGTTTTTGGCTGAAATTAAGAATCTTTCAAGATAACTTTCTCTTCAAGCTGATGAATAGCGCAGACCAAAAGCGTGCATATCCTGAATATGAGAACGCGGGATGGCTACAGGGTTTGATTACTGATTACAGCCCTACAGGATACCACATGATGATTATATGATGACGGCTCAATTTCAAATGTAGCATGCACATAATCAAATGATGACGTAAACCTGTTCGCAACTACCTTTATTAGCAGCGGAATTTGAAATTTTCTGTAGTATGCATATAGCACATCCAGAGACATATGCAGTTTCTGGGCAATGAACAAGAAACTTTTGTACTATGCCTGAATAGAGATATTGTCTTAAAATGAATAGTTACACACGAGATTACAAAAATAGACAGTTAAAATGCATGTACTTCGTCTAAAAACTTGAAGCTTGTTTTAGTCCCCCCCCCCCCTTTTTTTTATTATCTCTTAGCTCCGAAAAGCCTTTAGCGCGCTCATAGCGCACTCGCGGCCGTTTCGATAGCTTGACATATACTAAATTTGGTTTACGTGCCGTGTATGGACGACGAACACAAACGACCGCTGCAAACATCATAATCAAGACATGGAAGTGATGTACGGCATAATTTACGTCCGCCTGGCAAGATTGTGCTGATTTTAAAGTGGCATATCAACCTTCCTTATTCGTGCTTCGTATATCATCGCTTCTCACTGTACGTAGAATCTGCCCATTTTTCTTCCTTTCTATGCACTTTTTATTTCTTGATTTCTTCCTTGCTTGTCTGCATTTTACGCTTTTCATTGTGCAATTCTCCCTCCGAACGTAAGTGTTCAGTTTCTTCATAGACAACGGCCGTCTCTTGCACGCTGTTTTCAGGCTGAATAGGCATGCTGTATATCTTGTTCTTTCCAGAGTTCTTCGCCCTCATTAACGGCCGAACTAAAAGGCCATCTTCGATCAAAGAAATGCGGGTTAGGAATTCAATTTTTCTCAATAGGAACTTTTCGGAAACGTGCAATTTCTGTTATCGATATGAAGGGCTGTCCAGCAGATTGCTTTCAGTCCACCAAAACTATAGTGTTTCATTTTCAATGCAGCGCCCAAAGCCAGTTTAGTGCATGTTCTCCTGTCCCACCCCACACTTTTTTTGCATCGTCAACATAACGCATTCTTATGCTTCAGTTCACACATCACTGACATGGGCTGGTCGCGTAATGGTCAAGACACTTGATTTTGGATTCGGGGTCACGGGTTCTAATCCGAGCCCCGGAAAGTGATCTATTTGTCGCTTGTTTGTATTATTTCTTCTTCAGTGCAGTAAATCTGTGGGTGAAGGTCGTTTTCTCGGATAGCAGCTTAATATTGTGACGATTATTAGCCGCAAGCTTAACAGAGAAGGAAGAAGCCAGCATCACGAGTGGCAGCCTCTGGCGTTTTTCGAGGAAGACGACGTTGCGCGTCTGCTCTTGCGTTTTGTTCTTGTGTGCGAATTGAGCCTTGCTGTTCACGTGGAAACGAAGCCTTGTGCCCTATTCTTTACACGTTCTGAGAATATGCCAGCAAATAAATTTTTTTCAAGCTTTCTTAAATTTGTAGCTGATCGAGAGTTATAAACATACGTGACAAAGCCGTAATTCCTCCGTTACAACCGTATTCTTTGGATGCCTGAAGCAATGGTCTGAAGCGGAGTTTCCTTTTTTTTCCTTTTTTCTAGTTTTATGGTTTTCCTCTGTTTTCTGTCCATGGCGAAGATGACAGTAAAACACAGACGAAGTGATGATGTTGACCCGAAGATGATGATAAAGGCAACACTGGCGGCGTATTAAAAGATAGTCGAACAAAGGGAATTCATTTTCTTTGCCGTTGTTACGTAACCACATTAACAAGGAAATCATAGCATGGTGAATATGTGTACATGGCAAGATGCATAGCTACACTATCGTGGAATAAAAACTGGGGTGCATTGAGCCATGTAGGGAAGAATGTGTCAGCTACACTGACGTGAAATCCGGGGACGGGCGAAGTGTTAAGTGCTTTGAGAGATATTTTTTAATGAGGCGTTACGGGTCATCATCATCATCATCATCATCATCATCATCATCATCATCATCTTCAGCCTGACTACGTCCACTGCAGGACAAAGGCCTCTCCCAAGTTCCGCCAGTTAACCCGGTCCTGTGCTTGCTGCTGCCAATTTATACCCGCAAACTTCTTAATCTCATCTGCCCACCTAACCTTCTGTCTCCCCCTAACCTGCTTCCCTTCTCTGGGAATCCAGTTAGTTACCCTTAATGACCAGCGGTTATCCTGTCTACGCGCTACATGCCTGGCCCATGTCCATTTCCTCTTCTTTACTTCAACTATGATATCCTTAACCTCCGTTTGTCCCCTAATCCACTCTGCTCTCTTCTTGTCTCTTAAGGTTACACCTACCATTTTTCTTTCCATTGCTCGCTGCGTCGTCCTCAATTTAAGCTGAACCCTCTTTGTGAGTCTCCAGGTTTCTGCTCCGTAGCTAAGTACCGTAGCGTTACGGGTGCCAAGCCCGAAACCAGGCATGTAGGGAAGGTTGTTCCCCCCTTCACTAATGTCATCGCAATACTGAGTAAGAATGAAGCTTACACAAGTCTCTTCTTCTTACAATCCCGTTTCCAGTTCTCTACGTTATGTAGGGAAGGTTGTTTCAGCTCCAGGAACGTCATCGGCTATTTTGGGGACTCACTTTTGCCTTCTTAATTTTTTAGTGGAATGATTTCGCTAGTAGGGGTGTCAACCCCCCCCCCCCCTTTTTTTGGCGCATGCCCATCTACCATGGACGGGGATTACATGACACACTGTGAAGACATTACAGGCCGATAATCCGAGACTCTAAAGTGTTTTACCCCTAAAATAGTTCTTCTACGAGTTTGTATTCATTGCACTTCCCCTCATCGACATGCGCCAAATAAGCATGCGGTTGCATATCGGTCTATTGTGACGTTTTATTTGTCTTCTAGCGCCCATAATATGGACTACAATGATAGAAGGTGCCCGGTGCGGATGTTTCTATGTCATCTGTTCACGTATTCATAACCTAATCCTACTGAGTGCGATGTTATTACTTCCTTGTGCTCTCAGAGCAAACGCCATTGTCGTGCTGCGTTATTTCACTTACTCTAGCCGCATTCCCAGCGACACCTCGAGCTTGTAGTCGTTCATAAGCCGCCGCTCGTGGCCTCCGTGATTAGCTGCAGCTGTGCGCCGTTTCAAGCACCCACATAAAGCAATGTGCTAGTTTTGATCATTGAACATATATAGAGGCATCTCCAGCCGAGTCTACTAGAAGGTCTATCGCGGGAACCCTCAAGCTGTGACTATCATCTTACCAAAAGTAGTAAATTTAAACATAAGTGTTAGGTGCCCTTTGCCACTAATAATGTGTGCAAATGAAGTATCAATGAAGAACTGCATTCTGGCAAGGGAACCCGCGGACGGTGGAACCTTTAGCCCAGGGTCTCCGTGGCCTTTGCAATCTTGCGAGCTCTGTCGACCAGCTGGAGCTGTTCTTCAGGCTTCGAGTAGGACAGTGCAGCCTCAAACTGCTCCCGTGGTGCCCTAAAGAAGAATTACCTACCCCCTACACCCGCACACACAAAAACTTCATCCGAGAGCAGTCGGTTGCCTGAAACAGCTGCAAACTATTACGTATTTGAACACTAGTCTACGTAGCAATATCTGTTAGTATGCACACTTGCAGGCAAAAGAGGTGGCAACAACGTCATTGCAACACTGCAGCGAATTTGTGGCCTGCGCGTAGGCTGCCTCGGAGGAGGACCGAGACCCTGTCACCTCACCGCCTCACGGGCTTGCTGAATGACCCGCTGTAGATCCTGGAAGTTGAAGCTGCGCAACGTAGCCAACCACCACATCACA
Source organism: Rhipicephalus annulatus (assembly GCA_013436015.1). Classification (NCBI taxonomy): domain Eukaryota; kingdom Metazoa; phylum Arthropoda; class Arachnida; order Ixodida; family Ixodidae; genus Rhipicephalus; species Rhipicephalus annulatus. The sequence goes on along the minus strand of WOVY01010303.1, from coordinate 87,048 downwards.
GCTTCATCTCGGCAGACTGCATTTTGTTCGCCTATAATCGCACATGTCAGTAAATGAGCCATGTTGGTACGGCAGTACAGCCACACGATTTGAATGTATGATATGGACAGATTGCTCGGTATATCCTCCTGATATGATCAGGATGGGGGAAGTTCTATGTTTGTAATCACCTCCAATTTACGACTAGAATTTGTCGAGTTTAGAGCTCGGCGGGGGCTAAACAACCAAGAATTTTTATAAAAGTTTGTTGTCACATTACCAGGTCTTGCTATCCCTCTCTGTCCATCCCCTGGAGAGGGCTTTTCTACGCGGGCGCGGAACGTGAAACCTCGAGCTACGCGATGGCCCTCCCCATTGAGGCATGTGAGTGGAGAACCATATTGTTACGGGGAAGGTTAAGCAGTCAGCATCGCTGTGCAGCATTCCAGATTTGTAAACGTGTATGGAACTGTTGCCCCGACACAGTGCCAGTACGTCTTGAATGTACGTGACGTACGACTCCGTCGATGATTGAACACGGGACGTGAGTTCCTGCCTGGCTGCCATCTGACGAGCAACTGACCGACCGAACAAATCGCGAAGCTTTTGCTTGCATGTGTCCCAGCTGGTTAGTTCTTCTTCATGCGTCTCATACCAGGCGCGTGCCGTACCCCATAGGTAGAATAGAATATTTGCCAGCATAAGCGTTTCGTCCCACCTGTAGTGCTTGCTGACGCGCTCGAATAATGCGAGCCATTCTTCGACGTTCCTGTTGTCCGTCCCGGAAAGCGTGCCAGGGTCGAGAAGATGGGGGGGAATCACAGGTTATGGAGCCGGCGCGGATGGCGAGGCCTGAGTGCCGGTTTCAGGCATCACGGCTGGACAAAGCTGGCGTACACTGCGGAGTTCCAGAGCCGGGTTGTGTCCATACACGTATCAATATAATATGTTGTTTTTCCACCTCTTTTAAGGCTATATAGTTCGCGTGGGCACTGAGGATAACCGCAGATTCTGGCGATATGCTGCCTTGCGCATTATTTCTGACCAACATCTGTGGCAGGCAAAAGTGCGCCACCTTTTTTTCATCTGAACAATCGTGCGTTTGCGTTAATCGTGCGTTGGTAAAGCGAACGTCGCTCTTTGAGCACGACGCCCCGATTACCTCAGCATACAGACATTTGCAGGTGACGAGTACTTCAGTAAAGCGCCAAAGGTGCCACCAAATGCCTATGTTCGTCTGAACGGCAAGATGGAACGAAGACACGCCTCTTAGCGCAGCAGATCAAGGTATGCGCTGAAGAAAGCAACTTCGTGTAGCGATCGTTCATGAATAAAATAATTTCGCAGTGTCACCCCTATTCTGTTGCTCTGCTTCAACAGCAATAAAACCAGAATCCCAGGAGACCTCGAAAGCCAAAAAAGAAAAAAAATGGCAACATATCCACGGAGTGAATGATGGAGAGTGGGGCGAAGCATCCATCCGTCCATTCGTTCTTGCTTCCGTCCGTCCATGCGTCCGTCTGTGGGACCGTCCGTGCGTCCACCGCCCATCCCTGCGTGCGTCTGTTCGTGCGCCCGCACGTCCATCTGTGCGTCCGCCCCTGCGTTCGTCCATGCATCTGCCCTGCGTCCGTCCATGCGCCCATCTGTTGGTGCAGCCATCCTTGAGTCCGTCCATGCATCTGTCTGTGCGTCCGTTCGTCCATTTATTCAACACTCCAAGTACCACCATCTCGCATCTTTTCATCATATATTCCGCATATAGAAGCGCCGCCATCCAGCGGACATTCCAAGGACTCAACGAGAAGAGGCACACGCAAACTTTCTTACGGCTTGCGCTTCGTGTCTACTTCCAACCTTTAATCACCTCGAGTTCATGGTATATACTAGTTCACTGTATTCATGGCACTGCGGCCCAACGCTCGCTAAACCTTTCTAAAACCAAGGAGGTTACGTCCAGCGAGTATAACGTAGCAACCCTCTCTTGTCAGATAGTGCTTAATGTACATGCCAATGGCTGCTAATGGGGAGTGAGAGACAGGAGAATTCGGCTTTTAGTTAGTGCGCACGCTGCGAATTTTTTATATTTCAACAGCCCACAGAAGAAATTTCTCACCGGCACCACCTTGGAGGTCAAAATGTAAGACTGGTTACTCACTACGACTACTACTACGACTACGATGGATAAACGGGTGCCGCTATAAGGAGCTTCAACCCTAAAAAAAAAATTCTCCTTCTTTGGTTGAGAAGGAGAACAAGTTGGCGCAGGGACCATAGAGCATGTTTCCATTAGACGAAGCGTCACGCATTTGCGCCGTGGGACCACTCTCGCACAGCAGCAAGAGTTGCAATCGAATAAGAACACTGGAGATGGGTGCATACCACGCCCTCGTGCTACTCGTTTTTCGCTACGGACGCGCTCACGTGTTTTCTTCCTTTCCTTATTTTCTCAGCTCTTTCGTACTTCGCAGCATCGCGCAACACCGAACGCTGAGCGTCCACGCCACCACGTCACCGCTTCAAGAAGAATTTTATTTTTGTCCTGCCCCCTCCGAACCCCGTCGCTTGCAGCGCCTGCGGCTATTCGACAACGACGACATCGTCGGTCTGCTGCACGCACTTGGCGCGCGCACTTCCCCCAGAACTACCGCTGCCAGCACCGCTTTCCCCGACGCAGCTCGCGGAACGCTAGCGCGGCGAAATAGCGCTTATGAATCCAATTTGGGTTTCGCCTTGGCCTCTTCCTCCTTCCCGCCCACCATCCGTGTTTGCTTATAATTCTTTTTTTCACTCGTCGGTCCAACATTTCGAGTTGTTGCTTCGGACGCAGCCGAGCCGGCGACGAGCGAGGAACCGCGACGCTGTCCGGGGAGGGTGCGAACGAAGCGAGGCGCGTGGTGCTGCTGCTAGCCCGGGCGTCGCGTCGCGCGCGAGAACCACGTAATTAGATTGGGACCACGAACCGGTGGCCGGGATCCTTCCTCTCGCTCATTCCCACATGCCCTTTCCCTCTTTCAACTTCCCTTTGCTCCCGAACGCGAGCGGCGGTGATGGCGAGGCGTCTTGACGCTGCCTTGCCAGCAGGGCGCCCACCAAACTATCGCCAGTTCCATCTTATTTTGATCGCGTGCCAGTTCGCTCGAGCGAACGCCCGTTCCTTCCTCGCTTTCTCCCTACGCAATGCCTCGCGCAGTGCGACGGACGCTGAAACGTTCTTCCTCTCGGCGCTGCTTTAGCTCGGGGCGTTCGCGTCGCTCTGTGTGGTGCGCGACGTTCATCGTCGCCTGGAGCGCGCCCGCTTGCTTGCTCTCCGCGATTGCTTCTTGGAGGAGGAACCGCTAAACGGGAAAAGCGAGAAACGCGGGTTGCAGCATCATTGCTGTCTGTGTTGGGGGACGAGGAATATACACCTCCCCCTCTGACTCGTCCTCTTGGCAGGGACGACCAGATTCCGCGAAAGTGGATGGCGCGTGTCACTTGGCGCGTGCGCTAAACAGGGAGGAGGGCGTGCGAGACACCCAGTGTGATGGAAGAGGCTCGAGAGGAAAGGGAAGGCGCGAGATTCGATGCACGTCGGAGCGTTGGGAAATTTTCTTGTAAGTGAGAGGAGAAGGAGGAACGCGGGGCGTTGCAGCGTCGGGTCCTGTCTTTTTGACGTCTGTGTGTACTTTCCCCTTCTGCGTCCCGACGCTTCCTTTCTTGACCCACCTCTTGGCTCCCGTAAGCGTCCCCGCATTTCAGAGTAGCGACACGATTTTTATTCTCTTCTCCCGTTTGTCCCATATTCGGGCCAGCAGGTTTGATTGGCTTATCGCATCATATTACATCTTCTCGTCTTCACTACCTTCTTTTTATACACGGGTCAAACGTTTTAATGTGTTAATTTGTTATCTTTCCCTTCTCTGTCCCCTGAAAGGAACGTGCGTTGGGACGGAGTACTTTTTCTTTAACAATCCTTCCGCTCGACTAAGCGTGGGAAATGATGAGGGTGGCGTTCAGTTTTTTTTTCTGCTGTTTACATGTCCCCTTTTTTCTCCTTATTTGAGTGTCGGTGGGTGATGGCCTAGAGAGAGGAGGCTTGATAACACGTGTGACTCGAGCGCAAGCGTGTTGACATTCATACTTGCTCTTCGATGCGCAGCTCGTTATTTTACTCGAGCGCCTCTTTCCCCCGTCTCACGTTTGAGCGGAGCGGTGCTGGGAGAAATGTAGCGTTATCGTGGAAAGAGGCAATGTGGTTAGTGGTTGTGCGCCCGGTGTGCGATGTTCTGCCAGCGCCCTGTTTAAATTGAGAGTGGCGCGGTCTTTTGCATCCTTACTTGCCATTTTGCTTTTGTTTCCTTACTCTCACCTTTCTGCATTCGTACAAGTGGTGTTGAAGACATCAAGGTTGTCATTTCGAAAAAAAATACGCACGTCAAGTTATAGTTAGCCTTCAAGAAGAGTTGCAGTGTTTCCTCCTGGATTAGTGCATAAGTCGAGCGTCATTGGTCGCGGAAATACGTGCTGATGAATTACGCTGATCACTAGAAAGCGACTTTTAAATGAAAGGAAACGTGGAGCAGAAGCGTAATTTTACGCTTTTTCTTTCATTTTTCTTTTTTTTTATCCGGTTCCGCCGACAACGATGAGAGTTTCTGCAGTTCGCGTACATCAACATTGATGACAGATTCTCGGGTCTTGTGGGATTATGAAACAATTCGGTAATTATTTATGACAGCTCCTTCAGCGGCTCGCATGTCTATATTAAAATATAAGAATATTTCAAATCTAGCGATTGTGTTACGTACTATGAAGAAGAAAAGAATTTCAAACAACGTGTAGGTGACGTGCGTAAGAAAAAAAGGAACAAAGTGTCGCGAAAAAGTATTTTAAAAAGAAGGCAATAAGCAATGAGTCCATGAACTCGACCATGGTTCAAAAACACTTTTCTCCCTAAGATGACCTCCTAATGTGGGACATAATTGTGGTTCGGTGCAGAACATCACTGGTCATCGAACCGAGAAAGTACGCCGAGGAGTTTGTTAGTAACTTCTTCACAACAGTAACTCATGACAATTTTAGTTGGGCTCTTGCGTGGGTGTAGTTTTTATCATCAGATTCCTGCGTGGTGCCCAGACTTTGAAATAAGGGTAGTTATTCTTTGAAGACGTCACGATATCTCAAAAATTAGTGAATCATTGATACACGCTTATGTAGAACTTCAGGTATAATCTTAATCTCTTACTTTGGAAGTGTATTGCATCACGTTTCGCGAGGATCAATTACTCAAGGATTCGACGCCAAATAAGGCAGGATAAGGTTACTCCTGCAACGAGTGCAAGCTGAGCAGGTTGATAGGAATACACGATATAAAACGCAGTACGGGTTCATACACGGACACTAGAGAGGAGTTAGGGCAACAAAAAAAAACACCCTGCTTGTGCTGTTTTCTCGTGTCGACGTTTGAGTGTCTACTGTGTTTCGCCATGGTGGCGGGCATAAGTGTGCTACCTATTTTTTATCGTTAAACTTAGTCTATGATTCTGAGAGCGCTGTTCATGAAACCGAGTAAGCACGCAGAGGAGGTGGCCAATAGCTTCTCCACAACACTGTCTGCTGGTGTTTTTATTGGTGCTTTCACTTGGGCGTAGTTTTAGTCTGAAGATTCCTTCATGTTGTGCACGCTATGAAATAAAGGTAGTCATTTTTTGAAGATGATAGCATTTTCGCTAGCAGAGAGAGACATTCATGGACACTAAGAAGAAAGGAAGGTTCTCCCACGGAGGCCGTGAAGACATTGTGTTTCCGGCAGGTTCGCGGCTGATTCGAATGCATGCGACTAACATACTGTTACGTTTTCTACGAGATACAAGATTAGACGATGTATGATGAGGCGAACTACGCGCGAGGGGTTGCTCAGGTGGAGCGATTGCTGGGCAAGCCTGTGAGGCTAACTCCGCCTGTGACACCATAACTACCCCCCCCCCGCCGCCATCACTGGTGTGTATAGCACGCCACCATATGTATGGCAAATCACAGCACTGTAACTAATATAATAATATCTAGGAATTCACGTCCCTAAAATTATCTTGCGTCTTTGAGACACGCTGTGGTGAAGGGATCCGGAAATTTCGATTTTCTGGTGCTTTATAACGCACACCGAGATTGCCAAGTAGGCGGACGTCTAGCATTTCGCCCTCATTCAAATGCGATCGCTGCCGAAGACGCAACCTTCGGGTCAGCAGCCCTGCACCATAAACAATGCGACCGAATGTCACGGCATCATTATTTGCCTCGGGAGGTGGTATTGTATGAGTATGAGTTGGCACCTGCATATTGCAGTCATTGTTTATCATCACTTCAGCGTAATAGCGAGAATCATTTTTGAAAACGAAACATTTCCATGAGTTCACACGCTCAGAAAGAAAAGGAAAAGGCTGAACGTGATTTTTTTGTCTGTGCTGTTCAGATCTAGAAAGAAGTGTCCACTTCAGTGCACGTATAGCCCCTAATCTCGAGCTGATCGCCCGGCCCTGTTTATGAGGAGTTCTTGAAAATTTGGCTTGTCAACTGTGTCTGCCACTGGTTCTCTGTTGATGTGTGAATAAGTGTTGCTTGTGGATTTTTGTAGGATTCCCAGACTACACATGGCAGAGTGCGTTAGGTGAGCTGTCGAATTTGCAGTATCTTCCATATGTTCCAGGATACATCGCAGAGTGCTGTTAAGGTAATTGCTCGCTTCAAGTGGACGCGTAATGACAGGTGCTTTATTTTTTTTGTTTAGTTTGCGATGTGGTGCTGGGTGTTTTCACCTCTTCTCCTTTTAATGCTGTAGAATGTCACCTAAAACGAAAACGTTTCAGTATTAAGCGCGAAAAGAAAAGAAAAACGCGAGGTAACTGCAGTTGCGGGATGTTTCTTTTTACTGGTCATTTCGACCACAAAATCGGCAAAAGCACGTGTGATCCTTCCCACAGATGTGAAAAAGGGCTTTTTTGTTGTTTAACCTTCGAGAATATATCTGGTGATTGGAGCGTAGCAAAGTATTTCGAGGCAGAGACTCAACTCAAGGCACAACGGAATCCGCGATTCTCCAGCTGGGAGGGCAGAAACTCTAGCGAGCGTGGTGGCTTCTGCGCCATGGCAAAAGGTTTCGTCCCTGTCTTTTTGAACAGAATAATTTGCTCGTTAAGAAACTGCCTTGGCGAGTTCTTTGCCCAGACTCAATTCAAAAATGGAAAGAAAGGACGACGAGAAAAGAGGACGCAGTTAAGTCCATATGTCCTAACAAGAAGTGTGCGCAGGCTGAAGGTTCCCCAGTTCCCTTGGCCGCACCACTCGCGATTTGCCGACACGAGCCAATAAAGAGGAAGGGAGTACAAAGGGCAGCAAGGAAGCCAAAAGCAGAAAATAACGCTATCAAGGCAATGCGAGAATTCGAAAATAAAGAAAATATACTAATAGAAAAAACCGCTTCTCCAAATGAATACTTAACGTTGGGCCATGCCGCATATACAAAGCTGAGGCTGAGAAAAATAGCGGTAAGATTGGTGCGCGGGGGGGGGGGGAGGCATTGCCAGAAAGGTACTTTTCTGACTGATGACACAATTTTAATCATGTTCCGGCGCGATGTCTTTGTCTTTCAGATTAAAAGCTGCCGACGCTTCTGTCATGACGTTCACTCTTTCTTCCTCTTGCTCTTGTTCTTCTTTTTATATCGTACTGTCTTGCTTGATATTTCTCTCATTTAGCGCTCCCGCTTCGACGAGACACTTAGTTGGCCGAGCCTCAGGGGACGCTTCGTCGTTGCTGGAGATTCTACCCTTTTAGCGGGACGTCGAGCGCTGTATTTCGGCATATATATATTTTCGGTTTCTCTGGCAAATTTCTTGGTATTTGACCGACAGTCAAAAGCTGCCACTTTTCTTTTTTTTTTTGAACGGAGCGCGTTTAATTTAGGCGACACGTGTTTCTGCGGAGTTCAAAAAGGACCTCGTAATGAGCCTCAAAAAACAACGTAAAAGGCACTGTTCTTAAAAATTATTTCTAGGCCCCGTCGTCGTCGTGTGTGTTTGTTTTTGGGAGGAATGCCACGGATTACATACGTGCCTGAAGATGTCTCTTGCTGTGCCTGACGCGCAGCGTCTGCGCGCCACATGCAGGAAGCCGTCTGGTGGAGCCCCGAGCATTATTAACACGTGCCTCGAAATGCTACGCTGAAAAGTAAAAAAAAAAACGGCATTGCTGGAGGAAGCTTCCATGGGGGTGAAGTGCGTTGTCAGACGAAAAATTTCAAGTAGGTGTCTCTGTGCAAATGCACTGCAATAATTTCAAAACTTTTACATTAGTGATTGGTAAAAACAAACTAAAAGCTATTGTTCAAGCGTGTGAGACCAGATGCTGGGAATATGTCGAGGAAAAAAAAAAAACATTCGAAGCCCGCGTGGGTGGTTTTTTTCACGGCGAAAAAAAAACAAAAAAAAGGAAAAAGAAGGGATATCTCGTGAATGGCAGAATTTTTAAGATAACTTTCTTTTATGCGAGAGAACTTAAAAAGTGAGTTGCTGCGTTGATCTGTGTATGTCTACTGACATGAAGAACTGAAGAACAAGTTTTCTAATGAGTTGGATCATTGGACGACCCACTCGTTACGCAATTCGCATTGTGTGGCACCTGGCTGTTCCTTTGATGTTCTGAAACGCTTTATTATTCGTATTAACGCGATTCCTTTCCCGACGTCAAGCCCGCCTGAGGCCAGTTTAGAAATGAGTTCCAAGCAGTGGCGTAGCTCAGTGGTAGAATACTGGGCTGACGCGCAGCGCGGGCCCCGAATTCACATCCCATTGTGTCATGGGTGTTTCGTATTTACTAAGTTTTCTTTTTTCCGTTTGATACTGATTACGGTCACTGGAGGCAGTGGTGGCGGGCAACTATAGCACCACGCGTGGCCCGTGTTCTGATCTCATAACCGCTTCCACTGTAAAACTAGCTAGAGCTACTATTGAAGTACTAGCGGACACAGTTTGTAATGCGAAAGACACGTTTAAAAGCAGGATATTTTTTGTGAGACTACTTTAAATGGCTCTTGCAACCACCTGAACAATCACCGAAGAGATGGGTTCAATAGGTTAGCCCAAAGCTTTTTTTTTATTCGGGAAGTTAATTGATTGCTCTTAAAAAGGAGTTTTTTAATGAAATCGCGTTATAAGCTTCATACAAATATATCTGAAGGCGTTGTCGTAAATGAATAACTCGTTACCTTGGGCTGTTAATTACTATTTAATGGAGTGAATTGTGGAGTAAAACTTTGCAAAACAGCTAGCCGGCCTACTTGAAACGAATTCATTTTTAGGCGCTGCGTCGGTCTGTATTCCTTTCATTGCGCTCGTCTGTGTACTCCTTCGTTCATCCTTGATTGTTGAGAAGTTTAGTTTTATTGAGGTTTAAATACAAAGCGCAGCTGAAACAAATAGAACAAAAAAAACATTGGAAAAGGCCCTAATCTTTGAATTAGGTGTCCAGTGGTGGCAGTCGCACCTTAGTGTATTTGTGCCCTAGTGAAGTCCTTGAATTCACTTGTGGTAAGTTGCAGGGTCAAATATCACGTCAGAAGTGGCGTAAAACGGAGCTGGTGGTTGAGATATATGCTCCGTCAGATGCCGCAAAAACCCCAGTTGCTCTAGGGAGCCTACGTAACACAGCTAGTCACGTAGGATTTCTAGGCTACTCGCGAGAAAAGCATCAGTTTTGCTTTTATGAGCTAATTCAAATAATGTACATGAACTATTGCATTGGCCGTTACCTTATAGGCCAACAACAGATTTTTTTTCATCATGTAAGGGCAATGGCGCGTTAATGTTTTTGAGAAGCTCTTGAGGAGAGTCCGATAGCAAAAATTTTCAGCAGGTTCGAAAAAAAATTTGAGGAAAAAAAGCAGAATACTAAAACCAAGCCCTAACCGATAGTGATGTCTACGCATGACCTGAAACTTGGTAGGAACTTCAAATCACAAAAATTATGCCAGTCATGCCACTCTTGCCAGCGCTGAACATAAGGGCTGTCAAGAGCGGAGACTCAGCGGAAAGGTGGCCACTTCGCACAAGCCGTACCACGCCTGCGACCGGCTTTGACAGGTTCACAAAACCCTCGAAGCTGTCGAGGATTGAGAGCTATGATTTGGGCGCATTTGGAGACCAGCCATTCCTCTTTTACAGTGAAAGCTGTCATGAGATCACAACTCAGGTCACGCACAGTTTTCCGCCGCCACCGGTGTCCGTAACCAAGTCGCACGAAATCAAAAAAAAAAAACAACTAGCACCAATGACACAGTGGGGCTAGAACCCGGGTCCGCTGGGTTCCAGCCAGTATTCTACCACTGGGCCACACCGGTGCTTGGTACCTGTTGGGAAACTTGCTTAGGCAGGTTTGATGTCGGGAAACCATTCGCCTTATTACGACTTAAAAAGCGTTTTAAATCAGCGAAAAGAAAAACCAGTCACCACACAATGCGAATAGCGTAAGGAGTGGGCTGTGCAATGCTCGTAACCATCACAAAAGCTTGTTCGTGTTCAGCTATTAACTGTGGCGCATAAGAAATTCAGGCATAATTCCTGATGCTCATCAGTATTGCATGAACAATTGGCACAAAATTTCTTGCAAGTGTTTAGCAGTGACCACGCTTCTCAGAAGAATGACGAGAAATAGCATTGCAAATGCCGGCCTACTACACTCAAACTTTTAATAATTAACGTCATAGTGGGTATCAAGTAACTGTGCTTGCAGAAGTTACGGAATGAGTGTTCAGAAAAGGCTCTGAAAGTCTGCTCTTCGAGCTTTCGCTGTGACTGTGCTGCGCCTTCCGCGCATGCCTGGCGTTTTTATTCATGAATGTCCATTTGTCTTTGCTCGAGTAAATAAGTAAAACACGCTTGTTTTCTTGTTTAGGTTCTGTTAGCGCAATTCACCACTAGGTGGCATCACCAGTCTAAAACAGTCTGTCTGAAGAGGAAGAGATGAAATATAAATTTCTTTTTTTCTTGTTATAATAAGACCGATTTAATTGAATTAGATGAAACATTGGGCAAACATAAAAAGAATTCTTTACATTTTTTTTCTTGCTAGCTTGGTGGCACACATGTCACCGCCGCGTTATAAAGGGGACGCTAATAGCATCCATCCATCCACTCAAGTCTGTGGCTTTCGCGATCGGATAAAACACTAACTCAAGGTTTGCGGAGACCTTCAAGCATCATTTCTTGGTGTCGGAACTTTACTAGAGATTTCGCTCTGGCTTGATATGTGCCGTTATAGTATATATGAGTTGCAACACGCTGTCTGGGCTAAAAATGGCGCCAACACTGCAAATCAATACTTGCGTAGAAAAAGATGTGTCAATCACACGCTTCTAATTAGCGGTATTTCCTGAACAATTGCAACGTTTATTGGTAGAATTTTTCAGGTTCCGTGTCACATTTCCTAAAGCCAACGAGTTGCAGCTTACATTGAACACGACCGTACACTATAGACGCTGAAAACATTATTTCACGTACCTCCGCTTTCCTTGTAATGACTTTTCCTCGTGCTGGCGGCGGCCGGCCCACCTTTTTCAACACTGTGGGGACATTTAAACCTCCTTGGTCAGCACGAACCTAATTTTCAAAGCCCAGAATAGTGTCGCTGGGGCAACCAAACAGTTTCTATTGAGTGAATGCTACCCTTGCAGAACTTGCGTGATATATTGGTAGGTCAAATGACATAAGACGTGACTATTTGTCACTGTATTCACACCGATCAAGACAGAGCACACCACGCACAGAGGGCAAGCCAGTCCTCTATGTCGTTTTCTCTACGTAGAATGCTTCACCCTTGATGCGCTAGCTACGTAGCATTACCCCGTGGCTGTAGAAGCGCCGTCTCGGTGCACTTTACACGTGGTCTTCAAAGGGAGGGTGGAGTGGGTTAAACCTACTTATGTGTACTATGTCACTGGGGGTTTTTGCAGACACGTTAGTCTCAGAGACTGGAACAAGGTCCCTTGTACGGAGATAACAACTTCTCCAACAATGCAACACAACAAAATCGGCACCAGAGAAGAAATAGGGAACCAAGGTAGAAGCGAACGTTGACAAGCTTGCTGTCGTAGAGAGCCCTGCGGGTTGCTTGGGAAGCCAACGGTTCAGTGCGGGTGATTTGACGGGCGTAGTCGACACGAGCGATAGCATCACATGCGTATTCACTCGGCGGAGGTGTAGTAGTTGGTAGTAGGGTGTCGAGTGGTATGGTTGGATCATGGCCACAGAGAAAAAAAAGTCCATAACCCGTGGTATTATGACAACATGAGTTATAGGCGAACGTCACGTGAGGTAGTGCTATAGATACCAGTCATGGTGGTCAGATGAGACATACATCGAAAGCGTGTCCGTGAGGGTGCGATTTAGGTGTTCGGTGAGGCCAGTTGTTTTAGGATATAAGAAAGCGGTAAACATGTGCTGCGTTGAAGACGAGCGCAAAAGATCGTCTAGTACGCACGAAGCAAATGTGTGACCACGATTGGTGAGCTATTGGTGAGGAGTGCCATAGTGTATAATTACATTGTGGAGTAAGAAGTCGCCAATTTCAGTAGGAGCAATGGTGGAGAGTGCTCTAGTGATGGTAAACCTGGCCGCATGGTCCATAGCAGCAGCGACTCACTTGTTTCGAGAGTTGAATTCACAGAACGGTCCGAGAAGGTCTACACCTACAAGGAAGAAAGGTTTGGTAAGAATGGGGATCTGGTGAAGGAGTCCAGCAAGGGGCGTGGCAGGTAGTTCCCGACGTTGGCATTTATCGAAGGAGGCCACATGACTTCAAATAGAGCGGGTGAGACCATGCAAAAAGAACCGGCACTGGACGTGGTCGTACGTGCAAGATACGCCCCCAAGTGACCAGCAGTTGGTTCGTCGTGAAACTCACGCAGGACTGTTGAGCGGCGGTGTTTAGACACGACGAGAAGTAGATCAGGGTCATTTGACCGGACGCTACGACGGTACAACGTGCCATTTAGAAGAACGAACATGCGAAGTGATGCGTCACGTTAGGAGCAGATTAGACATTATCATTGAGTGACCGCAGCGAAGCATCGCGACGCTGTTCGTCTCCAATCGCGTCACGTACCTATATGATCGGGCTACACGCGTGCTCAGTAGCTCGGTAACCATAGCCGTCGCGCCTAATACCACCAATCGCATTGTCACAAAGAGCCCTGTCAATTGAAAAGTTGTGGCACTAAACTCTCTGCGTCTTGTGTGCGTGTTCTGGGCAAACCACAACGCGGATCGCACACCCGTCTACAGCAAACTGAAATTCGTACGCCAGACTAGCAAGGCACACGCCAATGCCCAAACCCCATCGCACCGTGAACAGCCAACGCCACCAAGACTACTGAAGGCCCCCACTAAGCCACCCTAGCCCAAGCACTCCTCCGTGACGTCACCACGCTCAGCCCGTACGCGGCGCTTCTTGACTGCGGTTGCTTTACCTATAAACGCTTGTAAGAGATTGCGCACGTAAGGCAAGCACCACCCACAAAGACGCGCAGAGACATATCCGATGATATGACAATAGACGAAATAAGATTCCGAGCTTCTTCTATTGTTGCCTCGATGTGCGCATAGATGGCATGGCCGTCGGCGTTCACAACTGACGAATACTTTTTTCTTGTAGCAGGTGCAGGCGAGAATTTATGTCATCTAGGCATGTTAACTTGTTTTTTTCCAACTCCTTCTTGTGCGCCAGTATGGACTCCTCAATAGCTTTCTGAAGTTGCTCATCTTCTCTTCGTTTTTTCTTCATTCCTGGTTCTTCCCTCGATTGGTGAGTATCCGACAGGTAGTCAGGACTGTCCGCAAAAATTGTAGGTACAGCATCATGCGTGAGTCGCGTCAGTTTCATCTTGACTTCAATGGTGCGACCGTCGCAATCTGTATATTAAGTCGTTGTGCGGAGATATTCCTCTTTGATGTGACATTCGCATACGTGCCCAAAAGAGATAAATTGAAATCAGTTTGCTTTCACGTGAATTGTGCCTCTGTGCACATGAAACAAAACTAGTACAGTTCAGGCGTCGCTATTAAAAATCGCGGCGTCTTATTTTATACTTGGAAGGGTGCAACAACACAATCCGTTGTAAACAAAATCGCGCTGATGCGTGACACCAAACAAAATGATGCCACAACTCCGGTCTGATATAGGCTTTCTCACGTTAACACTTGCAATTCTAGTGAGCGAAAAAACAACCCATGTTGCAGGTACTTAGCGCAACTTCGTATTCCCTCGAAAAACACGCATCCACTCGAAAAACACACCTAAAATTTGCGTAGATGTGCGTGTGTGAATGTGAGAGTGTTTTTCGAAGGAATACGAAGTTGCGCTCTAAGTATATATACCTACATGACGAGTTACCAACTAGCTCACCAACGAGTTCTAAGAAAAACAACCACATGACAGCAAGTCGCGTGCATGTAAAATGCGTAAATGCCCTCATATTTCGTAGGTACCACGTGGAAAATGTGCACACAGAAAGCTCACTCCTCCCACATTAATAGGTCCTACTATCAGCTGCATTTTTGCAAAAAGTTACATTCCTAGTAATCTTCTGTGCCCAATTTTTTTGTGGTGACATACGTAAAAACAAACAGTTACCAGTGGATTCTTAAGCTTTGCAACATCTATGTCGCCGCGCCGCACAGCTCGCTGCCATTGTGATCTCCTCTCAGGATTGTGAGGGAACTCAAACAGTCGTACTTTGGGGTCAGTGTCGCAATTCCCTTTGCTGTTCGGTACACAGCAACGTCTAATTCTTCCGCATATGTGGCAGACAGGCACGAAAAACAAAAATATTTAGCACGACACGAAAAAAAACAGAGAAGAAAAATGACACACGTGGCCAGCGAGGAGCTCTCTTGCAACACAGCACCGACAACACCGAGGCAGTAAAAGCGAGGAATGCTGGGAAAGTTGCAGCGAGCGCCATCTCACGCAGGTCGCCCGAACGTTGCCTGA
Source organism: Rhipicephalus annulatus (assembly GCA_013436015.1). Taxonomy (NCBI): domain Eukaryota; kingdom Metazoa; phylum Arthropoda; class Arachnida; order Ixodida; family Ixodidae; genus Rhipicephalus; species Rhipicephalus annulatus. The sequence goes on along the minus strand of WOVY01010303.1, from coordinate 72,048 downwards.
GGAGCGGTGGCTCACTTCCTCGGGCAGAGTAGGGTGACGTCACACGGCTGGAAAGGAAGAGTGCGGGGGCCTTCAGTAGTCTAGGTGGCGTTGGAACAGCCCGGCAAGCGCTGTAGCGGCTCCCTCGGCTGCTCCACTTAAGTCACCTTGACATAAATGACCTCACCCTCACAGTTTCCAATGGTTGAGAGAAGCCAGATGGTCATTGGGAGACAATATATCGGTCAATTGTGAAAAATCAGCGCCCATCTCAAGCCAGTAATTTTGCAAAATGACAGAAACGTGCAAACGAACGTACTTAGTGAATTTCATTGAGATCCTCACTTTGAAAAATGGTCTGAGTTAGCCTTCAGGTAAACGTATTTTCTTCTATCATGAGGATCAAATATAAATCTTTAGTTAATTTTCATCAGGGCAAGAAACGTACCCTGGATCATAAATGTATACGTTGAGTCCTGTGAGCTAGCCACTCGCCATTGACTGTCAAGCCTGATACACACAAGTCAGACTTCGATGTTCATATCTACCTTGCCGAGTTATTGATACGTGTACAAAAAATGGCAGCACATCAACGGGGTGAATGATGGAGAGTGGGGCTTAGCATCCGTCCGTACATTCATTCTTTCTTCCGTCCGTTTGTGTGACCGTCCATGCGTCCATCCGCCCGTCCGTGCGTGCACCTGTTTGTGCGTCCGCACGTCCATCCTTGTGTCCGTCCCTGCGTTCATCCATGCATCCACCCCTGCGTCCGTTCATTCGTCCATCACTCCGTGAAGCTATCCATGCGTCCGTTTATGCATCTGTCTGTCTGTGCGTTCTTCCATCTAGCCAGCACTCCAAGCACCACCATCTCGCATTTTTTCATCGCATGTTCCGCGTATAAAAGCACCGCCATCCAGCGGACATTCCAAGGAATAAACGAGAGGTGGCACACGCACACTTTCTTACGGCTTGCGCTTCGTGTCTACTTCCCACCTTTAACCACCTCGAGTTCATGGTATATACTAGCTCACTGTATTCACTGCACTGCGGCCCGACGCTCGCTAAACCTTTCTAAAACCAAGGAGGTTACGCCCAGCGAGTATAACGTAGTAACCCTTTCTTGTCAGACACTATTCAATGTACATACCAATGGCTGCTAATGGGGAATGAGAGACAGCAGAATTCGGTTTTTCGTTAACGCGCACGCTGCGAATTTTTTATTGTTCAACAACGCACAGGAAAAATCTCCCACCGGCACCACCTTGCAGGTCAAAACGTAAGACTGGTTACGCACAACGACTACGACGAAGGACAAATGGGTGCCGCTTTAAGGTGCTTCGCCCCTAAAAGTTGGCAGATCCCACGTACAGTGGGAATCGACGATATGCAAACCTAAAATGAGGAAGGTTGATATGTCACTTTAAAATCACCACAACGTTACGTAGTAGATGTAAATTATGCCGTACACGACTTCCGTGTCATGTTTGGATGTGTCATTTACTTTCGTCTTCTATCCACGTCCCATGATGCCGAAATTCGTATATGTGAAGCTAGTGAAACGGTGGCGAGCACACTATGAACGTGGTATGTTGTCATGTTCTTACATGACACGCGTGTCATGATTACAATGTTTGCACCAGTCATATACTTTTGTCATCCATTGGCGTCATGTAACACTAAATTTCTTATACGTGGAGATAGCCAAACGACATGCGTGCATCACGAAGGGCCAAATATACTCCAACGCAACCTTGAAGCGCGCGCAAGCTGGGCACAGCGACGCTATACGTTAGCAAAACGTGAGAACTTTATAGTCTAACGCCAGGCGTGACCGCCGCGACCAGCGCCGTCGGCGCAGCCCATCACTGCGTCAGCCTCGTTTCGTGACGGAGGGACGCCGGATGCGCTGAAACACACATGCGTCAAAGCAACGCAATGCGGCACGCGCCTGCGAGTATATGGCAGGATCGGCGCCTGGCGTGGCAACGCCGGCGCGCACATGTGCTGTGTCACGACGAAGTGTACTGGCGCCTTGACTGTGGCATGTAGTCATGTTGTGACATGACACGCGTCTCATAATTAATATGCTTGCACCAGCCTCATACCTTCGTCATCTATTGACGTCACGTAATACTAAATTTGGCATATGTGAAGCTAGCAAAATGGCCGCGAGCGCATCATGAGTGTGGCATGTAGCCATGTTCTTACATGACACGCATCTCATGTTTTTCATGTTTGCACCAGTCTGATACCTTCGTCATCCATTAACGTCTCGTTACACCAAGTTTGGTATAGCTGAAGCTAAAGAGACGGCCGCCAGCGCATCATTAGCGTGACATCTAATCATGTTGTTACGTAAAACACATCTCATTATTATCATGTTTGCACCAATCACATACCTTCGTCATCCATTCCAGTACTGTTATGCCGAAATTGGTATATGTGACGCTAGCGAAACGGCCACGAGCGCATCATGAGCGTGGCATGTAGTCATAATGTTACATGACACGCATGTCAATGTCTTGATTTTCATGCTAGGGTCTTTCGCTTGTGTTCGCCAGTGCAATCATGTCATACCATACCAGTTTTGCAACTGTTCATGTGAACGAAACCTGCGCAAGGGCAGCCAGACCATAAAATGTATATCATGACATTCACGACATGCATATCATGATTTTCAAGTTATGACTAGTCATATATACTCGTCATAGTCATGTTATTCCATACTAAGTTTGGCATAGATACCATTATCCAAACAGCCAGGAGAGTTAAAAGTCATAGGCGGCTAGATAGATAGATAGATAGATAGATAGATAGATAGATAGATAGATAGATAGATAGATAGATAGATAGATAGATAGGCAGGCTCAAAGTCGCCAAAGTTAGCTAAGAAACGCTTCGTATTTAAAACTTATTTTCGTTCATTGAGTCTTGTTCATTATAACCTGAATGACGCAATACCATTCCTTGTTTTGTAATATGCATGCGCGTGCTTCTAAAGAACAACGGCACCCTACATATTGTTCATTTTGATACTCGAGTGTCTCATTATGCTCGCGCATCAGACAGAAATGTAGTTTCATGTCACATGAGCTGTGTCTTCCTAAAGATTATATATGGGCTCTCTGGGCAATCTAAAGTGAGGTCCACCATTGTTATGCAAGTTCTTGTGCACTCTCAAAGCTGGAGGCAAGGCGAAGTTTGTAACATATAAAGCGGCTAATAATGAAAATCAGAGAAAAAAAGGTTAACTTTCAAAAATACACACTGCTCAAAAGTTTACAATCTAATACGCGTGTTTTCGCCGGCATCCCTGCTCCGGTAGTGCCAAACTTAGGGGCCGTACAAATTTCAATATCTGAAGGATTAGAATCGTCGAGCGCGAAATCCTCTCCCAATTTGGCGTTCAGCCGCGCACCGGCATTGTCTGGACAACGGAGATTGGGATACTCTCCGGAAGGCCTGTGTAGGCCACTCGATATTGTAATCTCTCCGTCTATCGGCATTTAGGGTGCCGGTCGCTGATCCGAAGATGTTAAAGGCGGGCGTGACCCCGGTCGTCCTTTTGAGATGAGCGCGAGCCGGCACCCGGGCAAGACGAAGCCATTCTGCGTGGACACCTAATCAGATGTGCGTTGAATGCTACGAACAAGATTGCTGCAAGGTAAGCTGCGTTCAGGAGCAGGTCAACGTGTTTCCTAAGAGAGACATCAGAACATTTTAAGTGGTGCATAACGTTCGTCATGTGTTTACTTGTTATACCGTGAAAAAGTTACAGTTCATTCACAAGGGCGAAGCAACAGAAGCGATTGTAAGAAATGGGAATGTCACCCGACAAACGAATAGCAGCTGGAAACTTGCAGCGCGCTGCCAAAGGTCAAAGAAGGGCGGTGAAAAAGAACGCACAGGTATAGACAGGACAAGCGCGTATTAACGACTGTCGCAGTTGTTACATGTAACATGTTTGCGTTTGAACAACACGTGGTATAGGTGTTCAATAGGCAGAACCTGACTGTCTTAGATGTTCAACGCGAAGCATTTGTTAGCGAACGGCAGGCACTTCCAGCACCTTCTATTTATCCACATACGTCTGAGTTCTCTCGTGATCGCCTCTTTAACTTGGTGTTGACTAAAAGTGGTATGATATTGTGAGGAAGCTTGAGGAACATGATTGTCTGGTCGTGAACTTCCTCTCGGGTACATCGTCGAATCTTTTCCTCCGACACGTGTGTAACATAGCCGTTGTACCACGGGAACGTGGTTAGCTGGTATGCGCCACGGGTGATTGACAGCTTGTATCTACCCCGGAACGGAAGCAATAAACAGTAACCTAAATGTGAGAGCGTTAACAGAAACTGACATCCGCAGCGTAGACCGAAAGAATGCTAAGATAAAAAATTAGGATCGAAGCGACGATCGTAGCCCAGAGTTCTGCGTAGCGATCAAGTAGTCAACGACACAGCCATGCCAGGACTTGAATCTACTTTGGAAAAACACGCGGCTTAAGGTCAGTGCGACTACAATTGTGGAGTCAGTGCTCGCTATCTATAGGTATATTACAAAGTAATAAACATAGCATATGTAAACCTATTCGGCATAGATGAGCAGAATATTCGAAAGAGAAGACGACTACTTACAAGAAAGAAGAAAGGTGCTCTAGCAGACTTCTTTTTATTCCATGCCTTCGTTCTTCCATGCCAAATGTCAAACTAAGTAGCCGAGCAATCGACTATTTTGATATAAATATGTGACACACACGTCAAAGTCAATTAAGGACAATTGTGGTTCAAATGTTCACGCCAATTTTACTGCAGTGTAATTAACAATATATCTGTATTCCCATGATTCAGCAAGCTATATTCATGTTTTTCTTAACAGCAGGGGAGTACTCTAACCAGAGTTATACCTAATATTCACATCGTCACACCGTAAAGCGCTCTTCCTTTGGGCTCTATGGGATTACCACCGTTATTTCAGCTTATAAGTTACCTTCAGCTACCACTGCAGCCTGAATACATAAAAAAGTGGTAAAACCTCGTAAACTACAAAAATTTTCATTCGCGATGGACTAGTTCACACGCGAAACAAAATTAAGCAAATAATATTGCATCTAATAAGTAAACGGGAGCCTAATACTACCGCACGAGAAAGCTGATAGGGTAGAATATTTAATTAAGCATACTTAAGTTACAAATATTTATGATTATTATAATTTAATAAACTAGTATGAAAATACTTGCACATTTGAGTACGCCGAAGTGCATATTCATGTAACTAACGCCGATTTAGAGTATGAACGATCAGTTCAGTGACCAACATCATAATCGTACTGACGCAAACTTCGCGACTGATCAAAAAAACATGCCAGGTGGGTGAGTAGTGAATATGTATTATGGAAGGTCAGCCAACTATATGACGTTAAATCCTGGAACTGCACATGCAGCAGTAAGAAATACCCCACGCAATATATTTCACCTGAGGGGGAGCGCTAATGGAGCACTTTGAAGGAATTTAAGGGAGCAGGATCGGTTGGTCAGTGTTTGCTTCGAGGCTACTCCACTCCTGATGAGCTAAAGCAACGTCGAGTTAAGATGTTAGAGCAGGGACATGCACATACGTGGGCCGTTGGCAGTGGATCATTGAAAGCCAGCACAAGGCAAACCTTTCTTTTCGAACATGCCAAGTAAACGCCCTATAAGCGGTAGCTGTGCGGCATGTGAATGTGCGGCATGTGAAATAAACACTGCAGTAAACCCAAACTAATCGTGTATCTAACCTCCATAAGAAGATCGCACATGTAACCGATATTTGTGAAAGGCTTTAGGGCAGCGTTGGGTTGATTATGTGCTGTGATAGTGTACAACCTTTCATTTTTAAATGCGAAGCCTTTCTTGGAGATCTTCGGCGACTTTGAGCGTATCTATCTATCTATCTATCTATCTATCTATCTATCTATCTATCTATCTATCTATCTATCTATCTATCTATCTATCTATCTATCTATCTATCTATCTATCTATCTATCTATCTATTATCTATCTATCTATCTATCTATCTATCTATCTATCTATCTATCTATCTATCTATCTATCTATCTATCTATCTATCTATCTATCTATCTATCTATCTATCTATCTATCTATCTATCTATCTATCTATCTATCTATCTATCTATCTATCTATCTATCTATCTGTCTGTCTATAGCCACCGATGACATTTAGCTCTCCTGGCCGTTTCATTAGTGGTATCGATACCAAGCTTGGTATGTCATAACATGACTGTATGACGAGCATAAGTAACTAGTTATAACATAAAAACCATGACATGTCATGAATGTCAAGATTTACATTTCAAGTTCTTGCTGCTCTTGCAGTGGTTTCATTAACATGAGATGTTGCGGAACTGGAATTGTATGACATGACTACATGCCGAACACAAACGACAGACCGTAACATGAAAATCATTACATGCGTGTCATGTAGCAAAATGACTACATGCCACACATATGATGCCGGTGGCAATATGATGCGCTTGTGGCTGTTTCGCTAGCTTCACTTATACTAAATTTGATATTACGGGACCCCAATGGATGATGAAGGTATGTGATTGGTGCAAACATGACAGTCATCAGGTAGTGTCATATTAACAACATGACTACATGCCATGCTAATGATGCGCTCACGGCTGTTTCGCTAGCTTTACTTATACTAAGCTTTGTATTACGGAACGGGAATGGATGACGAATGTGCGTGACTGGTGCAAAAATGATAACCATGAGATGCGTGTCTTGTAACAACATGACTACATGCCAGGCTCTTGACGTGCTTGTGGCCGTTTTCCTGGCCTCCTATATACCAAACATGATATTAGGGGACGTCAGTGGATGAAGGAGGTATGTGACTGGTGCAAACACGATAATCATGAGATGCGTCTCATTTAACAAAATGACTACATGCCACACTCATGATGTGCTCGCGCCCGTTGCGCTAGCTTCGCTTATATTATATTTTTGTTGTGGACGCCGATGGATGACAAATGTATGTGACTGGTGCAAACATGATAATCATCAGGTGCGGGTCATGTAGCAACATGGCCCCGCCACGGTGGTCTAGTGACTAAGGTACTCGGCTACTGACCCGTAGGTCGTATGATCGAATCCCAGCTGCGGCGGCTGCATTTTTGATGGAGGCGGAAATGTTGTTGACCCGTGTGCCCAGATTTTATTTCACGGTAAAGAACCCCAGATGATCGAAATCTCTGGAGCCAACCACTACGGCGTCTCTTATATTCAAATGGTGGTTTTGGGACGTTAAACCCCACAAATAAATAAATCAATCATTTTACAACATGACTACATGCCATGCTTACGATGCGATCGCGGACGTTTCGCTAGCGTCAAATATACCAAATTCGCTATTACGTTACGCGAATGGACGACTTAGGCAAATTACACGTCCACACATAATAACCATGACATGCGTGTTATGTAACATGACTACACGCCACACACATGATGCGTTCACGGCTATTTAGCTAGCTTCACTTATGCCAAGTTTGGTATTACGTCACGTGAATCGATGAAGAAGGTATGTCACAGGTGTAAACATGATAATTATAAGATGCGTGTATTTTAAAGACATGACTACATACCACAGAGAAGGCGCTAATACGCTTAGACGCAACGTGGTGCGCCTGGGCGCTGGCGTTCGTTTCATCGCTTCACGCCGGTGATGCCGCGCCAGGCATAGAGTTTCCTAATATGCATTAGAGGGAACTCTGGCTCTGGTGTCTATGGGAGCTGCAACACACGGCGCTTCAGCGAGCATAGGAATGATGGGTAGTACACGCAGTTATCTAATCTTCGTACTTCTGGCCTGCTTTTAGCCCCGTGTGGGTTCGTGTGGCTTGGAGCTGTTTTCTCACAAAACAAAAATCAGGAAATGTTCAGCGGTTGCGCTTCACCACCTTATTCTTTTAGACTTACCTTTCCAAACTGGGTCACAAAGTTCAAAAGGATTGAATCTTTCTTTCAAAACAAAACTGAAATACAACAATAAATGAAGCCGTAAGTATGATTCGCCACCAGCAAGTACGAAGACTAGGTAAATGTGTGTACCACCCATCATTCCCATGGTCACTGAACGATCGCAGTGACAGAGTGACCTCTAGTTAATTTTAGGAAACTGGCGCCAGGCACCAATCTGCCTGTCATATACTCGCAGGCGTGCGCCGTTCTGCGTTTCTTTGACGCATGCGCGTTTGAGTGCTTCGGCGTCCCTCCATCACAAAAAGAGGCCTGCTGTCTGGGTAGTGCTGGGTAACGTCATCAGGGCGAAATGCAGCATGTTGCGGTTGCCGCCGGGCCGCGCCGACAAACGCTCGGTGGTCGTGCCACTCGCGCCTGGCGTGTGCGATCTGCCCATTTTTGTTGTTGTTGCTCCTCCTCCTAGGGCCTAATTATAAACATGCAGAACCTGCAAATAAATAAATAAATAAATCAAGTAACCAATAAATAAATAATTAAATAAATAAATAAATAAATAAATAAAACCCCTTGATAAACAACGGGGCCACGCGTTTCATCCTACGCTGGTTAATCGTTTGCTTTTCATATTGCTTCTTGACACACTTGCAGTGGTAGGTGACTCTGTACGTATGGCACTTGATAACCAAAGCCAGTTAACAGGGTCACCGACTCACAAGGTCAGCACACGTGATCCCACTTAGACCGGGTGAGCACCTTCCCACCAATGCCTTTCAGAGGTTTTCATATTAAAAGTAAATGACGCTGCTTGCCTCAATCTTTGCACGTATGTCTCTTAGGTAAGTATGTGCGTGTTCCCTTTCTCGGTAATGAGCGCCCGGTGTACTATTTCAAATGTTGAACGCTTTGATGCTACGTAAGTGTTAAACAGCTTGAAAACACTTTCTCTGCATATATGCATCACGCTTGATTGCTTGCAATGCTGAAACCCGGTGAGAGGTACTTAACAAACCGGGTTCTTGTTGTTCGTTCCTTTGGACGCTTGAAAAAATTATACGTGTAAAATACCATCGTTCGTAATAGGTTTTATAAGTCCAACATTAATAAGATAGATATTCATCGCAGGCTATGATCGCAGGCTATGATCGAGCGCCTATTCATCGAGTGCTTTAGTCACTGGATGAGCGGGACCGTCCCGAGGGACGAGGCTAAATGGTGGAAACTGTTTCGCGGAAAGACTGGTGGAGGCTCACCATCGAAGTCCCCCGAGAAAAAGCGGGAGTCGCGAGGTGGAAACCTGCAGGGGTGAGCGAAGAGAGGGGGAGGCCCGTGGCTCTCGCAACAGTCTTCGAGTGACACGCTAAAATTTCCTTTTTTCGGGTAGCTTTTCCGACGGTGGCGGCGAAGGCGGAAGAGTGCAGTAGAGGCAAGCGGACAGCCAGCCAGCCATTCCAGTCACGTAGAGCTCGGCGTTTTCATGGCGAAAACGAGCCGCCTCCGCTTCCCTGCGACGGGTAAAGAGGCCCAGGTGAGTTTTTTCCACCGAAAGATCCTCGACGCTCAATCACGACGGGCTACGTGGGCAGCATGCGGCGTCACCGCTTCGTCGGACCGAACCACCGCAGTCTTCTTCTGCTTCTTCTCAGTCTCGTCCTCATTCCGGCCTTTTCTCCCGATCAGACACGAGCCGTACGGAGAGAAGCCAGAGAGCAAAGTTTGCTCCGCGGCCGCCTCGGACTGGGACGATGGCGTCGAACTGCTCGCGCACGTATGCGACTGCCCTCTATCTTCCCGAAGCACCGCACTTCGCTTCACCGGCTGAGGCATCCAGGGCAACCAAGGGTAAAGTTTCTCCGGTGGTGAGGCCGCGTATATATATAGGGTCATGTTTGCTGTCTTGATTGAGCCACTGATTTGCATGCTCCGCAACCGAAGAAGACGACGGTGGGTTCGCCCTTTCTTCCAGTTCTCGGGAGGAGACTCCGTTCTTGAGATAGCGAAGCGAAACAAAAAGAAAGTAAATAAACGTAACCACGGTCTTTCGAGCGCTCAGAGTCGCAGAAAACACGGCCGTCGTTTGTTTTTTTTTCTTTTTACTTCTTTCAACTACAACGTTCTCGAATGCTTTTTAAGAAGGAACAGAAGGTATTGAGAAAATTGCCGTGGCTTAGATACATTTAGTCATTTCCAGGATTAGAATCGTGTTTTACTAACAGGTTCTAACGAGGTTCGCAGTAGGATTCACGGTAGTTACTAGTGAGGTTTACATTTGACGATGAATGAGCAGTTGCCTGGAATCTTTTCACTTTTGGCTACAATCTAAAGACAGTGTTTGTCGACCATTCCTACGCTTTCTCTACACGATCACATAGCTTCAACATTGGCTGGTGCAGGAAAAATCTGTCGCAATGTTAAAAGAAAAGCATATATATATATATATATATATATATATATATATATATATATATATATATATATATATATATATATATATATATATATACTCTCCCGCATGGCAGCGGGAGAGAGTAGGAAGAATGCTGAAAGTTTGTCATTTTAGATGCGACGCTTCTTAAGTCGTGGGTCATGCGTCCCCGATGTATGTAGTAGTAGTAGGTAGCCACCTCTCGTTTAGTCCTTGGAATGTCCGCTGGATGGCGGCACTTGTATTTGATAAATATATGATGAAAAAATGAGAGATGGTGGTACTTGCAGTGTTAACTAGATCGATGGACGGAAAAGCGGACGGATGGATGGATGGACGGGCTGACAGACAGGTAGAGAGACGCACGAATGTACAGGCCAACGGACGCACGCACGGAAGGGCGGACACATAGACGAACGAACGAAAGCACGGACGGGCTGAAGGACGCATTGACCGACTGAAGCAAGAACGAATGGATGAAAATAAGCATAGACGGAATGATGGATGCTTCGCCCCACTCATTATCATTCTCTCCGTGGATATGCTATGATTTTATTAGTGCGTCTGGGAAAAATGTTTTATGAGAAGGAGTAATGATTGCTATTCTAATACAGAGAAATCCGATGCCCCAATAATCTATGTAAATTGACTGCAACAATAACTACTCGGCCGCGGCACGTACAAATATTTTTAGAGCAAATTGTCAACGCTCTACAGAGCTCTATGCCCATCTGTAAGATGATATCAAGGGTTCCTTTGTGTCAATCAAACAAATCACAACGCACGACCCCCTCAACTTGCCCCTCTTCACGCCATTCAAAAACGCGGCATCCAAATACTGGTGTTTCGCTCAATGAACTTCTGAAGTTTCGACAGTGTTTCGTGCTATGAATTTTAAACCCAACGGCCTGAGCCCATAAAGGCTCAGGCCGTTCTGTTCAACTCCTTCCCTGTCCTGTATTTTTTCTGGTGTTGCGCTGTAAGAAAGTTCACGATGGATCCTAACCAACTGGCCCGACTTACCGTCTTACTTCCCATAAAGGAATTGAGGCGAATGACGATTTAGCGGGTTTGTCGAAAGGCGTAGGCATTGAAATTGACAGGACAGCCGAATTCTGAGTAGTGTTCGTCAGAACACTGAAGAAATAGGCACCACGAAGCGCAGTGCATCTCTCCGGAGCAGAAAGTGAGACTAAGTGAAAAACTGGCATTGCTGTTTCACGTAGGGATAAAAGGAAACATTATTGAGATCGTCAAAATAAATGCACTCCAGATAATTTGATATGTAGGGTTTCACGTCTTCACACCAATATATGAGTATGAGAGACGTCGTGGTGGACGGCTTCAGAAATTTCGACAACCTGGGGTTTTTCAACGTGCACCCAAATCTGGGCAAACGGGCCTACAGCATTTCCGCCTCCATCGAAAATGCAGCCGCTGCAGCCACGATTCAATCCCGCGACCTGCGGGTCAGCAGCCGAGTACCTTACCCACTACACCCCCGTGGCTGAGCATACGTCAGATGAGTATGGCTGCACAACAAACTTAGCGGTATGCACGCAGGTACTGAATGAGAGCGCTACCTTGCGTGCGGATGACAATCGTGGCAGCTGTGGATGCAAGAACGTGTTCGTGGCTCTTGCAGAGCCTTTTAGTGTTGCGGGGTGTTGTGTTGTTGGCCACGCTGCATATCCGTGAAAAGCTTGCGAATCTTGATGGCGGGGATTGGATCTCCGAATAAGTTGGCATCATTTTTATGAAAGTTCTCATGTACAAGAAAAAACAAAAAAATAGAAAAACAAAAAATGATTCTCTAACAGATCCGTTTGTTGAAGTACTAGAGGCCTGAACTTGTACCCTAGGTGTTCCAATTTTCTCGAGCCTTTTACTAAGGCATGACTCATATTGTAGCGAAGTTGTGACTGAGATTAAGGCAGCAGGTGGCATGTCCACAATAAAATTCATTATTCGGCTGTACTTGTAGCCATGAAAGGGGAATTCATATTACGCCAAGCACACTGTACCACGATAGCGGTGAACAGGGTGTCGGCTGTTAAAAAACTGATAAGTGGTTATTTTCGTTGGGCTTTATACGTGTATCACCAAAGATTTCAGTGTTATCACTAGCAGCTGCGCAAGTTCCAGAACTAGCTCGAATGTTCACGTTGAGCACGTAATCTCATCGGAAGGTTCTAAATTTATCCAGATAGTTCCCAATGATTCGGGCTTGTTTTGTTTAAGCGAGCAGTTACATCGTGAAGGGGTCTTAACATGGAAATATAAAATTTGAAATAGAAAGAGAAAGAGTACGTGCATTAATATCACTTCGTTGCTTTAGGAAGCAAATACTTCAGCTAGTGAACTAACTAAACTAAGTAAAACTCGGAACACTTGACGCGTCGGCCAGAAACATGCTCTAGATGAAAACTTACTTTACAAAGACGAGTATGAATCCTTCCCGCGTCATCGTACAGTAATTATGTACATGTTCTTTTCACGTCATCTTACATTCATGTCATGTAATTGAAGTCTGTTTTGTCATCATCGTCATTGTATGTCTAAGAAGAAGTTGTTCTGGAGAAATATTATTCACATCCGTGACAATAAATTTCTCTAAACACACATCACAATAAGAAAGGGACGAAGGGGACCAAGAGCTGACCTTGCTGTTGCGGTGAGTTTAAGTCGTCGGTGCTGCAAGCGCTATCTTAAACATAATGTAAGCAGTCTACCTGTTTGAAACACACAGCCGCAATTAGGATACGCAAATCAGTCATGTCATTTTGGTGAGCTGTTGACTACCAAATGACCACAAACGAAGAGCTAATGGTAAGTTGAGCAATTTTGTTGCCTCAAGGTCCTTCAAAGCATACATAGGTAAATATTTGGCTACAAACGATGGGTTTCGTGAGCACAGTACCAAAATTACTATCGAGGCATACCTGCGGCGTCAACTACAGTGTAAAAATGTTCTCCAATCATTGTGATCGTGGTACATTCTTTCCTCATGATGAACTTAACATCGGTGGCTGATCATCGTATAAAAGCTCCAGAGCCAATGTCACGGATAGTGCTTAAATGAGAAGATTGTTATATTTGACTGAGACTGAATTTTGAATCCGCCTTTTAATGGTTTTAGGCGAATAAATAATGGTCCTTATGAACTTTTATTGGCGCTATAAGTAATTTTTGTTCCTGTAAAGCGTGTTTTGCCTGTTAGAATGCACTGTTTTGCAAGAAAGCCCACTAAATTATAAATTGGGAAACTTGTGGGGGCATATGGCGAGAACCTTGTCCGAAGCTCAATCATGTTTATTACATGTGGCGCAGCAAATGACCACAAACACTGAGCTAATGGTAAGTTAAGCATTCTTGTTACCTTAAGTCCCTGTGCTGCATACATAGGTGAAATATTTGGCTACAAACAATGAGCTCTGTGAACACAGTACTGGGATTAATATTGAGGCATACCTGCGGCGTGAAATACAACGTGAACACGGTTTCGAATTTTAGTGATCATAGTACATTCTTTCATCATAATGGCCTTCACATTGGTGGCTGGTTTATAGTATACGAGCTCTAGAGCCAATGTCACGAATAGCACTTACAGATAGAAAGAATATTATATTGACTGAGACTAAATATTGAGTACTTTTGACTTTAAATGGTGTTAGGCAAGTGAATAATGGTCCCTGTGGATTTTTATTGACACCTAAATACTTTATTTGGTCCTGTAAAGCGGGATTTTTTCTGTTGGGTGATGCTGTTTTGCAACAAAGCTTACTAAAATAGAAATTTGAAAAATTGTAGAGGCAGATAGCGATAACCTTATCCACAGCTCAACTTCGTTTATTAGATGCAGAGCAGCCTTTGGCGAAGTTCAATCTGTGTGCGTAACCACCCTTACCACGCACGCGCAACAGCTGGCCCAAGCACTACCAGAAAGCGCTCATGGGGTAGCGCGTTCCGGAGTGTGTAAGGGGCTGAGTAAGACGGTGTGGCCTCTCCCCCTTGTGCTTTCTCAGCATTCATATGATGACGTTGAGAAACTAGATTAGGTATAGTTTCTGTATATGCTAATTTTAGGCAGCAGAGTTGCGCCACTGTTTTCTGCGTGCCGCTCATCCGGCTTTTGACGATTCCAGCAACGCTATTGGTCACACGCTCACGTGGCTATAGGTGGTTCAAATGCACTGCGAAGCAGCCAACCCTACGCAGACTACGCTGATGCTTCGCAGTGTTCTAGATGAAGAGCTTTAGTGACTGGGAAATGGCGTATGGGGGTAATGAATCTTCTATTATGCATCGTGCTTCGGGTGTATGCATTTTGTTATTTGTTAAAATTCAAACTTAATTTTTTCTTATATATATATATATATATATATATATATATATATATATATATATATTGTGAGAATTCATTGTACGTCATCTTCCTCATCTATTATAACCATCATCAGTCTTCGCCCCGTTCCTCTTCATCATCGGCGCCATCTTGCTGTTGCTTGAATAAAGCGTGAGCTGCACCGTTGTATTTCAAGTGGTGGAGGTGCTTCCCGATCTCTTCGACCTCTCCATCCAAAGCCAGCTCCTGGAGCTCCGTTCGGGACGTCGCTTGCGCCAGCAGAGCACCATGGCCCAAGAGCAAGCCCAACCGAACCACCCGCCGGCGCAACCACCAGCCGCCAACCCTAGCCCGGTCAACAACCCCCCTCGGGAGCCTCCAATCTTCTCCGGTCTGCCTGGCGAAGATGTCGAAGACTGGCTCGACAACTATGACCGCGTAGGTGTCTACAACAACTGGAACGAGGCATCGAAATTAGCATGCGTCCAGTTTTACCTCTCTCAGGTTGCCAAGACATGGTTCCTGAATCATGAGAGCGAGTTCCGCGATTGGTCTTCCTTCAAAGACCAGCTCCGACGCATTTTCGGTACACCGACCATCCGTTCAGAAGTTGCTCGCAAGAAACTGGCAGAACGCGTTCAACATTGCGGTGAGTCCTACACTTCCTATATTGAGGATGTGCTTGCACTTTGCCGCCGTATCGATGACACCATGCCAGAAGGTGATCGTGTCCGGCACCTTCTAAAGGGTATCGGACCTACCGCTTTCAACGCCCTCGTCGCACACAACCCTTCGACGGTTTCCGACGTCGTCTCGGTATGCCAGCGGCTATACCTTGCAGTCAATCCGCCTGCGACCCGACTTCTCTGAGAACCCCCTGGCAAACAGTATGGAGCTCCGAGCCATCATTCGAGCCATAATTCGTGAGGAATTGCAAGCCTACACTTTACCTCCTTCTAACGACGTTCCCGCTCAACCCGCCTCTAGTGATCTGCGTGGAATTATTAGGGAAGAAATGTCAGCGTTTCAAAGCACCCACCGTGCTCCACCATGCCCCCAACCCACTTCGTATGCACAGATCCCTGCAATGCAACCCTCGCTGTCTCAAGTACCACCACCTGTACCTGATCACGAACATCTCGCACCTCTAGTCGCCCGTCCACCGAACCCTACCTACCATTCTTCCTGGCGGGCCCCACGTCCTATTTGCTACTACTGTGGAATTCGAGGACACATTTCCCGGGTCTGTCGACGTCGGCAGCAAGATGAACGTCGCGGTTATGCCGCTTTTGAACGAGATGACACATGTGTTCGAGGTTACTACCGTTATGCCGACAGTCCTTCCAACCACCGATCACCGTCTCCTGTGCGCATTTCCAACGCGACCAACAATACACGTGCATCCCGACCACGCTCCCCTTCGCCACTCCGACGCTCTGTTTCACCACTTCGGCCTGTCTCTCAACTGGCTGCCCAGCGATCGGAAAACTAAACAGTGCAGTTTTTGGAGGGAAAACTGCATCGCGGCGAAATGACCCAAGTCCTCCTGAACGACCGTCAAACATGTTATTGGTAACTGTGGAAGGTGTGCGGGTGTTGGCTTTGGTTGACACGGGAGCAACTATTTCAGTTATGCGTGCCGACTTGTGTTCTCGATTGCGGAAAGTGAAGACACCCTACCTTGGATCATCTTTGATTGGGGCCAATGGAGCAATAATTAGACCATTGGCCCAATGTACAGCGCGTGTCTTCATTGATGGTATTCTTCATCACATCACCTTCGCTGTATTAATTTCATGTGCTCATGAACTAATTTTAGGTTGGGACTTTCTCTCATCAGCATCTGCATTAATTTCTTGCCGTCAACGTGTAGTCGAACTGACCGAGACCGATCACTGCAGCGAACGCGTCGACGAAAAACCGTTGCGTTTCTTCACAGTTTCCGAATCCATACTGCTCCCGGGTCAAGAGCAACTCATCACCATCACTTCTCCGAATATTTCCAATGGTGACGTCCTTATCACCCCTTCCAGCAGCTGTCTAGCTCGCGGCGTTGTAGTTCCCTCCAGCCTGGTGCGGTTCAAAGACAGTGCTGCGATAATCCTTGGCCTGAACCCTACCCCAGAGCCCGTCCTCCTACCCCAAGGTTCTGCAGTGTCATGTTATTTGGATACACAACCGGTATCTTTGGTCTCTCTTGACGCCTTGACAGCTCAGCCACAACAGGCCCAGTCTGTTACTTCCCCCTCCTTTGCTCCCGGGATAAATCCTGACCTTTCTGCTTCTCAGCGTGAGGCGTTGCTGAATTTGCTCAGGATACACTGGGCCTCCTTCGACGCCAATGCTTCGGCACTAGGACAGACCACAGTTGCGCATCATCGCATCGACACTGAAGGTCAGACTGTTGTACGCCGTCGCCCCTACCGAGTCTCCTTGGCCGAGCGCAAAATCATCGAGGAGAACGTGACCGATATGCTAAACAGAAACATCATACGACCCTCTACCAGTTCTTGGTCATCACCCGTTGTGTTGGTACAAAAGAAGGATGGATCGGTACGATTTTGTGTTGATTACCGCGCGCTCAACAAGATTACCCGAAAGGATGTATATCCGATGCCCCGTATAGATGATGCACTTGGCTCATTGCAAGGCGCCCAATACATCTCCACCCTTGACCTTCGGTCCGGGTATTGGCAAATACCAATGGATGAAGCAGACAAAGAAAAGACCGCCTTTTCTACGCCGGACGGTCTTTACGAGTTTAACGTAATGCCATTCGGTCTATGTAATGCTCCCGCCACATTTGAAAGGATGATCGACACTGTTTTTCGTGGCCTCAAGTGGAAAACTTGTCTATGCTACCTCGATGATATCGTCGTGTTTTCTTCCACTTTTGATGATCATCTGCAACGCCTAGATCAAGTGCTCACATGTCTCTCCAACGCTGGACTTCAACTAAACACAAGGAAGTGCCATTTTGGTAACACAACTATAAAAGTTCTAGGACATCTCGTTACTAAAGATGGCATCCAGCCCGATCCGGACAAAATTTCCGCAGTCCTCAACTTTCCGCGGCCCTTCCGTTCCAAAGAACTACGCAGTTTCCTTGGACTCGCATCGTACTTTCGCCGCTTCATTCGCAACTTTGCCACTATTGCCGCTCCTCTACACAAGCTCCTTGCTAGTACCGGTTCTTTCAATTTGAATGATCAATGCGAAGCCTCGTTTCAAGAACTCAAGCAGGCACTGACATCCCCACCGGTGCTTTGTTATTTCGATGACAAGGCACCTACGATATTACACACTGATGCGAGTGGACAAGGAATCGGCGCCGTACTCCTGGAGCGCGACCATGCCTTTCGCGAGAAAGTTGTCGCGTATGCAAGCCGCACTCTGACTTCTGCAGAGAAGAGGTACTCGATAACCGAACAAGAGTGCTTGGCTGCTGTCTGGTCCATCCAAAAATTTCGTCCGTACCTACATGGTCGACATCTTACTGTTGTTACAGACCACCATGCTCTTTGCTGGTTGTTCACAATCAAAAACTTGTCGGGACGACTTGGCCACTGGATTCTCCGATTACAATCTTATGACTTTGACGTCATCTACAAGACTGGAAGACAACATCAAGATGCCGACGCTTTGTCACGATGCCCTTTGCCGCAGTTTTCGGCGCACGTCACATCCCCTTGTCAAATTGGCTATACGGAGGACGCCTCGTCGATATCATCCATTTCTTCCCCACCTTCATCCACCCGTCCGTCAGTACTTACTACTCACCAGCGAGCCGATTCGTATTGCACTGACATCATTGGTCGGCTTACCGGTGCTTCGTCTTCCCCTAATGCCAGGCTCCGGAAACAACTCCGACTATTCAAGTTGGAGGACGATGTCCTATATCGATACATTTTCCACCCGGAAGGCCACCGAAGGGTTCCCGTCGTACCACGCGCGCTACGTACTGAAGTTCTGCGCGCTTCCCATGATGACCCGACGTCAGGACACTTGGGTTACTACAAAACATACGAGCGCATCCGCAGTCGATTCTTCTGGCCAGGTCTTTCCACGACAGTAGCTAAATATATTGCCTCGTGCGCACTTTGCCAACACCGCAAGCGGCCCACTACTGCTCCAGGCGGTACCCTACAACCACTTCCTTGTCCATCAGAGCCGTTCTCTGTCGTCGGAATTGACCTCTTCGGGCCCCTCCCAACTACATCAGACGGCAAGAGGTGGATCGTCACCGCGGTTGATCACTTGACCCGGCACGCTGAGACGGCCTCAATCACTTCAGGAAGTGCTTCGGAAGTAGCAACTTTCTTCTTGAATGCTATTTATCTACGTCATGGAGCCCCTCGTGTCCTTTTGAGCGACCGGGGAAAGGCATTTCTTTCAAGCATCAAAAACAGTTCATAAAACAACATCTAGCCATCACCCGCAAACCAATGGCTTAACGGAAAGGTTTCATCGCACGCTGTGTGACATGCTGTCCATGTATATCCGACCAGACCATCGCAATTGGGATGCCATACTTCCCTTTGTCACGTATGCATATAATACGTCAGTTCAACGAACCACAGGCTATTCTCCATTTTTCCTAGTATACGGACGCCAACCGACATCACCACTTGACGTTTCATTCTTTTCTGGCCCTGTCAACTCTTCACCATTCGTTTGTGACCAGTTTCTGTCCCGCGTTGCTCGATGCCGTCGTCTTGCCCGTGTAAACACCGAAGCTAGCCAAGAAGATCGCAAACATCGTTACGTTGCCACTCACTGCGTCGTTCTCTACCGCCCTGGCGACAATGTACTTCTGTGGACTCCTGCGCGAACGCCTGGCTCATGCGAAAAGTTTGAGTTGCACTATCTTGGCCCTTACAAAGTTATCGAACAGACCTCACCGGTGAACTACCGTGTCACACCTGTTCATGTCCCCACTGACCAACGCTGCCGCGGGACAGAGATTGTGCACGTTTCGCGTCTCAAGCCCTATTGTATGTGTTCCACAGAGTAATTCGCGGCCAGGCTGGCCGCTTCCGTCGACGGGGGAAATTAGTGTGAGAATTCATTGTACGTCATCTTCCTCATCTATCAATAACCATCATCAGTCTTCGCCCCGTTCCTCTTCATCATCGGCGCCATCTTGCTGTTGCTTGAATAAAGCGTGGGCTGCACCGTTGTATTTCAATATATATATATTATAAGGGGGTTTATTGACTAAAACCAACTGCCTGGTTGAAGGGGCGTCAGTGAGTGTCCCGAGCTCGGCTCTTCGTCGTAGTCGTCTTCCAGGTGCTCCGACTAGATACTGTCTCTCTCCCTCTTCCCCCCTACATTTGCCCCGGTGGTGAAGAGGAACCATCCTGGCGACTCACGGCGAAGCAAGCAAAAGGGGATCATAGTAAGGTTTTAAGTGGCTGATGTGGACTGTCTCACGACCACGGCATCGTCTGTCATCAGCAGGTGTCACTAGTTCGCCAACGTTTGACTGGTGACATGCATTGAACAATGTGGTACGGACCATTATATTTGTGTGCAAACTTTCGGGAGAGGCCAGGGGACTGGAATGGAACCGAAAGCCATACAAATGAGCATATGGCGAAGCTGTGAGCAGGCGTGTCTTGGTCAACTCGTTCTTTTGGAGACCTTGTGCGACGGTCGTAAATGAACGCGCTATGGCAGCACTCTTCGGCACACTGAACAAGTTTGGAGGCTGGGCGGTTTTCTGAAGCATTTTGGCGGTAAGTAATTATCGTGTCAAGCGTAGAAGAGGGCTCACGTCCGTACAGTAGAAAAACAAGGTGAAAACCCAATAGTTGCTTGCGTGGCCGTATTATAAGCATACGTCACGAAAGAGAGCACCAAGTCCCAATTAGAATGGTCGGAGGATATCAACATAGAGAGCATATCACCGAGCGTGCGGTTAAAGCGCTCCGTCAAACCGTTTTTCTGGGGGTGATAGCTTGTAGTGGTGCGATGAATAATACTTCACTCACTGAGAAGCTCCTGGACGACTTGTGATAGAAACACACGCCCACGGTCGCTAAGCAGCTCACGTGGCGCGCCAAGGCGAAGGACAAAGCTACGCAAGACGAACAAGGCGACATCGCGAGCAGCAGCGGCTGGCAAAGCGGCGGTTTCAGCGTAAAGGGTTAGGGTGTCAACGGCCACAATAATCCAGCGATTTCCAGCAGGATTACAAGGTAGTGGGCCGTAGAGGTCGATGCCGATGCTATCAAACGGCCGAGCTGGACACGGCAATGGTTGTAATTCACCAGGGGCATGACAAGTTGTTTTCCGTCGCTGACACTCAGTGCAGGAGCGTATGTACTTGCGAACGTACGAGTACATTCCACGCCAGAAAGATCGCTGGCGAAGCCGGTCGTATGTTTTCAAAACGCCAGCGTGCGCGTTTTGAGGGTCTGCGTGGAAGTACGCGCACATGTTGGAGCGTAAATGGCGAGGTATAACAAGAAGCCATTTCCTACCATCCGGCTGATAGTTGCGACGGTGTAACAAGGCATCCCGTATTGCATAATGGAGAATTTGCCGACGTAGTGCACGGGGTAGACGCTGGCGTGGTGTCACCGAAGACGAGGAGAGAACGTCGATGAGCGAGGCTATCCAAGGGTCCAGGCGTTGTTCCGAAGGCATGTCAGCGGTATCGATGCTGTCGATGGTAGCTTTGGCGAAGAAAACAGGTACAATGGCTGGAGGAAGGGCCGAACGAGAAAGAGCATCTGCGTCGGTATGTTTGCGGCCTGAGCGGTAAATGACGTGAATATCAAATTCCTGCAAACGTAGCGCCCAACGTCCAAGCCGGCCCGAAGGATCCTTCTATGAAGCGAGCCAACAGAGTGAATGGTGATTTGTAACTACATCAAATGGGCGTCCATATAAGTAAGTACAAAATTTTGGCAATGCCCAAACAATGGCCAAACATTATATTTCGAAAACCGAGTATTTGTGCTCTGCCTTGGTTAGGGCGCGACTGGCATACGAAACTATATACTCCGAGAATCCAGGCTTGCGTTGAGCAAGGACAGCGCCAAGTCCTGTGCCACTGGCATCCGTGTGCACATCGGTTGGAGCAGTAGGGTCGAAGTGGCATAAAATAGGTGGTGAAGTAAGGAGATGGCGCAATGTTGCAAAAGCGTCATCGCATGCTGGCGACCAATCAGAGAGGTGTCCATCGCCAGTGATCAGCTGTGTCAGTGGTGCGATTATCGAAGCAAAGTTCTTCACAAAGCGGCGAAAGTATGAGCACAGTCCGACGAAGCTGCAAAGCGCTTTCACGGTCGTAGTCTTCGGGAACTCAGCGACAGCACGAAGCTTCTCTGGGTCTGGGAGGACGCCATGTTTTGAGACAACGTGGCCAAGTATTGTGAGCTTCCGAGCTCCAAAGCGGCACTTCTTGATGTTTAGTTGAAGGCCTGCGCTCGTGAGGCAGCTCAAGACTTCGCTGAGACAATGGAGGTGGCTGTCAAAATCAGGGGAGAAAACAACGACATCATCCAAGAAGCATAGGCATGTCTTCCATTTTAGCCCTCGCAAGACGCTATCCATCATCCTTTAGAGTGTGGCTGGCGCATTACAAAGGCCGAAGGGCATTACATTAAATTCGCAAAGCCCATCGAGCATCACAAAAGCAGTTTTTGGACGATCTGATGGTGTCACGTGGACCTGCAAATAACCGGACCGTAGATCTAGTGATGAGAAGAATTCAGCGCCTTGCAAGCAGTCCAGGGCATCATCGATGCGCGGCAAAGGATATACGTCTTTAATCGTGACTTTGTTTAAACGATGGTAATCGACGCAAAAGCAAATCGAGCCGTCTTTTTTCCTCACAAGTACCACAGGTGAAGACCAGGGACTGCTGGATGGCTGAATGACGCCACGTTGAAGCATGTCGGTCACTTGTTCGGTGATCACACGACACTCAACAGGAGATACACGGTAGGGACGCTGTCGCAGAGGCGCTTGGGAGCCGGTGTTAATGTGATGGACAATGGTGTGCGTTCGGCCTAAGGACGTCTGCTAGCAATCCAATAAGCCGCGAAATTGGTGAAGAAGCTCTAGAAGCTTTTCGCGGTGTGGTTCTTCAAGTTCGCCATCAATTGAGGGGCCAAACAAATTAATGTTTTCGTGAACAGGTGAAGGGGCAGATGGCGTCAGTGCATTAAGCTGCAAATCACTTTCACCGTCAAGGCCGAGGAAACGTCTAAGTCTTGGAATGTTCCAATACATTCTCCGCGAAGCAAGGATGTGGGAGACAGCAAGGGATTTGTGGCGAACAAATTGGTAGCGCCCGCCAAAATATCTAGCAATGCAAATTGCAACGCGGGGCTCTTGCGACTTCGGAACGTTTGGGAAGGCGTAAACATCACTGCAGGCTTAGACACATCGGCACAAGACAAGGGAACAAGGACTGCGCTAGTCAGTGGTATGTCGATGTCGTCAGCGACAAAAAGGTTGTTCAATGAAAATACATGAGACGAGGCACACAATGCAGAGAAGGCCACTTCAGCACGAGCACAGTCGATAACCACATGATTGCGAGACAGAAAATCCCAGCCGAGGATCATATCATGAGAACACGCCTGTAGCACAAGAAATTCAATGGTATACAAAACATCTTGGATGAGAACGCGGGCGGTACAGGCAGCTCGAATATGGTGAGCAGTGGCAGTATGGAGGCACACTCCCTTTGGCGTCGTGGTAACCTTCCGAAGCAGGCGGCAAAGTCTTACATTAATTACTGAAACGGCAGCACCAGTGTCCACAAGCGCAAGGGTACGGTAACTGTTCACAAAAACGTCGATGAGGTTTTTCGGAGAAATACGAGGACTTGATTCTTTCGACGACGACGCAGTTCGTGCCTCCGGAACTTCGGCATCTAGTTTTCCACGTCTGAAGGGCAGGGTCCACGGCGCATAGGTGACAGGGAGCGACGTCAGGGAGATGGAGATTGGTGACTGACTAAAGGAGGGCGGTCGGGTGAAGACGCCACGGTGGACTAGTGGCTAAGGTACTCGGCTGCTGGACCCGCAGGTCGCGGGTTCGAATCCCGGCTGTGGCGGCTGCATTTCCGATGGAGGCGGAAATGTTGTAGGCCCGTGTACTCAGATTTGGGTGCACGTTAAAGAACCCCAGGTGGTCAAAATTTCCGGAGCCCTCCACTACAGCGTCTCTCATAATCATATGGTGGTTTTGGGACGTTAAACCCCACAAATCAATCAATCAATCGGGTGAAGAGGATCCATGTTGACGTGCCGTGTTGTTAAAGCACCGAGAGTCATGCGACGATCTTCGCATGGTGTCGCTGTGAACGAGAGGGCATCACGGCACAAGTGAGCCACATGTCCTGCGTAACCGCAAGAATAGCAAATCGGGAGGTTGTATGCGGTGCGCCACAGATTTGGAAGCGCCGCAATCGGCCGGCTGAACGGAACTGGTGATGACCGAACAGAGACCGGTGAGGTAGCATAAGTGGGCTGTCGAGGTGCTCTGGCTGCAACGACTTGCGCATACGTCAAGGGTGCGGCCTCCAGTGAACGAGCGAAAGGCAAAGCGTCAGCTACGTCATCTTGTATGACGTGCCTTATGGCCGGGGCCAGACGATCTGGGGCCAGAGGATGCGTTTGGGCTGGCTCGGGGGAGCTCGATAAAATGGAGAGCTGCCGACCGACCTCCTCACGCACAAACTGCTTTATGCGAGCCAACATGTCATTTTGGTCTCCGAGTCAAGGCCGCGATCGTGTCCCGTTGTTCCAGAGAGCGCCGTGTTTGGGCGCGTTGCTTGCGCCATTCGTCAAAACTCTGGCACAAGCTGACGAGATCGGCTTTGGTTTGTGGGTCCTTGGCTAGCAACATTTTAAATGCATCATCGCATGTGCCCTTGAGGATTTGTTTGATTTTGTCGGCTTCGAGCATCGCTGGGTTTACACTGCTTGCACAAGTCAAGAACGTCTTCATTGTAGCTGGTAAAGGTCTCTCCTGGCTGTTGAGCGCGCTCACGAAGTCGTTGTTCTGCGCGGAGTTTTCGCACAGCAGGGTGGTCGAAAACTTGCGAAAAGGAGGTCTTGAATGAATCCCAGCTGGCAATGTCGGCTTCGTGATTGCGCAACCCGAGACTAGCTGCGCCGGACAAGTAAAAGCTTACATAAGTGAGCTTAGCCGCATCGTTCCACTTGTTCGCTGCGCTCACCTTGTGGTAAGTAGCCAGCCTCTCCTCAACGTCTTGGCCGTCAGTGCCGCTGAAGATCGGTGGGTGACGCAGTGGCCACACGCCGGGGCATGTAGAGGCGGGAACTTGCGAAGTACCTTGGGTGGAGGGTTCTTCCGGCATCACTGGCACTGGAGCGCCAGCGATGCCGTTCGACTTCGTATTTCCAGCTTCGAAGACTACCCAGCACCTCCACCAAATTATAAGGTGATTTATTGACTAAAACCAACTGCCTGGTTCAAGGGGCGTCAGCCAGTGTCCCGAGCTCGGCTCGTCGTCGAAGTGGTCTTCCAAGTGCTCCGACTAGATACTGTCTCTCTCCCTCTTCCCCGCTACAATATATATATATATATATATATATATATATATATATATATATATATATATATATATATATATATATATATTGTTACGGGGAGAAGGCGTAACAGAGAAGGCGTGAGGTTAGTAGCAGCTGGATGTGGTGCTGTTGGTTCCTGCGTAGTTGGACGAAGCACGGTTGGGGTAGTCTCCGAAGAATCCTCGTGTTCGTCTTGATCAGGCATCGCACAGGCAGCCAAGGAACGTCCGCTGCGTAGAATCGTCGTGGTGTTGACTTTGGGAAGACCCGCACTCTCCACCAAAATGTTACGGGGAGAAGGCGTCTGAAAAATGCCTTTACTTTTGGTAAACAGGCAGGCATACAATATGGAGCCCGGTCTGCACGAGCTCGCCCTAAACATCGTCCTCTTTTCTACAATGTTCATTTGTGGTACCCCATAGCAATATATATATATATATACATTATATATATATATATATATATATATATATATATATATATATATATATATCCACTTTGCTTTCTTCTTTCTTCTTATTTACATTCCATTGGTTCTAATAACCTCCCCTGTACATTCATTGGCATTACTGTCTGTTAGATGTCATTAATATTGTGTTAAAACACGGAAAAACGAGCCCTTAGATATACACTTCTTTCCCTTACTATATATATATATATATATATATATATATATATATATATATATATATATATATATATATATATATATATATATATATATATACGTGATAAATATACTCAACTGATAGTATGCGCTTGTCCTTGTCTGCTTCCCGTCACAAAATGCATCGATCACGTATCACCAACTGGCCCAATCGTCCACTTTGATCAGCTATCACAGCGTTCACATCCTTCCTGGTGATACCACGATAGCCACAATGGCTCTGTCGTGTTAGTGATAGGCAGGATTACCAATGGGTGGACTCTAAAAGGTGCCAAAATTCGAGTCAGAAGTAGTCAAAGTAGCCATATAATTTGTTCGCTAAATTTTTACCCAAGAAGAACCAGAGTGGTATTACGAGCAGAGTTTTTACTATTGATGAGGTAATTAATTCCATTTTCAATAAATAAAACCAGAAGTTTAGAAGTAGTAACAGATGAGCCATGGTACCAAGTAAACATTTACGCCGTCAAACGGGTCCAAAAATAGCCAGTTTGGCGCGAAGTAGCCATCAACGGCAACCTTGGTGATAGATAAAATGTGTTCCACGCACTTCTCGCACGCTAGGTTTTCCACAAGGCCGCCCCTAAGGAGCCATTACTTGTTACGTCAACAGTATAGACGTTATGTCAGCGATATATTTTTGTAGTGGTGTGTTGCCTGCATTTATCAGTCCCATTTTTTATGAAACCTCTTCACCTGTCGTCATCCTCTGTTTCTTTCTTATCGTTGCTATTGCCTCACTCAATGCACCGAACCAACGAGCCCAAAAGCCCCGGGACTTGTCCACATCCTCACGTCGTCGCTTACTGTCTGAGCACCTGGGCCCAAATACTTCTGACTATACTTAACTATAGCAAGTATTTACGTCCGTAAACAAAGCTTCCATGAGCTAACGTACGCTTTGAAATGTTTTGCGTGGTTTCAGCAGTAGGCAATCGCTGTAGGTCTAGACCCGTTAAAGTGTGCTCTCTTGAATGTGCCATGAATTGTCGGCGGCACTTAATAGCCGGTAAAACGATCCATTCAAATCATTTAGAGATTCTTCAAGTTCCAAGGTGAGTAGCACGCCTTAATACATTTTGCAGTGAACGTCAGTGTCGTCATTTCAGCCTTTTCACTCCGCTTTGGAGTATTAAGTCATTTACGAAGCGAAGCCTGCTTAATGGAGTGCTTTGGGAGATCTTCGGTAGAAAGAGTGAACAGGGAAACTTAATGGCAGATTCCGGGGAGGTTAGCAAGAAGCATTGCTGGTGGGCGGTAAGCATCGTTTATTGACTACACTACAGACCAAGCATAGTTTTCAGGCAGTTGCAAGGGGTCAAAAAACGTGCCAACAGTTAAACCCCTGGGATCAATGTTAAATATCACTTCACTGCTACAGAACACCAATGAACAGCAGTATCGACACAATGCTCGTTTCAAAAAACAGCAAAGCTTTGTGCGTAAGCATCAGAAGGAAAAGTATATACAAAGTTCGTACAGGCTTGCTTTTTACCAAATCTAAAATGTCTATCCTAATAATTCTAGGCACAGATTTCAGGATTGTCTGCGTGATTAAATTTGATGGGGCTCTCTTGTTCACAACAAAGTGACAGTAAGTGATATTTTTTTATCTAGCACTCGTAAAATTTGTTTAAATAACTGAAATCCCACTTTTCACGTCATTGTTCATGTTAAGCGATTCTGTAAACATCACATGTCAACGTAATACAGCTTGTCTAAAAGGACAGCGTGACCATTAAAAGGTGTATAACTAATGACAAAAGGTATTCAACTGTTGACATTATTTCTGTCGTAATGTTAAAGCTTTGTATCGTATTTCGCACTTGATTGCGTCAAGGTACAAAGCCAGCAGTGCTGTTTACGTAGAGCCATGAGAGTAAACTGAAGATGTACGCTACTTCGGTGCACATTGTTTAGAGGGCTTTTGGTGGGTCAAGCTGCAATGAGTAGAGAAGAGCAAAATACATTCATACGAAAGACTTGCGTCAAAAAGGACACAACAAGCGCCTGAGTAAAACGAAAGAGGCGTTGATGCATATATACTGTTACAATTAGAGTGCACCGTGCATGAAACATAATAATGCATAAAAATGCGTTTGGAAATTAGCCTGAACCAAACATGCTCAAAAGAAATGGTCAGCTACGAAATTCATTGTAACTAAGAAACAAAACAAGCGACGGTATTTCTTTGCTCGTCTTTGGACAAACACAAGCCGCTTTGTCAGATAGCATACGCCTCGTAAAGGGCTTGTCTGTAAAATGCACCAGCAGTAGTAAACACGCATAAACACACACACACACACCAACGAGACACCTTCATTTGCACTTGTCACAACAACTGAGAGAAAAGAAGAAGACGGCAGAAACTACCAATGCGTCTCGTCAACCAATACTTGGAAAACATTTCATATTGACATAGAACATTCAGAAACTCAACAAACTGCGCAAGAAAAACTGACATGCGTGCTCCTAAAAACAGTGACTATCTTTACAAAACTGCACACTTCTTTGCGTAACTATGAGATAAACAAGCCTAAGCCCATCTTACAAGTCGCTTCTGCGAGTGCCTCCCCCTCCGCCACGAAAATTTCTTCTCTCGAGCAGGTACATTGTCTCTGGAAGCAGCTCGGTGAACGTTGAAACAGCGACGCAAAAAAAGCCTCTATACTCTTAAAGTCCAGCGTACTATCACACTACCCTAGACACGCAGCCAAATTTTGCCCACTTCTGCGGCAGTAATCTCTAAGCTATCTTTCGTACCGAGGTAAGCCTCCGTTATTGCCCCGGATGTTACTCATCCTTATGCAGGCGCATTATGTGGCACGGCTTAATCATAGGCACAGTCCCTCGTGACTTGCTCCCATATCTGCCTCGTTTGCTTTGTTTCGGTGTGTTCGTAGTCGAAGCACCGGCGCGAAATCTTCAACGGCCCCACGCATTTTAATGAATTCACTGAAAATGAAGCCCAAGGCATTACTGCAATTTTCGGAGGGGGGGGGGGAATGGGTGTATACAGTACTTCATCATAAATATTGTTTTGCTCGTGAAACAAATAAAATCTAAAACTGAGACGCCGAAGTGTGTATATTCCTTTAATTTTGGATGAACAGACTTCATAGTGGTTTCTTTTTTTTTCGCCAGGCCAAAAAAAAAAACCTTCGATGAAGCATCCTGCCTGCATTACAACGTAGCTTAGGGAACTTCAGTTTGTACAAGGTCACATCCATCAACGAGTTTCTCGCTTCGCTAAGCCAACCACGTTATTATTGCGATAGCAATTATATGAACACTTGCGGCTGGATGTCGCCGCTGGCGTCGATGTCATACACTCTATAATGACGCGTGTCTACATGTGGACGAAAATAATGATGGGAAATTTAGTGGACACGAGGTAGTGGGCCTCTAGCTTCACTCGAGACCGAAGAAGACGATCTTGTGCCTGAGCTGTTGAAATTACGCTGCTTTTGTTGCCTCAAGGTGTACATGTGTTTTATTCACGTTGTACCGCGACACTGGTGGAGGTGCTGGGCCGCAACCCTCTCTGATGCTCCACACGCCCGCTGGGAGCCGTTCATCGAGTCCAGAATCATTGTCACTGGCAGGAACTCCTGTGCATCGCTCCAATCGACGGTTGCGAGGCCTCGCGCCAGAGCTCACTCACTCACCGGAACCTCCTAGGCACCGTACACCTAAACCAATGGCCAACGCAAGCCCACAACAGGTGCCCCAAGGCAGCTTTCCGACGCTCCCATCTCAGATTACCATCTTTCAACCCCTCGTTCCCGATCGCTTTAGTGGCGGTGCCCATGAAGACGTTCACGACTGGCTTGACAACTACGAGCGTGTTGCCAAAGTAAATGAGTGGTCGGAACAAGAAAAGCTTTCTCGCGTCTATTTCTACCTTGACGACGGTGCTCGTACTTGGTATGAAAATAGAGGAGGCAATTTGTCCGCTTGGCCTGACTTTGGACAGAAGTTCGTCGATAACTTCGCCAATGTCGATAGAAGAGACCGTGCGCAGCAGTTATTGGAGATACGGGTTCAAAAACCCAACGAAACCGTTGCAATGTTTGCTGAGGACATGACTCGTCTCTTTCATCGAGCTAACCCCCACATGACGGAAGAAAAAAAGTTGAGTTACCTCATGCGTGGTGTCAAGGAACAGCTTTTTGCCGGACTACTGCGCAACCCTCCAAGTACCGTAGTTGACTTCATTAAGGAAGCTACGGCTATCGAACGGGCCCTTCATCAACGCTGCAGGCAATATGACCGCATGTCCTGCAATGTCCCAATCAACGCTAACACCGTGACGTCTGAGAATCAGACCTCCTTACGAGAGTTGATTAGGGAGATAGTTCGCGAAGAACTGCAGAGGTTACGGACTCCGGTTGCTGAAAATCCCATCGCGTCGATCGCTGAAGTCGTACGCGACGAAATTCACCAAGCGTTGTCTACGACGGGTTCTGATACTCAGCAGCGTCCTATGAGCTACGCTGCCGCTCTTCGACGTCCACCACCCACTGTGCCGACGCAGTACCACCCGGTGCCTATGGTCCCTTGGTCTCCGCCGCAAGAGCAGACACTGCATCAACCACCCACGCTAGGGTCATACAACCTGCCGTCCACAGCCACCTCATGAGCAGCTACGCAAGGGGAGATGCTCAGACGTCCACCGACCCGGAAAACCGATGCATGGCGCACAGTGGACAGACATCCACTATGCTTTCACTGCGGAGGTGCAGGCAATATTGCCCGTCATTGCTGGCATCGAGGTGATTCGTTCCGTCCTCATCGACCTTGGTTTGACGGTTGACGTGCCAACGACGAATACACACCACGCCGTGACGACACCGCTTTCTATGGAGCCCGTTCTCACTTTGAGAATGGCTGTACCACTGCAGAGGAGGCAATGCCTACTGACCCTCCAAGTCTGAGACGTCGATCCCGCTCTCCGTCCCCCGCGCGTTCGCCTTTGTCGCACCGCCGCACATACGCGGACCTTAATACAAGAAGGTCACCTAGCCCGCGACAGGGAAACTGAGGGCGGCGACCTCCGGGGGCAAGGTTGCAGGCCATAAATATGACAAGAAGCCCCCACAGCATGACGTCGTACAGCCCATAAGCCATGAAAACGATGAAATTGTGACTGCCGACCTTAGTGTTCTTGACGGTCAGAAAGTGACAGCTTTAGTCGACCCTGGTGCCGCCTTCTCTATTATCAGTCAGGACCTCCCCGACAGCCTCAGAAAAGTGAAGACACCGTGGACGGGCCCTCACATAAGAACAGCAGGGGGCCAGTTACTGATGCCCTCTGGAAGATGTACCGCAAGAGTTGACAATAGAGGTTGTCCTTTCACTGCGTCGTTCGTCGTTATCGCCGCATGCTGCAGAGATGTAATTCTTGGCATAGATTTTTTACGGGAATATGGCGCCGTCATCAACATACCAGAGAGCTTGATTACGTTTTGCAACAGTTCGGGCTTACCCGATTCCGCAGAGGCGCGACCAAACCAACTGCGTATTACTGATGACGACGTGGTTCTCCCTCCTAGGTCATGCACGCTTGTTCCGGTGGCCGCCGCTGCTCAGTTTGACACCGAAGGAGTTGCAGACCAAATAAGCTCGCTGCTCTTCACCCACGGTATTTCCGTCACACGAGGTATCGTCAGAGTTGCTGCTGGACGCACGGACTTGCTGCTGACCAGTGCTGAGCGCCGGCACCTTCCTAAAGGCACGGCTGTCGCTTACTTCGACGATGTCGTAGATGCCGAAGGCTGCTTGGCGGTAGTCGATGAGTCGCGAAATCTTGATTCAGCGCCTGTTCTGGACGTTAGCACTAATTTTCCGAAAGACGACTGACGCAGACTCCTTCAGCTACTGGCCAAATTTCAAGACTGCTTTTCGACAACATCAAAAGTTGGCCGCACGCCTCTAACCAGGCATCGAATAATTACCGACGAAACGGCGAGACCTTTTCACCAGAACCCTTATCGCGTGGCTCC
The DNA here is from genome assembly GCA_013436015.1 of Rhipicephalus annulatus. Classification (NCBI taxonomy): domain Eukaryota; kingdom Metazoa; phylum Arthropoda; class Arachnida; order Ixodida; family Ixodidae; genus Rhipicephalus; species Rhipicephalus annulatus. The sequence continues at coordinate 40,074 of WOVY01010303.1, read as the reverse complement.
AAAAGAACATGAAGCGATACAACAGCAGGTAGACAGAATGCTTGAAGATGACGTCATTCAGCATTCACAGAGCCCCTGGGCGTCACCTGTAGTCCTCGTTAAGAAAAAGGACGGCAGCCTGCGATTCTGTGTGGATTACCGGAAGCTAAATAAGGTGTCCAAGAAAGACGTATATCCACTACCACGTATAGACGACTCTCTCGACAGACTTCGACAGGCTCGATACTTCTCTTCAATGGATTTGCGGAGTAAACATTGGCAAATCGAGGTGGACCCGAGAGACCACGAGAAGACCGCTTTTGCAACACCAGATGGGTTGTATGAATTTAAGGTCTTGTCATTCGGTTTGTGCTCAGCGCCTACTACCTTTCAAAGACTCATGGATACTGTGCTTTCTGGCTTAAAGTGGAAAACATGCTTAGTATATTTGGATGACGTCATAGTGTTCTCCGCAACGTTTGACGAGTATCTTGAGAGACTTGAGGTGGTCTTAGAGCCATACAGTCCGCGGGCCTGACGTTGAAGCCTGAGAAGTGCCACTTTTGCTACGAAGAACTGCGATTTCTTGGTCATGTCGTCAGTTATACAGGTGTTCGTCCCTATCCTGAAAAAATCGCAGCCGTAGAACAGTTCCCTATTCCGACCGATAAAAAGGCTGTCAGACGCTTTCTCGGCCTTTGTGCATATTATCGACAATTTATCGCAGATTTCGCACGCATAGCATCACCGTTAACTCGCCTCACGAGAGAACACGTCCCCTTTGAGTGGAATTACGAAGAAGAAGCTGCTATAACGATCTTCGCCAGCGACTACAAACACATCCAGTATTTGCTCACTTCGACGAGAGAGCCCCTACGATGCTTCACACCGATGCTACCAATGTTAATCTGGGAGCTGTGCTTGTGCAGCAGCAAGAAGACACAAAAAGGGTAATTGATTACGCAAGCAGAACGTTAACACGCGCTGAGGCTAATTACTTCACCTGTTAGGGTTTTCTCCGATGTCGACTGAAAATCTGGTGTCCCAAACACGCGGCCCACGAACATTTAGACAGCAGCTCACGACCTGCGCACGGCGGTATTCTTCTCACCTTTCATTTCGTTTATTTCTTAATAAGTATGTTCAAGCTTGAATGCGACGTTGACCGGTCACCACATCGCTTCCTCCATCAGCCAAGACACCTCCTCCCACCCTCCGGCATCATGCTGCTTAGGAAGTGCTGGTGCGCCACCACGACGCTCACCGCTAAGCTAGGGTGACCTCACTCACGCCAAGTACGCTGACCACCCGGCCGTTGCCTACGTGGATGTGGCCCGTTACATCTCACCCAGGTACGCCTTCGTAGTCATTTCCGTGTCACCCTCCTCAGCTCTTCCTGGTGCTGCTATCGTGGCCGCACCATTCGAACACTCTGCGCCCTCGAAGCGGAGAAGCCGGCGATCACTTAGGTTGCGATCTCGGCCGACGCTCCCATCATACTTAGTGACTGCAAACGACATCTTGAATTCATCGCGAGGTGCTGTCTGGCCTACCACCCTATGACTTTTTCGCCCGCTACTGCAGCAACAGGAACAGCACCAATTTGAACTGATCTGGGGCCTCACCCAAGTGGGTCACCCCGGCAACAAGGCAGCTCGCCATTCGCTCAAGGATTCGTCGACCGAGCAGAGGGCCTCTCAGAGTTGGGCGCCCAGGTGCCGCAGCCCCTAGTCACTTACCAGGACATTGTGCGTAGCAAACCGGCTGCTATAGGCTGGTTAACCTCGCTGCCGTTCTTTTCCGCCTATTTTCCTTTCTTCCTTTCTTGTACATCAGTCTTGCCATGCCGTATTCGGTCACCTTGCGTCACCCACAGACCTACACCTTTCCATGCCCCTTCGTCCTTTCCTACATCCACCCAGTCATCAATACCCGATGCTGCCTCTGTGGTGGTATGGCCTCACTGAACCACATCCTCTGAGGTGGCCGCGAATATCCCCGCCCACCAACCTCTTTTGCCCACCCTCTACCGAGGAACAATGGGAGGTTATTTGCATCACCGACAGAGATATCCAGACATGGATCCTGGAACGAGTGCAAGACGTGATCGTTAGGTAGGGCCTGGCACCCTACTTGGCTTAGCCTCCCTCATTCCTCACCAGCCCTTTCGATGAATACAAGTTGTCACTCACTCGCTGTCACCACGAAAGGTTTGGAACAAATAACATGACAGAAATCACTGAGGCGTCCGCAGAAGGCAAACAAATCACTAGTGTGATTTTGAGACATTGTGAAAGTATTGTGGAGGATGTTTGCATACTTCAACTTCTAACATAATTTGCCGGTGGTATTGCTCTTACGTTAGTTTTGTGATTGTTTTTAGTTGGTTTTTCACTTCGTGTGTGGTGTTGACACGTTGAGTCAACACCACAGGCGAGTTATTTCGTATAATACATTCATGTTTTCTAAAAAGATTCGTAACTATGCCTCGTCTCATGCATTTTTTCTGCCTTCTGTTTATATATTTCACAACTTGTTTTAAATGTAGTCACAGTAGGTATTTCGAGCCCCAAAAACTATCAGCGGGAATAAATTTTTAGTTAGAAAACAAGTGTACTTAAAGTAACGTACATTTAGTAAGCGAATGTGGCGTTCTTGGAAGTAATCCGCCACATGACTTCATGGGAAAATGAATAACAGTTATACATTATTGTAAGGCCCTGGGAGTTGAGCCTAAACTGACCATATCAGCTCATTTAGTGGTACCATACACACCTAAAACCAAGGAAACATAGGCCAGAAAGTCAATCAAACATAGTAGTCAATGTTGCTGTTATCGCTAATCAACTAACCATAAATGAACTAGGCGCAGACAAAAGCCTTGAAAGAGCCACTATCCAGTGTAATAAACAAGTTCAACCACTCCTAAATGTGCAAGTTGACATACGAGTACAACGTAAGGAAACACAAATTCTAAGTGGTTCTACCATTTGGAGCGAAGTTGTTCTTGGCGAAACCGCACTTTCTCAAATTGGCTCATGATGAGACAAGCGCAAAAAATACACACACTTAGGGAGGACACAGACAAGCGCTTACAACGGACACAAAGCGCTTGTCTGTGTCCTCTCTAAGTGTATGTATTTTTTGCGCTTGTCTCATCATGAACCGTTACCAACACGCCCAACTAGCAGTCATCTCAAATTGGCTCGTAATGCACAACTATATGAAAAATTGAAGCCTTACGCAAGAAAAGACTACGTCAAATGCACAATCTCTGCCGTCTCCTCCCAGTCGACCAGCAGCCCGCATATTTACACCAAGCTTCATGCCTCGGACGTGGGTTGCTAGCAGAATTTTTAGCTGAACGGTTGTGCCAACCGTGACCCCCGACAGCAGCGTAGCTCTCGCTGACTGGTTCTGCCTCCGTGACGTCCTGACGCCGTGTAGCTCTCGCCGTGTAGTGCCCCGCCCTCGGACTTCTTAAACCGACTCCCGCATTTCCTATCTCCTTCTTTGTCTGTCACTTGCCTGTCCCATATAGTTATCTATATATTTCCACTATTATTTTTATCCCTACTTCCCCCTCCCCTACAAGGCACTGCGCCGTGTCGCCGAAGAGGCGGAGAGAAATTGGGTGCTTTTTTTTCCTTTTCTCCAGAACAATTTTTCCACTAATTCATACGCCCCTGCACATGAACTAAACAATTTTGTATATACCGACCGGCACAGGCTCAAAGCTGGAGAATCAAAACTCGCGCTCCTCTTTTTCCCGCCACTTAGGCGCAGGCGCGTGCGTTCAGCGTCCATGTTGGAGTCCTCTTCCGCGCATGCGCAGAGACGCGGGAGCGCCGGTGCGCACTCGACGGCGCCGGCGAGCGACGCACATGTCTTGTCGCATCGATTGCGGGTGGGCGCCGATGCTGGGCCGTGATTGGTCGGTGCACCGGCCCTCGCCAGGTTCCCGGATGCCGGGGGGAGCCCGGGCTCAGTCGGTGGTAACCCAGGCTCCGGCGTGACCGTTGCTCGCTCGGCTCTCGACGCCCGCAACGGGAACAACCGCTACCCGGACGCTCGATCAGGTAAGGCGCTCGACGGCTGCCCGCTGCGTTTTTGCCGCTCTCGCGACACCATGGCGTGCGCACACGCGCGCGCGTGATTCGTGTGTTTGAGAAAGCATGCGCTGCGTTCCTCGGATACTCGTGAGGCATTACTCGGACGATTCCTGGCTGGACTGATGGTCGCTATTGTCTATGACGCACTGATTTATTGTCGAACTGTCGAAGGACAGCGGCGTCGGGCGCTAATGGACGCGTCATCATTAAAATCGATGTCCTCGTTTCCTCTCGGCCTACCTTTTAGTAGGAATTGGCTTCTTTGGCAAGGTTATGTACGGCGGATAGTTGTACGCTTCGTTCATTTCCGTGACATCCCGCTTAAGTTTGGATACGTGCTGTACTATGCAAAAGAGTGAAGGGGAATGAGAGGACGCAGGTACAGCGTTGTGGCATGAGAGCTGATTTTCTTGCGACATTCTTACAACGCGCACACGTGTCCCGTTCTCTGCAATCAACCTGTCGCTGCCTGCCATTGTACTGATAACTCAATCAAGTTCAACGACGAACAACATATACGCCTTCAAACCCCATATTATTTGCTCAACTCTCTCTAATACTGGTTGGTGCTATTCGTACCGTGTTCTGCGCCCTAACACTGGCGACGTTCATTATTCATTTCATGGGCACATATCAGCTGGCACGGCACGATCGACCATTTAAATATAAATAATCAGGTTGATTGAAAGCCGCTTTTACCATGTTCCCTGTGAATCACTGCCGCATTTTCGAATATAAGAATGCTGCATTTATAACAAAATATTCACAAAAGAGCCTTTTTACTTCCAAAGTGAGCTGGAACATTCCAAACTTTCAGTGACATTTCTGAATTTGCTGATGATTGATTGACATGTAGGTTTTAACGTCCTCAAACCACCATATGATTATGAGAGACACCGTAGTGAGGGCTTCGGAAATTTCGACCATCTGAAGTTCTTTAACCTGAAACCAAGTCTGAGCCCATGGGCCTATAGCATTTTCACCTCCATCGAAAACGCAGCTGCCGCAGCTGGGATTCGATCACACAACCTGCGGGTCAGAAGCCGAGTACCTTATCCCCTAAATCACCGCGGCGTGGCTTCTGAACTTGCTGTCGCATGTTCGCGCTGCTAATACCATTCTCTGGTTTTGAAACCGTAATTATCCGATTGGATGAAGATTTTGAGCAATTATCATAGCAAAATATTTTACTGACCTATTAACAAATATAAGGAAATTTCGCATTAGGAGTGTGTTACTGATTCTGAATTTATTTGTTGAGGAAAAAGAAAAAAAAGGACGATTAACAAACATGATTTACAGCCTAAATAGTAAGTAAAGATAACATGTACAGTGAGAATACTATTGTCACGATAGGCTCATTAGTATTAGAAAGATGGAGCACTTGAAATTACCATGGTCGGCTGCAGCCATTAGTTTTTGTTACTGTTTTACTTTGCGAGTGAAAAACGTTCGGTTAGTTACCTAATAATGTCAGAATTTTTCAAACATGCTAGTTTTCAAAGTATTAAGCACCCGTTCTTAAACATAAAGTTACAATGAATGTTTGTGGTAAATAATAGCCAAACATATATTCTTTCTTGGTTCACTACCACCTCTCAGAGCAATTTTTATGACGCAATCGAAAATGTGCTAAACACAAGTTAGAAAATGGTGCCGAGCATCAAAGTAATGAAGTGTTTGAGACGTAACTGAAGTGGGGACAATACAGCGTGAACGATGGTGTAAACGCCTGAAAGCTTCTTGCGGTACGAATGTAACAGCTAATTGCGGCCGTATTTATACGTTGCTTAGAGGTCCTGAAGCCTGACATGACCAGCATTGCAGAGTACAGCATCTTCGAATTGAAACACGAACACTAAGGTCTCAGCAATTCTCATACATGTGATACCAGCGTCTACTATATGTCATATTGGCTCTTACATAATATGTTTATAAGCGGAATTTCATTAAAGTAGGTTGTCAATAAACGGACTGTGTGTATTTCTATAACTTCGGATACACGTTCACTGCAAACGCTTTCAAGGAGAAGCATGAAGCGTACTCTACCTTCGAATCATTTATTCTCCTTAGCTCAAGGGTGAATAATTCATCAATGACACATAAGAAACTAAAACTTCGAAGCAGTGATATTTTTACACTAGTTAAATTCTGTAATATGTGCGCATCTTAATATTTTTATAGCTCAAACAGCAGAACGCAGGATGACGAAATCGCACACGGGTTTATCTTCCTTCAAGGTGTAATGATTTTAGTGGACGTCGTGTTGAGTAGTGAGTGTAACAGTAAACGCCTCTACATTGTTTGTTTTGAAACAACAAACGAAAATTTAACATGAACACTAGTGGGAGCTCTCGTGCAATGCACACTGGAACGGTCGATAGGAAAGAAGTCGCGGTAAGCGAGCTTACCTAAACTGGATAATATGCAAAGAGATGTTATTTGCTTTCTATGCAGCTGAATGTGCAGTGCGATCTCGTTATAATACCAGGTGTTAGTAACACTCAAGAGTACTCTTCTTCTCCACCCTTAAATATTTCTCTCTCTCTCTCTCTTTCTCTCTTGCGCAAAGATATATAGCTGCTTTAGCCTTCTATGAACATGCTATCGTGGTTTTTGCTTGTTTTCTTTTCAGGTCGTTTCATATGAGACACTTTTTGTGATTATCGCATTATCGCTTGACACACAATGGGGCAGATTTCGTGATCAATAAGCAGTTTCTATAGCCTGTGCAAGAACGTGTGTATATTTGGCTCAATTATTAACCTGTCAGACCCCTTACCAAAAAGCGGGTTCACCCCGAAACGACGATAAACCAGAGTGGATACTGCTAAATTTTACAAATTACGACAGTGTATTCAACACTGCTTGAAAAAGGAAACGGGTACAATCATTTTGTGCTTCTATCGATAGAATATTCAAATTACTTTCTAAAGTTTTCTTATCGCCCCGTTACACTGTAATTTTCATTGCAGACCGCGCCTGCAGTGTACGACAAGCTTGAGGGGTGTAGTATATCTTTTTTTTCAAGATTGCGCGCACATAGCGAACATTACAGGCGATTCTGGAACCTATACGTGGTCGCTGGCCATAGCGCTGGAATATTCGACGGCGTATGTATAAATGCCGACGCGCGTCCACGTTTGTCCGTTGATTGGCAGCCGACGCTCTGTTCACCGCTATTAGTGTTAGTGTGTTTCGCTGTAATCTGACGTTCCGTTCACTGGCCACAAGTTCGGTCAAATAAACAGTTTCGTCTTGGACCTGCAGTCTGCTCCCTCCATATAGACGTCACTGTCAATACGGGGGCCTGCAAACTTGGAGGACAACAGAAAAACTCAAAAGATAGTTACAGATCATGCAGCATGCGATCATACAGAAAATGAGCGATACACTAACAGTTCGCAAGGAACCTGATAATTAAGGTTGAAGAGCTCGTTTAGCAAAAGTTTTGGGCACGGTGCGGTTTGTTGGGGGTCAAAAATCAGCGTTGTTCATGAACTAATGTTCCAGACAGACGCAAAGAAAGAAATAGAAAACCTTCGGGCTTAATGGTAACCGAACCCAGGACTATACTGTATAGCAAGCAGGTGCCGGAGCCAAGCGCGTGCTGAAAGTTGCGTCGGCAAAATACATTTTTGTTATGTCGTGCGAACGGCGTTGGTAACACTGCGGGAAAGAACCGTGAAATCACCCCAGGCGTCAAGGCAGGCAAACTGCGCAATACGTCGTTGGTTTAAAGGCATCCAATTACAAAGCGCACACACATAATCCACCATCACTACCAGAAATGTCATCAACTATGTCTGCAAACGCGTCTGTTGTTTTACTGAAGCGTAGTGGGCACCTAGTGAACTCTCAAAAGGGACGTTTATGTCAAAGCGGACTCTTTGCTGCTGTATGCTTGCAGTGGACATTTTAGGAAAGATGAAAGAGTCATTTTACAGGCGCGCAGGCGTTTCCTTCGTCGCGGCACTGGTAGAGGTGTCTACGAGAATCTAAAGATGGCTAGCGATTGATGAGACGATGCGAACAGGGTCCGATTACACTATCGCGTTTTACAGGTGAATGCGAAGTTCAGAGGTCCAACATTTTCAGAGAACATAGAGGGGTAGCCAATATTCTAGCATATATGAAACGGAATACAAAGTACTGCTAACTTAGAGCTTCAAACATAAAATTGGTGGCCAAATATAGTCGACGACAACTTTGTGTCGCAGCACAGCCATGGCTATGAAGCCCAAGCACGCCCTTTCTTACTACTTTTCTGCATGTAGTCCATGAACGCTTACTTTGCTATGCTGCGTAGCATAATGAAAAATATAAAAAGAGATGTAAACTTTATGTTCAAGGTTGTTCTAATTATTATTACGAAGCATCACCCATGTAGGGCTTTCATTCTTTGCTGTTTCTAGTTTTCTTGCTTTCTGGTACCATTTCACTCTTTTCTTTCCCCTGTAAACAACAATGGCGTCGGTCGATTGCAGCAAGTTCACATCGAAGCTTGTGATCGAGCATGAGTGCGTGTTCGTTAGATGATGTCTGTTGCTCGAGTGGGGAGAAATGAAGACAGTGGTGCGACTTGAAATATTTCGTCTCCCGCACATGCAATCACCGAGAACTTGTGTGCGAGTGACATGAACAGCGAAAGTGGGACTATATTCGCTATAGCCACCCTGAAAGTGACACCGGCGACATGCCAGTCTTCGGCAACACCAGCTTCTTGGAAGAAAAAGTGCAATTGGAAACTGTACCTAAAACTCGTGACCTTATTCCTAAATTGCGTTGCATGTGCGGTCGTTGTTCCAGCTGGCTAATATTGTTGATACGATAACGCTGAAGATTGCGTATCGTAACATCACTCCCGTCGGTGTCTAAGGAGGTAGCCGTTCCTTGCGCTTTGCCTGGGTGACAGACGCCTTCATGTATATTACTATGTTGACTGTGAAAAAAGAGCGTTCTTTGCCGAGGAAAGACTGTGTTTCACCTACTTCAAATTACGAACGTCAGATGCCCGCTCAGGACCAATCGGTGTCAAGATTTCTGCTTCTCGTCGCTGCCTTCACATCCTTTAAAAATATTGTGAGCATCTCCAGCATGTTTTTGCTTCTATGAAAGAAGGAAAACAATGATGCCGACCAAGTATGCATTGCAATTTAGGAAATCATCTCTTGGCTTTGCGTTCTTACAATCGCCAAGTACCACATCTGCCGTACCTTTCTTTTTTCTGAAATAATCCACAATGCTAAATGAAGCTTCGCGTTTTTCCTCTCTCAATGACCATTTTATTAATTTCCTACCAAATAAATGTTAGATTTATTGCATGGCGGTCATGCGGGAAAGTACATTGATTGATATGTGGGGTTTAACGTCCCAAAACCACCATATGATTATTAGAGACACCGTGGTGAAGGGCTCCGGAAATTTCGACCACCTGGGACTCTTTAACGTGCTTCCAAACTGAGCACACAGGCCTACAACATTTCCGCCTCCACCGGAAATGCAGCCGCCGCTACCGGGATTTGATCCCGCGACCTGCGGATCAGCAGCCGAGTACCTTAGCCACTAGACCACCGTGGCGGGGTGCGAGAAAGTACATGTTGGATGCGCTTGCAAAACCGAAACCGAAATCGCACGAAAACGGGCTACTTGGCGTAGTAACACATGTGAAGAAGCTCTGCCCACGTAGCTTTGGCTGTGCTGCCACAGAAACTTGTCGCCGAGTATAGAGTAACGAATGGAAAACGCATCAGAGTACAGCAAAGTAAAGTACATACGAGAACACCCTGAGTGACTTCCGCCCTACGGTGTAGATGGGACCGGCTCGATATAATAAGTGGGTTAATTATTAATAATTAGGATGACGATGACAATGGTTATGTAACAGGCTTATCTGAGAGGCATGTAATGAGCTATTGTTATTGCATTTCTATCGCACAACAGCCTATTATGACATTCAAGCTACTTAAAGAAGCATGTGCAATCGCAGCGCATGTTTTACGCTTTCACTCATAGAGAGCTTAGGTTTACTTTATAATAAGTGTGCCCGTTAAACAGTGACACATTTGCAAACGTCTACAAAGCTTTCTCCAACGATGCCGAAAGATCCGAACTTCCAAGTGCTTTTTTTTGAAATATTTATTCAATTCTCTTAGTTCCTCGTGTATATAGACAGAAAACTGCTTGCGGACGCGAAAATTTCTTATCGCAAGAACTGAAATTTGACTACAATATTCCTTTCTTGTCATAGTTGACGGCACTCTATTAAACACACCTTACGACTGTTCGCTAGTTTAGTCTTCGTGAAATAATAAGGTTGGGCTGCTTTTTGTTGACAATGTGCTTTTACCTCTGAAACAAAATTACCAAAAAATTCTTTGTAAAAAGCTATATAACGTCATCACCACGGACATAGGTAACCTAATATGAAGTAAACTACGCAGACACATTTGTGCTAAAATGGAAAAAATTGGTGCACTCTGACATCCCAGGTACTCCTAGAAGAGTTAGAAAAATAGGAGCACCCAATCCTGATATCTGTCCCACCGAAGGAAGAACGATTCAAAAGTGCAAGCCCTGAATGAGGAGTAGGAAGAAAGATGGCGCGGCTCGGTAAAAGGGGTGAGCTGCAAATGTAAAATTTCGAAGACGTGACACAAGAATCTATCTCGCAACCAGGTCGAACACGACGTTATTTTGCCGTTCTTCATGCCACGTCCCCGAGTGTAAAAGAAAAAGGGGGGAGGGGGGGTCAGCGTGAAGGGCCGACGACTGTGTCAAGGGGCGGGGTAAAAGGGAGGAACGCCGAGAGGTTACCTCTCGAGACCCGCCAAAAGTAACGAGCTCCATTCAATAAAGCAAAACCTTGTTCTCACTCAATACGCCAGTCTAAAGAGAACTAGCGAACTCCCTGGAGGCTGGTCTATACTCCCCACCCCCACCTTCCCTCCTTCTCACTTCCCATCCTTCCTCAACCTCTCCGGTCCTTTTCTTTTTGGAGCCACCAAATTGGGGCTACAATTCAGGCGGGCGCAATTGGTCTCGCTACGTCGCTCTTTCGGAGTCGATCAATCGTGGTGCCAGCACTCGATGCGACACAGGCCTAATCATAAGTGCACCGCGCAGCCCTCTTTACAGAGAGGGTTCTGTTGAGAGTTGAAATGAGGAAGACCTCCTTACATCGTGTTGCGCGCGCTGCGCTGTAATCAAGGGATACGCGGCGCAACTCGTACATAGAAGACCTCGTCCAATCACGGCTCAATCCCATGATGCCCATATCTCGCCGAAGATCTCAAACGTTCTCCAGAATGGATTACAAGATGGTGCTGCAATGTTTTGCGCAATTACACGAGCCCGGGGGTCAGGAATGGAATATGGCGCCATAGCGGCGGATGACTGTCATACCTACTATATGTATCTGAACTGAATATCTAGGTGTACTTTGCTTTCTGTAAGCCCTACTACGCAGTTGGCACAATACTACCAATGTATGCTTTTCTTTCATATGTGTCTTAAGGTGCGCGTACCTTCAGATATACTTGTTCTTCTTATACGATTGTCACATCTAGTAGTAGTTCTTGTGCTGTTAATATGGTGAGCACTTAAACATACACACACATTCCTAGTATTATACCAGGCATCCACTACCAAACCCACTACCAGGCATCAACTATGAAAATATGTAAATGGCTTTTGCTCGTGTACCAGGCAACCATGGTGCGAGACGCCTTGGTCTGCTTTCAGTTCAAACTTACCGGATGCACATGATACGCTTATAAATGTTAGGTAAACATTTGCGAGGAAGAGGAGAAGGGAGAACTGGGTTGCATTGCTTCATAATATGGTGCGCAAGCTGTGAGCGAATACGTGGACATCTGTGCCTGTGTTGCCAGGAGATGACATCGTGACTTCAATGCTTGTGGCAAGTTAAAGGGCCCCCTTTCCTTTGGCATCTTAACGAGCTCACAGGAACCCACATGGCGAGTGTTTATTAAGACGGTTGTAGTGTATTCAACGAGAGAGGCGCTGCCACCTTGAATAGCTTAGTGGGAAGTTTCGAGATATGCCGTTGCGGCTAGCTCCATGTTGTGCTCTGCCTTCAAGAGGTGATCAGCCGACTGCAAGGCGTTCGAACCTGAACCATGTGCACTTCCTCTGCCCACCACTAAAATGTGGCTCATTTATTTCAGTACAAAAGCAACAAAGTCGCGTCGACCATGAGAGAAACCAGGACCATCGCTGATTTCAGCGTCTATTGTCGTGAGGAGTATCAGTTGAAGTACATCGATTACCTTTTAAAAGCGATGTCGGCTAAAGACAGTTGGCAAGCGTGACGAAATTCGTTACACTAGATGCTCAAACGGAAAGGTTTCTTTAGAAATTCAAAACGTCACATTCATAACAGTACATTACAAGTAATCGTCAAATAAACACGACCTTGGTGTTTAAGCTCGTACTACGAACCACGGTAAATATTTTAGAGGGCTGTCTCGCACCGTGTAAGGCACAGTCTCTTAGCGCGGACTCTGTCAACGACAACTCTTGTCCTGTCGTTCCCCGAAACACTCCCTTCATGCTCGTATTCATGTTGTCGCTTTGTGACCCTCGGTCTTATCTTGCATCTCTAACGCAAGTATAGCTAATGCTTTGATCTGCGTCTTCCAGAAATGCTTGCCATTTTCGTTACTTTTGAAAAACAAACTTTTCAGTAACAAAAGACACTGAAGATGAAGCGAATGGTGTCCTCTGCTATCGTGATATATGCCGGCTAATTGTGGCACTGCTAATCGCGTAAACTTGCTCAAGCGTAATGGAATTCTTGATCCATCTAACGTGTGCTGAGCGCTTGTGGACATGAAAAACTGGAGAAACGCATCGACACACTCGCTCGTCATGTCGCGGCTACGATCACTTCTTGTTTTGCTTATTTTCTTACGGCACGTATTAGACTGGGGGTATCGGCTCTTACATTCGTAATTATACATGTCGCACATAGGCTTAGTTTCAGTATTATGGCTCTGTAAACTTGCAGCATGCTATCCGAAGTATAAAATATCAGAGATAGTGTTGTAACATACTATATAAAACAGCTTCCACGTCTTCTGTCAAACAAATTGTAGGAATGCGCTAGCATTTCATTACCAACCAAGACTCAACATCTTATAGGATTCCTGCCTAATCTACAATGGGGCCACGCACCATTGATTCTCCAAGCTAGAAGTGTATATATATATATATATATATATATATATATATATATATATATATATATATATATATATATATATATATAATGTGTAATAATTTACAGCTTTGTTTGCGCTAACAGCAGTTTCATTATCAGATGCAACCTTGAAGATGCGGATAACAGCAACCCGTTTTACAAGTGAAAGATTTAGGACATGATACGAAAGAGCAAGTCTCCATCGGATCGTATTTAGTTGGGCATTATCTCGACATATAAAGATATTTCATATACATGAAGAGGTAAGCACGTGGTGCAGACTAATTGGCACTGTATTACTGACACGTGAATGAAACATGCTTATTAGCTGAAGTTGGCTCATAGAAGAAAATTATCTCCATCTCACTCCTTGTTACTATCTCGAGAAAGGGCACATCTTGTGTAAAAATACCTCTGCTCTAGTGAAAATAATCTCGCTCAATGAGGGGGTGCTCTTTGATTTGTGCGTAGCTAAATATGAAGACATGGCGAAGAAATCAATTAGAATACGCCAACACGCAGACAAGCGCAGATCAAGTAAACCACCGACAATTCAGCATAACATCTATACAGTGAGAGAAAATAAGGCACAATGAAAGCAGGAGATAATGTGGTATATTGTGCGGATCACCAGATTCATTAGCGCATGTGAACAATAGACATCTGCTGACAGGAATTTCGAAACACAAAGGCAGGTACGTCTAGAAAGATGAAAGTCTTCTATAATAGTGATGTAGCTTCAAATATTTGAGAACAATGCTGTGTGTACACAATAGCTTCAACAATGAAAGCATTCGCCCGGTAGTACTTCATTTTCAAGGAAACACAGCTGCATCCAACTATGCGTCTTGACAAGACACTAGATAATCAAGCACAATAGGTAATACAGACCTTTTACAGCAGCGTCGTCCACGAGTATAATTTCCGCGAGACGTGGAGACGTTTGCTAAACTTGAATTAAAACATCTCCCTTTAAGAGAGCACTGTTTTGTTGGGAGGCTACCGATTAGTTCTTTTTTTTTGTCTGACTCGTCTCGAAACTTAGATTTGATTCAAACTATTCTACTCAAGCGAAGTCATGTTAAGGTGTTCGATGACTCCAGCCTCGACTATAGGTTTTTAAATGACACCTGAGTCACGGACGACGAATCGGTGCCTGTTTTTATGTAGGCCGCATTTTTATTTTTAATGTGCATAGCAAGACATGCAGTGTGTGTTGCGTTGACGAAATACCTGCATTACTGGCTTCATCTAGCAAGTGGTTGCAAACACAAAGTATACATGAAGCAATTCATTACGCACAAAACGTGGCAGGTGCGCACCGTTTTACACTTCAACGTTTGCGAAGCTGTACCTCTCGCATAAACATGCAACATGTGGAGCAGTCAATTGTACCGGCCGTTATTATGCTGTGCATCAAAGCTGTGGGAAGAATAACAAATTAGGTATATAGCAGGCACAGCGATAAGCTTGAGCTCTGCTGATTATGGGATAGACCTTGCATACATGAAATCATGTGACTAGTTATAACCTTGGGGCGCTATTTCAGTGGTGTGGATTCATATCAACTTGCTCAAATGTCAGTCCTTCTAACTAAATAGCTATTAAGACTACAATAAATCATTGATATGTAAGGTTTAACGCCCCAAAACCACCATATGATTATGAGAGACGCCGTAGTGAAGGGCTCCGGAAATTTCGACCACCTGAGGTTCTTTAACCTGCACCCAAATTTAAGCACATGGGCCTACAACAGCATTTCCGCCTCCATCGAAAATGCAGCCGCCGTAGCCCGTATTCGATCCTGCGACCTGCGGGTCAGCAGCCGAGTACCTTAGGCACTAGACCACCGCGGCGGGGCAAGACTATATAAAAGCTTATATCACTTCCTTCCAGTAATATTTCGGATCATTAAAAAAAGAATGCTCAAGAGAACAAACATTCCTCTCCTATTCATGCAATACTGTTCCACAATGCTAAAAGTACAGCTACTGTAGCAATAAGGCGTCTAGATGACGAGAGAACACCCACAAAGAGTATTGCGTGATGACGTAACATAAAAGTTGTCACACAAAAAAAAAACGTCGTGACGTCACAAATTTTGATGGCGTCTACTATGGCTTTCGTAATGATGTAATATAGTGAAGATGCTGTACATTGTTCTCTAAGGAACATTTATTCGATGACAGTTCACCGTGGTGGTGTAGCGGCTATAATACTCGGCTACTTACCAAAAGGTCGTCGGTTCGATCCCTGCTGTGGCAGTCGAATTTTTATGGAGGCGAAATGGTAGAGGCCCACGTACTGTGCGTTGTCAGGTCACGTTAAAAAACACCGGACGGTCCACGTTTCTGAAGCCTCCCACTACGGTGTCCCTTCAGAATCGTATGTTGGTTTTAAGACGTGAACCCCAGATATTACTATCATTCAGTCGGTGAGGACAAAATAATCAATAATACCTTCAACTTAGGGATGCCACGTTGACATTCCTGTTGGGGTACCTCAGTGCTGCACTAAAAAAAGAAAAACGAAGCGTTGAGTCTCGTGTTCTCTTTTTAATAGAAACCTAAGATGGGGAAATCAACGGTTGCAATGTTTTCAAAATTTTACTTAACAGTACACATTAATTCCTGTCATTTCCCTTCAGTACAGTAAGGTACTACTACACTTTATCAACTTTGAATGAATGTTTCGAGTGCATTGTTCTCATTGGCTCCTTGTCGGCCTGAATGTTTTCTACGTGGATGCATATAGAGGATCATGTGTGTTGAATGCGTCTGGAAGAACAAAACAGCGTTCACGAAATTTCGCCCGGCCTCCATTATGTACGAGAATTATGCATCAGCTCAATGAATTGTTGTGCCTTAATTTCTAGTGTATTCTTGGTCATTCTGAAATCTCGCACGAGCACGAAGATTCCACATTATGCAGCACCTGAAAAACTCGTCGGCACAAATTTTCCCAAATTTTATAAAGCGCCATCTACCAACAACAACAGCAACGCCCGCAGGGGCAATAAATAAATAAATAAATAAATAAATAAATAAATAAATAAATAAATAAATAAATAAATAAAGAATGACTCAGACAGATAAAAGAGCAGGCTATTTTCGACAGATTTATTTCCTGCCATTCCACGTCTCGTTCGTCATTCTTTGCCTACGGGTGGCCTTCCCCGCTTGTCCCCCTTCCCTGGGATTCCTGGTGGTCTCCCGTATACGAACCACGCACTTCTAAGGCAGACAAACAAGACGCAAGATCGCCAAGCGGGTGACGCTGTCTCGATTTCCCACGTGCGTCCCAGCGCGCGCGTGCTCAGGCTTCATCCCACTCCGCACCCCATACAGCGCATCTCCAGCGCTCCGGGGCCGCATTAATCTGGGCATTTCTGGGGGCCCCGAAGCATGATTTATCGGTGCGCCTCGCGTCCTTTGGTGCCTGCTCGGCCCCGCCGCTCGCTCCCAGCCAGCCGAGTCCGCGCGTCTGACCGACTGAAGAAAAGAAGGAGTTGCCAAGAAAAGCGGGAAAACACGCGCCGCTGAGACGAGAGCTGGAAAGAGAGAGGGATGCTAAGGAGAACGAGAAAGAAAGAGGGTTTCCACCGGGGACTGTGGCGGCCGTCGCAAGATTTACGGCCCTATCAGGGCTCCTCGGCTCGTGCACCACCTCTTTGTCGCTTGTCCACGCTCGCTATTATACCTTAGGCCTGCTCTACAGTGCTTGCTTTTCTTTACGACCTCTCCGTCCCGCTGCGGGATTCCTTTTCCTCCCGCTCTCATCCCGCCTTCCGCTTTCATTTCTGCCTTCCTTTCGTTCCCATTCCTCCTTCCCGGCCATCCCCGCGGAACAGCGTTCGCTGTCGACGGCGCAACGCGTCCCTTATCTGTCAGCTGTTTCCTCGCGTAGCTCGGCTCGCCCTTCGCTTGCCGAGCGCGGCACGGTCGGAGGACGGGAAGCGGCGGCTGAGATGACGTGGACGTGATTCCCGTTCCACGCACTGTCGGTAGCTTCGGGTCCAAAGGGCGTACACCGGAACCAGGCCAATGACGCAAATGAGGCCCACCTCTTCGCGTAGGGGCGAGGAGGAGATAGAACGCGCCCTCTGCGTTTTTATTCCGGCGCGTGCGGTGTGCTTTATCTCGGGCAACTTGTCGCGATGCTCGTTGTTTTAGTTGTTCTGCTGGTGTACGGATGAACTGCAGAAAATTCGTGGCTCTGAACCATATTGCCTGGCTCATTACTGCCCTTGTGAGTCTTGCATGTGGCAGATATACCGCACATCTTGTCTATACAGCAATCATAAATTCTTTTGATAACTTGTGAAGGGGCATTTTCTTCCTTTTCAAACGAGGTTCTACGAAACTAATGTCATCTGAAGTAACAACTTGACCGTTTCAGCCTTGAAAGCAGAAGCCTCAAAGTTGAGGGTGTTTCAGCCTTGAAGAAGTCAAATCTGCCTGTCGAAACATCAGCTTCAGCGCAACTTCTAACTCGAAAGTCTTTATAGCCGGGATCCACCACAGCTGCACTCACGTAATTCCGTCACGGATATGAGTTTGTAAACCATACACGAACAGATCACAACAAAAAAAAAGGAACAAGTAAGTTCCGTTGCCGGGAGTCAAACCAACGTCCTCTCGCGCAGCAGCGCGTGGCCTGAAACCACTCGGCCAGAAAGCGTATGTTATTCCGCTTGCTAACGGCGAGCCATTTTGTTCACTATTTATCGTTGGCAGTACTCGGAGCTCGGTGGTTTCAGCGTGTTTGTGTTATCACCAGCGAGATGACGTGAAGCACGCGGAAGGTGCGATTCAAAAATTGTCACCGTGCGCGTTGCAATGTGCACACGCCTCTCCAGGTCATCGTCACTCGTACGTGCTCATACCTCTTGATGGGGGCTTTTTGTACGTTTTCTGCTTTCACCGCAAGGTATAAAGAGCACGAGGGTGACTTTGCTCGCTGTCGCAGCCGTGCTTGTGAAAGGAGTGTGCTGCTCACAAGCCACGAAGTAACAACGGTCACTGTTAGTTGGTGCTTGTCGCGTGTACACTTGTGCGTTTGTTTTGTGCGTCCTTCTTAGCGTTTGAGAAGCGTGCTTCAAAGTGCTGATGTATGACAGTTGTTCGCGCTTCTTTTGTGCATGTTCTTTTGGTGCGTTTCTCTGCTTGACGAGCGCACTGCAAGTTTCGAGCGGCTTGCTGTTCTTCGCGGGACAATGCTAGTTGTTGCCATAGCATTCACTCGTCAGCGTTTGTGGCGAAACAATGCGCAATATACGATCAACTACCTGCGTGAAGCACGTTGCACGTTCGCGTGGCGCCGATTGGGATTGCAGTAGTCAGCCATGTTTTTTTTTGCGTGTAATAGCATCTGTAGATCTAACTTCGTTTCTTTAGCAGTATTAACACTGAAATGTGTTCCACTTGAAATATCTTTTTCGCAATATAAGGGCTACTACATTTGCCACTGTCGACCATACGGCAATAGTCTAGACCCCTTGATGTTTTCCACTAGGTGGGAACATTCATATTGAAAGGAGCATACATCGTAGCATAGAAACTTGGAACATGTCTATGCATATCGCCTTACAGTTTCATGCCTCAAAGTGTTAGCATTGTTAGCAGCGTCTGTTAGCAGCGTCTGCGTTAGCAGCGGCTGTCAATGCTATTTGTATGCAACTTTATATAGCTCACACTTTCAAAAGCTAGCAGACAACCAAAACGTGCGTCTAAGATTCCGAGTAAATAAAATTTTCTTTCCGCATCAGTCTTAGATCCTTTGTTCAAGCTACAGCTACAATCGTGCATTTTCGGCTCCGGTGAGAGGCTGTATGCCACCATTGGTTACGCATTGCATTCGCAAAGGCCTGTTTGTTTTACATCTGTATGGCGGACACATCGACATAATATTCATGCAAACCTGAATAGAGAAGCTGCGCTTGCTATGACGCTCGGATGATGCCCACTTCCCATGCTTTCGGAGCAACTGGACTCCACGCTATTTTCTGTAAACAATATTCTTGGTCGTTAGACATGCGCTTCGATAGCGCAGAATGTGACTGAAGTGCTGCTGAAGTGCCTCAAATCAACCAATCTGAGTCACCACCTGTACATTGGATTTAATCCCCCAAGTGATCTCGTGGCTTTGTCCATTTCGCTTCTGTTCCCTCAGAATTTTCGCTCCTTTTTTCCTTCCCCAAGTGCTGGATTTCAAACCGGACTCTCATAGGAAAAAACTCCTTGTCTTTGCTTACTTCTCTCTACATCTACTTTGGTGCAAGTACGTCATACTTCCCGTCCACAGCCACGCTACCTGTCCTTGTCCAGGAGAATTGAGGCTTCAGGAGTGGTTGGTCAGGACACACTAAATATCACCTATCTCTTCAATCAAATTCTACGTAATCATTTCTGTTTGCTTTGCTGTATTCGTATCTGTTTCAAGTTTCAAATTTATTTATTTTTGTGATGATTCAGTAATCAGGCAAAATTTCAAGGGGTCCTGTGTTCCGGATACGAATGAACGACTAGTATGAAACTTTTTCATGCTACTCAGCCTACAGCGTGAATGGTCTCGCAGCTCAGCAGTCAATAATAAACTATTCATTTCGTTGATGAAGGCCTGTTAACCACTCTCATTATATGTTCTCTTACTTGAGGAAAGCTGTTGAGTTCTTTTCGCATTTCTTAGCACTATGCCGTATTAAAATTACTTGCAACATACTTTTTCAAGACCTCTGCGATGTTAGAGAATCTCCAGGAATAATTCTGCAAAACACGGTAGCTTACTCAACGCAAGCGGAATCCCGCAAGCAAGGATTTAAACTCATTGGGCAGGACAGACGGAGTATGCCAGCTCGACTAACTTGCATGTGTCACGACATTGGTACTCTTACCGCCTTCACGATAGATCCGCACTCGACCGCACCTACTGCTCATGCCTGCGCACCTGACAAGGCTAGTGGTCTTCCTGTTCTTCCTGTTACGCGATGAATCCTTGCTCTGTTACTTAATCTCGCTTGTTCTTCTCGCCAACGCTTACCCCCGTATTCGAGAACGTCCCTTCACTCAACACTTTACCTTCATTTGAGAAAGTCGATAGGAGCGCCGTCTCTAGGCACTGCAAGTTACTGCATATTAGCGATCCTCTGCTGCGAATCTTGAGTAGCGCAGCGTCATTTTTAGCCAAGCTGGGGCGCAGTATTCAACTCTGTCAAGTGAAGGCTGAAAGTCGAGTCGAGGAGCGTTTGGGAATACGGGGGTTAGTCAACGTCTTTTGTGACGTTGACAGTGTTAACTGTAATGCATTGAGAGCTTACAGTGCACCGCACTTAACAGTGTCAGCCGCCGTGGTAGCCGTACTACGTAGCTTGAACACGTGGGTTTTATACTTCAAGCAAAGGAGGCCGTATTTTGATTGAAGTGACGTTCAGTAAAACTGGCCTACTTTGACCTAAGTGCTTATTGAAAATCCCCAGTAGAACGAAATTATAATTGCCTACTTCATAAACATATCGTAGTTTCGAAATGTAAACCTTATAAGTTATAATAAATATCAATATGACGAAGTAAACGGATAAATGGTAAGGTTTGTAGGAAACTGTCAAGCTTGCGTACAAAGTATATAGAAATAAAAAAATGAATTAGTCACATTTATTCGAAAGTGCCTGGACAACGTTTCCATGAGCTATTTTTATTGCTTTCTTATTGCATAAACATTTTGCCCAGCACTTACGTCCCTTCGGCGTCCTCTACCTACCGCACAATTCTTCCTAGAAATGGTGTATAGGTGAATTTTTATGTTATTATATATCATTGCCCATCAGTGCGCTCACTCAATTATCCGCAATACTTGGGAAATTATAGGTAGCTGCTGTCAAAAATATTCACGCGTGTGATGTCAGTAGAATCCTAGAAGCTGTTCACAATAATGCGAGGCAACTTTAAATTACGAAAACTCTTGCGTTTCATCGCCCATAAAAAGCGCTGTGATTATCACCTTGCAGAAAAGTTGTTTAGCTTTGAGAAAAAGGTGAAAACAATGTGGGAATACTTTATTTCACCAAATACTTCTTATCACGATAACGCAATATTCTGTCCAAAAATGTTCTACAAATAATTTAGAGAGGAAGGGGGGGGCTGTTAACTGAAATATATCATAGCTACAAAATAATTATTAATAGAGCAGTGGGCACACACTATAGCGGGGAAAAACCCCCGCAGTATGAATCAGCCGTTTGCTCAAGAGCTATCTCGTGGAACTCCGTTACTTATGAGGCTTGGCTTATCGGCACCTTCATTTGTTTGTCTTTTGATTGTGGCCAGCTTTCAGCTACTCCAACTACTACATTCCTATCCCTCAGTGTGAGCCACGCCTGAAGGCATCGAAGCATACGCAAATGTGTTCAATCAATGTCTTCATATTGCATGGAAGAGGACACAATTAATGGAACACTGTACTATAACTTGCGCTAGAGGCAACGATAACGCTGGCACGTCTGTGAATGCACGCATCAAAGCCCCCAAATTTCGCCCCGATGCACGCGCTCCCCGCTATAGCGGCCACGTGACACTGTACTCTGTACTCAAAACTGAGTCAGCGATGCTCCATCAACCAATAGGTGCTTTGAAGGAGAGGAAGCATGACTTAGTCAATAGTGCTTGCAACACTTCCTATCAATGTCAGTCTAATCTATATTAATAGTAGCGTCTTGTGTTTTACGTCCCAAAACCACAATTTATTATGAGAGACGCCGTATGGGAGCGCTCCGGAAATTTCTACCAACTGGGCTTTTCGGAAGTGCACCTAAATCTAAGCACACGGGCTTAACGATTTTTTGCCTCAATAGCAAATGCAGCCGCGCCACAGCCGGGATTCGATCCCACGACCTTCGGGTTCGCAGTCGAGTGCCACAACCCCTAAACCACAGCGGCGGCGCTGTCAGACTAATCTGGGTGATGACTGTGATTTTAAATAAAGAAGTGACGTATGGGTCATAAAGCGTTGTTTTCCGACAATTCCCAACTTTATGACAACGAAAAAAAAAACGAAAGAGTGCAGAAAAGCGTTCGTCCAAAGGAAGTGCGGAGAGTCGTGACCGACTTCTCGCTTAAGGGCGTTTCCCGTTCACGAATGGTGACGCCCTCGTCACAAGGCCGCGGCGCTTAACAACCGGCCGACGTTGTGTTGATTCGCCGCTGCGCCGTCAAAATTACCTAAAAATAAAGAAAGAAAAGCCGAACTCTCTCGTACTTCGCGCCGCTGGAAACTCGAGCCGTGTTCTTTTTTTATTCAGTTATTTACCTAATTTGCATTGATGTTTTCGTCGGTCGTAGTTCAAACAGCCTCAGCGTGATGCTGCTTTTTCATCGTCCACCTCGCTATAGCAGCGTAAACGCGGCTATAGTGAGTGGAGCACCAGCAGCCGGAAATCAACGTACGCAGTGAAATTATTACCGCTAGCTGACGTGCGTAGTGCTCGCTACGAAATATATTGAAAGCCAAAAGTAATAAAAAGTTTTATCAGTAAGAATAAGTGTCTTGCCCACTTTCGAACGAACAATCGAGCTCCGTATCGAGACTGACGTGAATTACTCGGCTTCTTGGGCAAATTCTGGAGGGAAAGATGATGCCGAAATTTCTAGCGTACCTTCAGAGCTGTGCAAATGAGAAAAGTAACTTGACTTTAACTGTGAGGCTGCCTTTTTATGATATCGTGAGAGGAGGTATTGCAATAAGCTGCTTGCTATCTGCCACAAGAATGAGAAAGACAAAACACTTTTGGCCAAAAAATACTTGGAGACCTTCGTTGTGTAGTTATAAATAGCGTTTCGTTGTCCTATCGACAATGCCATGAAGATTTCTTTTTTTTTTACGGTATTGCAAAATGACTTTTACGGATGGTCGGAAAAGAAAGTTTGAGGGTGCTCGAGCTTCGCTTTCAAGAGTTGAGCTCGATAGCATAATGAGCTCTATCCGCGTTGTGTTCAACCATGCCGCATCTAAAACAATGTTTGTGCTCACAAAATTGGTCGTTTCAAACTATTCTCTATTTGCGTTGGTTGCATAATTACTATGTGTTCAGTACGCCGTACTTCCTTTTGCTTATTGTCAAAGTACCCACACTAGTCAGTAAGGTGTCAAGTTCACTTGCGCAGTTGCGGACTTTCCAATGGGTGGGAAGCTTAAAACCACCAGCTCAATACGCAACTCAATTGTTTTGACGCCTGGTGTGGTTCTGGGATTTTACCATGCAATATTACGTGCGCTCAGGAGACTCCTTCAATTACGTGACATCCATGTAGTGTTTTTTTTTCTTTATTTTTTTTCAAAGCACTTTCAAGCAGTGACGTGACTCTGTGGTGGAACGCCCGCTTGCCACTCAAACGGTCTGAATTAAAGTCTGACTTCGAATGGAAAATTGTGATTTTATATGCATCTTTTTCAATTCCGCGCCCATAGACAAGAGGATAATTGTTCACTTATAGCCAGCGACACCGACACTGACGCCGAATTTCTGCAAAACGAGCTCTTTAACGCGATTGAGTTCATACATTTCCATAGCCCGAGCTGATTTGGAGAAAATTGTGAGTGTTGTCTGCCACAATCTGCGAATTTACGCGTAATGGCAAGCATTCAAGGCGAAGAACTTTCTATGACGCGAAGCGAGATTTGTATCGACCGGTTTCATTCGGTTAGTTTCACACAAGTATACGGTGACGACGACGACAACGATGATGACGATGATGATGACGATGACGATGATGGTGTTGATGATGAGGATGATGATGATGATGATTATTTGCTGAAATTGGGAAAAAGGAAAACCTCTACTAATGTGATGATAAAAATAAGGGCTGCAGTGACGTTCTGACGAATACGAAATATGCCTCAGGAACACATCGTGTACAAGTTTTCCAGGGCATTCTTGAGGGTTATTCTTTCCCATTGCTCAGTTACTAGCGCAATACCAGCACCGGCTGACGTCGGCTATGGGGCTGACTAACTAACTGCTTACTGTTCGTTGTTGTTGCCAAACGCTGACTCTCCACCATCATAACAACGTAACCAAGCGATACAATAGAATTGTTACACGGCCGAATGATTTCATTAGGTGTATAAAACACAGCGACAGTTCCGTTTAAAGAAACTGGCGTTCTTTTCCCCCTTCAGGTATAGCACTTTTCCTTCATGACACGCTCAGAGCCACGTTTTTCTAAACCGCCCGACGAAGACGTCTCTCAAGGCAAAGAGGCCAAGGGGTGCCTCGTTCCTGGGTGAAATATATCGCTCGTCTGAAGCACGCGCTCTAATTAGCCTGAGCGAATAACTGCCCCTCTGATAAAACGTTCTTCTATCTCGGCGTCGTTGCTCGGCCTTCGCCCTACACGGGCTGTTCGAGCGGTCGGGGGATCGATTCTGGTTCAACACGTTCTTTTATGAATGATTAAGTAGTCCGAGACGGACTGCATTATGCATGAGCGCCGCGTTCCACGGAGAAATATTTCGCGAGTTGAGATTCATGCGGCCCCTGTGACACGGTCTGCCTGCTGCTTCTTCTTCTCCTTCTTCTTTCGCGGATCTTTTCGAAGTGGCAATGCTTGCGGGACTTTGCTCTTTTGTTTTATCTTTCCCTAGTTTTCCGCCTATATTTTTTTTAACGCTAGCTTGTGGTCTTGCTAAGGAACGACGCATGGAAAAAAGCTACGCTGGGACCGCGAACTAACAAGAGCCGTTAAAGCTTCAAATAAAAAAAGTTCTGCGCAATCACTAAAAGCTTTACGTTGCGTGAAACTAATGGTTCCGCGCTAAATGTGGCTTAAAGCCTTGCGTAATGCTCAAAGCCTATATTATTCCTGTTTTATTACTATTTTGCTCTAATTATCAAAGGACGGGAAGATGCTTGAACCGTGTGTGCGCGCCTACTTGCATGCCGTTACAGAGGCGTATTTTAGTGCTTACTTAGTTTACTATTTGGGGAATAAAAGATGGTGTAAGGAATAGGTGCGTTACGTTAGTTGCGAATTGGGTAGTGTGTTAGTTGTTAAATTGTCTTTAGACATTATTTCTATTGGATATCTTGAGATCGATAGTTTCACACTTTAAAAGCCTTTTGACAGGTTCTTGGCTGCTCCGCCTTTGTGAGTGAGCACCGACAGAGAGAGAGGATCATCATCATCATCATCATCATCATCATCATCATCAACAACAACAACAACGACAACAACAACAACACACCCTGCTTTCTGGCAGCCGTCGCACTTGGGGAAAATTGTAAATTCCTCAATGTACTAAGCGTTTAACGAAGCAGTATTTTAATACCATATGCTCACTACTGTATTATGATGTAAGCTTTTTTTTTCTGGTCACCCAGGGAGCTGACTGCATTTCGCAATCATGCTCGCTGCTAGAATGCACTATCTGCTTGTTATAAACATAACGGCGTCTTCTTAGTCGTTGGTGGATCCTGGAATATGATTTTCTTTGTGCTGTGACATAGCGGGCGTAGGTAAAGATGAGTACCAGTATGTGGTAATGCTCATACGTGCAATGTCAACTCGCTCAATTTGTTTTGTTTTAGATGCGGAAGCATCTTATACTCGCGCCTTGTAGTGCGCCGTCCGCGCCGTCCGCGCCGTCCGCACCGCCTTAGTTGAGCTAATTCATTACGTCTGATACAATAATCACTCGTTCTCTGCTACTGCAATATTCACGCGTTCATCAAGTATAAGGTTATTTGTTGCACTTCAAAAGCATACATGTGTCCGAGTTAAAACGGTCAAAGTTTCACATTAAATGCACCAGGAAGGTAAAGTATTGGTACGGAAACCAGTAACACAAACATGAGCTTGTACGGTAAAGTTAGCTATTTAAAACCTACGCGAGCGTCGGTGCACACTGAACCATGCCTGTGTATTCAGGCATGTGTCTAACTCTGTTACCAGCCACTAAACTGTTTTAGCGGGACGGCTCAGTGCTCTCCCATAGTTGAGTACGAAGTACTCAAAATCATTCAACATATTAGATGCGGAAGCATCTTATACTCGCGCCTTGTAGTGCGCCGTCCGCGACGTCCGCACCGCTTCTCGAACATTCGACAGCTGACGCGCGCGCATGCGCGTCGCGCCGTCGCCCACCATCTGTGCCGCGCACGCTTCTCCTTCGAGAACATTCGACAGCTGACAGCGCATGCGCCGTCGCGCCGTCGCCATCTGTGCCGCGCGCGCGCTTCTCCTTCGAGAACATTCGACAGCTGACAGCGCATGCACCGTCGCGGTGTATATATACTCAAGGTCGGAGCTCGCTCGCTCAGTTGCCGCTCGTCCGTTGGTTCGTCGCAATAAATAAAACACCGCCCTTTCGCATACGTGCCGTACGTGTTCACTCATTTAACACCCCATTTCACAACCACGTTAACCAATTTAGCCATCGACCCAAGTAAGTCGCAATTTAACACCCGTTAACCAATTACATGCTTCCGCATCCTCCTCAGTGTTCCCCCGAGGGAAGCTGCGGGCAATTTTTTTACTTCGGTCTGACTAAAGACGCCATTCTTGGTAACACGTTAGTATTGAATTGCGTTGTACGCCAGTTAGTCACACTAAAATACTAGATTTGTACGGCTATTTCTGTAATATCTTTTTGAGTTCACGACATTTTAATGACCTACTACCGAAAAGAAGCGTTACTGTCAGTATTGCATTCAAATAAGTTATTTGCTTTGGAAGTATGCTTTCGCGTTTCGGAACGTATTCTTCACTGGCCCAAACGCAAAATTGATTGATATGTGGGGTTTAACGTCCCTAAACCACCATATGATTATGAGAGACGCCGTAGTGGAGGGCTCCGAAAATTTCGACCACCTGGGGTTCTTTAACGTGCACCTAAATCTGAACACACGGGCCTACAACATTTCCGCCTCCATCGGAAATGCAGCCGCCGCAGCCGGGATTCGATCCCGCAACCTGCGGGTCAGCAGCCGAGTACCTCAGCCACTAGACCACCGCGGCGGGGCGCCCAAACACATACCAAGCTTGGTAAATTTATTGTCCTTCTATTTGTGCATATCCTTGTTTACCGCTATTTTAAATGAAAGTGCCACATTAAAAAAAACACTCAGTTTTTATTATTTTTTTTCTGGGCATCGTTTTAGGCATGCAAATATCCTTTACGTTTTGACTCCTACTAAAGGTGATATGACTTCATTAGTTATAATGAATGCGCGTTTATAAATAAAATGTAGTTGCTACCAGCATTTTACTGGTGCTACAAAGGAACACATTTTAGAGGAAGTTTATTTAGACTATGTACAAAATACAAAAACATGATAGAGGACTGGTGTGCCGTGGCCACTGGATCGGTCATGGGTGTGCGAAGAGGGGCACATACATATCTGGACACATACGCGCATCACTGTTTAGACAAAGTTTATTTACGTTGTGTACAAAAATACAAAAATTTCGTAACATTCTGGTAATAAGGGGCATATAGAGATCGGCGCACTTCTGTGCCACGACAAACATGAAGATGTTGTAGTGAACGCACCATTACTCTAATTTACATGACAGACGTGGCGTGCATGTACAAAAATCACGATGATATATTATTACAAAATGAATAGAGTGGTGCAACAATACAATATATGCAATGAAACATAAGTGGTTACAAACAAAAGCATGAACATCTCGACGCGAAACAAAAGCATGAAATACTCGACGGGCGCTGTTTGGTACCACATTGGTTGAAGACTGGGTTGCACACTTTTGTGTTCATGTGCATCGCTATCTCTGTGCTAATACTATGGGAGTGCATAAAGCCGTCCCAAACACGTTACCCAATCAGGTACCAGGTCTCATACAATTGTGAACTCAAGACACTCATAATATACCTTATTATACATGCAGTTGTGTTTAGAAAAAAAAGCATTCCATCGTGGTACGGGACCAATTATAGAAAACAATGTTCAAACATCAAGGACAGCAATAAACACACAAACTACCGAGCGCAAAGTATGTGAAACGTTTAGGAAATGTCCAGTTCCATAAGAAGTTCATAGCACGTGCTACTGTGGACTAACACGCACTCACACACTTATCATGTAATATTAATTTACATTACGATGAATACACAAAATATACATAACTCTACAATAATATAGGTGTATATGTACATCAGCTGTGTTTAGAAAAAGAAAGTAGATGATTTAGAGCACTTCGTACTCTACTACAGGAGAGCATTAAGCCGTCCCCAGGCAGAATTGTCGAAGACCTCGAAGAGATAGCCTATCTGCGTTTTGAAAAAAAAGAAATGTTCGATGATTCACAGTACGATGTACTCTACTTTGGGAGAGCATTAAGGTGTCCCGGTATGGCGCCTTGGCTGCTAATCAGCCGCGAATATGTGTTTAGAAAAAGTTCTTAACAATTTAGAGCACTTTGTACTCTACTAAGGGCGAGCAAAAAGCCGTTCCGTGGCCCATTGCCATTACTGTGTGTTTAGAAAAAGTGTTCAACGATTTAAAGTACTTGGTACTCTACTATGGGAGAGCATAAAGCCGTCCCGATGCCACTAAGGAGAATTTCAAACCCACTACTAAATGCTGTTCACTTGCAAGTATATCTAATTAGGTCATCTTTGCGAAAGCTGACTTACCCTAATAGCAAATTACAGTGTGTCTCATGATTGACAGAGGAATGTTTGATCGTTACCCATTCCTACACCCAAATGCAGAGTAGCACATCATATCCTAGCATTTGATTCACCTCGCTGCCTTCCCTTTTCTTTCTTTCTCTTGATTGTTGCCCAGAGCCGTTCAGTTGAAATTTTGCTCATTTATGTTAAGCCTTAAAAGGCGAGTTGGCTACCACCACATTCTTATACACACACACACACACTGGCACTCGCACCAAAGCACCGGGAAATCACGAGTTTTGGTGTATAAGATCAGGAAAAAATTGATACGTCAAATAGAGAAGTGTCTATTTCGCCCACCATCAGGAAATACTTGGGTTAGGCAAGATTCTGTAACAGATTACTTGTGAAACAAGCAACAGGATCCAGGTACTTGCTGTCAGCCGCTTGTAGCATTAACTTACTGTCAGCGTTAGCAGATGTACTAAAATATTAAATGTATTAATATGCTCAGTATGCAAACCAAAAACGTGTTCAAACTGTAGTGTATACGTTGGATCTTTCTTCTTCAATGTATTCTGTATCTGTGTATAAGTTATTTGTTTTTTTATTCAGAAAAGTGTGCATCCTAATCTAAAATGTCGTTCATAGTATAAGTATCTCCTGCCTGTAATATATCTAAGTTATAATTGCATGGATTTACGCTAGCATTGTGCTAAGGATTCAGGTGTTGCTACACGTTTTTTAGTGTATTCTGTTTATTAGTAATGAAGTTCAAAAGTTCAAAGTTACTGCATTACACCTAACGTTAGGTACGCGATGCGGTATCAAAAAACGTATTCCAAGGAGGAAACGTGCCACTTTTACCACTTAAAGGATTGACCGGTCGTACTTACATGCTCAGAGAATAAGAAAAGAAATATCCCCAGACGTGGAAGAACCGGCCAATTCATTAGGGCCCTACCAAGGAGAAAAAGAAAAGGATGTGCCTCTGAAACGCCTGTGCCAGGTTTAGCGGCGCGTTACAACGATGGCTCGCTTCGTTCGAGACACGTCCAGCGGTGAGACGGGCCAGAGCTGCGGATACGAAGCGTCGCCGTAAGAGCCGCGGACGCTGATCACTTTGGACGGGACACAATGAGTCTATTCAGGGCGTCGTTATTAATCGTCCCTCCTCCCCCCTTATTTTTTCCCAGTCCTCCTCAATGGCCCTTTCCACAGGCGTAGCGTGACCTTTTCTGCCCTCCCTCTTCGTCGCTTCGCGGGCTCCAATTGTCGACGGTTCACGGGAGCTTCCACAATTCCCCCCGCACCTTCCGCCGACATTTGTGCCTTTCCCTTCCCGTTGTCTCCTCTCGTTATGCTTGGCCGTTTGACAGCCGAGCTATGCGAGACACGCGGTCGGTGGTGTCGAAGAAGGAAAATGAGCTCGTCGCATGCGCTTTTGTTTCTCGCCTTCATTTCATTTCACGACGCATCGAGCTGTCGTTTTGGTCATGCTCTCGATGTGGCAATCCAGCCTCGATACTAAATAAGCACTAACAAAACGATAAGAAGGGAGTACGAAGCGAAACGAAGGAGATTGCGGCGTGCTTCCTTCGTACCGCTTTCCTCCTTTGCCCCTTTCGGTTCCTCCTTTGCCCCCTTTCGGTTCCTCCGTTGCCCCCTTTCGATTCCGTTTGGGTCCTCCGTCGAGGACGACGCCATCGCGATGAGTGTAATCCCGTTAGGAGCGCCTTTAATTCACTTTGCCCGCCCAATTGGGAGAAAGTGAAGGACGGCCGACGCGCTCCGACGGCCGCGCCTATATCGAACCCGCACTCACCCTGGCTTTGTTTGCGGCATCGCCATTGTTTCGGGGGGCCCTGTGAATCGCTCTTCTTTCTCTTCGGACAGCACGTGGCGGGCTTTGGTTTCTCTTGTCTCCGATTCCCGTCCTCCCTTTCGTCTTCACCATTTTTTACTTTTTTGTTTTGCTATTATTTTTTTCTTGCTAACCACGTATTCTTTCGCTGTCTCTATTGTGAAGACAGCAAAAAAAAGCACTGCAATGCAGAAGTAAACCTGAACTTTTCGCCTTTCGCTGTGTACTATTTAGCGTTATTTTGCGCACTCTCTATTACTAAATAGGTTTTTGATATTGTGCATCACACATCTGCGTGCGATTGTCGTCAATACGACGCAAACAGTTCGTTCCTTGGTGTGTTTACAAATGCAGCAAATGTCAGTATACGATCGGTTTTAATTTCAACTGTGGCCATTCGTTGCTCGCCTTGAACATGGTGAGGCACAAATCACGGCGGATCGACTGCTAAATTGACAATTCGCGGACCTGAAACACTCCCGAAAAAGCCTTAAAGTATCAGTTTAGATTGAAACATTTTGCCCACCTGGCGTTTTCTTTGATTTCGACAGGGGGTAGGAAAGTACGGGTTTTACCTCTAATAATGCATATAGCAATGATATCTCAAAAATGAATGTCATTTTTTTTGCCAATAATCACGGATAAGGCTTCAGTAGTAACGAAGTTGTTAACACTCATGCAGTGGCTCCAGAAGTGTGCATGACCAGACATCAAAACAAAGTCAAGTGGAAGCGTTAATAAAGAGGCTCCAGATGACTGGAACCATTAGTTTCGTATTAAGGAAGAAAGGAAGAAAGAAGGAAGGAAGGAAGGAAGGAAGGAAGGAAGGAAGGAAGGAAGGAAGGAAGGAAGGAAGGAAGGAAGGAAGGAAGGAAGGAAGGAAGGAAGGAAGGAAGGAAGGAAGGAAGGAAGAAAGGAAGGAAGGAAGGAAGGAAGGAAAGAAAGAAAGAAGGTAAGAAAGAAAGAAAGAAAGAAAGAAATAAAGAAACAAAAGAGGCGAGAAAGAAAGAAAAAACTTCGTTGAGACGCCACGGGAAACTTCAGACTTGAAAAATATGGTGTTACATAAGCACTCGAGAAGGCGGCACTCACAAGGGAGATCGAGACTCGAACGAATCACAATGGACACTTATCGACTACGTGACACCGAGGCGAGGCGCCACGAGCGGGAGCCTCTTCTGTCACGAGGCCTTCGACCCGGCACCCTTTATTTACGATCAGTGATATCTCCCGTAGTATACGTACATACTATATATATATATATATATATATATACTTGACTCGCCCTCCCAACAAACGCGTTCTTCGCATCAACATCAACTCCACTCGACGTTGACCACATTTTTGAATGTTTCTATTTTAACGTGTTTTTTTGCCTCATAGGCGGCGCGCACCTCTTTCATGCTCAGTTGGCTTGGCTGTGGCGCTATGCGACCTTTTAGAAGGTGCAAAATGGGGGTTCAAAATCGAAAGTCTCTCGCCTCGTTCAAGACGCCGCCACGTGGCGGAGTCGAAAGGAAGCTGGCTTTCATAGCTTCATCCTTTCGGCCGTTGTGGGGATCGAGGAGTGCGTGATCATAAACGATTTTATGGCTCCGAGAAATATGCTGCCCGGAAGTGCACGGGCTTTATTCGGCAGCTGCGAGCCTCTCCTTCGTTGGAAAGGACAAACGCATGGACACGTATCGCGGACAAATTGGATCCCATAAACGTCGCGATTCGGGACGCTAACGGTACTGCACCGCACTCACTGGAGCGCGGTGGAGTGATAGGTCGGCCGTAAAAGGGGTTACGATTTGAGTGGTGCAGTGCGAAGTAAATAGAAAGAAGAAATGGAACGGCAGAGTCCAGGAAACGTGGCATCTGACTGTTTGCTCAATAGAATTTCTATTTATCAGCAATGCTTTCTTTTACTCTAATCTTAGTGTTGTTTTTTTGTTTGTTTTTTGGGGGGAGGGGGTCATAGCTATTTAACTCAAACATCCTGTCGCCCATTTCTTGGCCCATTCCCCTTTGTGGGAGAGGATCATGAGCAAGAAAATTTCATCATCGTCATCACCATCATCAACAACAACAACATTACACCGCAAGTGAGGACTGAAGAAACGAGAATTTTGAAGCCAGAGAGAAGACGACAGAGATGAAGCGAATGTAGCCGCCCAGGCATAGACAACGTTAACAGGTAGTAATGAAAGCACCCATCAATCGAATTTTATCTTTCCCTCGTTGTACTCAGATTTGGGTGCACGTTAAAGAACCCAAGGTGGTCGAAATTTCCGGAGCCCTCCACTACGGCGTCTCTCATAACCATATGGTGGTTTTGGGACGTTAAACCCCACATATCAATCTATCAATCATATCTTTCCCTCGTGACTGGCCATGTGAAACGTTAGTTTAGGCAGGAGCATGGCGGGTGATTCACGCGAAAAGCTTTTAACGCGACAGCGTTAAAGAGTTAGTTTCACGGAAATTTCGGCGACGGTTTCGGCGTGTGTTGAAGATTGGGCGAGTTGGTTCGTCGTACTTGAACTGGTATAGCGCATTACGGGGAAGAAGAAACGGCCGAGCAGACCGACACACGTTTTAGGAGGGGCGTGTAGTTGAAATAAATATGGGTTTGGGCGCTCTACTGCTGACCTGAAGGTTATGAGATAGAAACCCGGCTACGGAAGCCTAATTTCGATGAAAGTGAAAATGGTAGAGGCCCATGACTTTACATCAGACACTCCAGAGCCCGTAGCCCTCCAGTACGGCCTTCCTATTCATTACATCTTAGTTTTCAGAGCTACAACTCGTACAATTTTCATTATTATCTCCTAAATTTCAAAGAGCCTGGCTGCGATTACAAGTGCAAGAGATTTTTGCGCACTAAATGCTGAACAGAAAAGAAAATCTGGCAATTCACTACGTCACATTGATATTCGCTACGCCACATTGATACACACACACACACAGACGTGCACGCGCGCGAGCTTGTCTGTGTGTGTGTTTCGAAGACAACATTTCATTTTTTCACCTTTTTTTTCTTGCATCAGGCAGCATATTTAACAGAGCCAAACGAAGATATTCGCTGTACTTGACATGCACAATTCACTAACTTTTGCCTCTAACACCCGTATACTCAATACTTTTATATACACTACATGGGAAGCTTCATTCGTCAGTTTCGTATGTTCATCAGTGCGCTCTTATTTATCGCACAAAGTGAGGTGCTCATTCTTTGCAATCTTTCTCATCGGTATTGTATTCAGAAAAGTTACTACATTGACACTGATAATAAAAATTGAATATAACTACACTTGGCTCCTTCAGCCACTACATGATCCAGATACAATCTCTAACTTCGATTCCTGGAAAGCCCCTTTCAAAGGTCAGCACGAAGCGATTATGCACTCGACGAGGTTAACGTTATGCGCGTCTCAAGAAAATTCTCCATTGATGTTTGCCTTCAGTTTATCTCTGATATGCCTTTCACGAAATGTCAGTGCCCTCAAGAAGTCAGTGCCACATTTGCATGTTGATAAGTGTCAAGATTCATACAGGGCTTGTACGTGTGTGGTGTGGCCAATTTTGTCAACTATGCACCAGTAAAAGTAAAAAAAAAGAACTTCTCGGGCACTTCTAAGCACACGCACATTGGCTGACTTCAAATCCTTACGACTTATCATTACCACCTCGTCAAGCAATCTCTGCGACTCGGCATCACCTTGCAATGAGGCACGGGATAGCAGAGTAATCGCAGCTATTGGCTAGAGTTGATAAGACAACACAAGAGCCTTGCTCGACGCTGAACTGTCGCTGTAATGAGAGTCCTCTCTCGGTGCCCACCAAGGAATGCCTGGCGGCAAGCTTCTCAGGATGCCGAATAGGGGAAATGGATTCCACGTCCATTCGAGATATAGAATCAAAGAGTCTACGCAGCGGGATAAAACGCATAAAAATGGAATCGAACAGTAAGAGAAAGAGAGAGAGAGAGAGAGATCACACGCACACCAGGTCCCGTTAAGGCGTCCGTTTGTTTATCCGGCACGCTTACGGGCTCCGGGAAGTACTCGAAAAGCGGTTTGCAGCCACTATCTCGGCGGGTGGCAGCGGTGATAGAGAGCCATACCGTTGGAAATAGGAGAGAAAGGGAAGAGGGGGGTGCCCGGTGTTTCCCGAATGCCTCCGCAGCAGGAAGGGGAGCGTGGAAGAGGGTCTCGGTTTCTGCCGCGAGGAATGCACCACCACGTTCTCTCGCGTGGCGTTCATTTGCATCCGACGTGATAAATTACTCCGGGGGTCGGTCTCGCGTCACCTGCCTAAGTAAATAGAGCCGTTTTTCTCTCCCTCGACCCTCCTCGCCAAACCTCGAGCAAAGAGAGCGTGCCAGAAAGAAAGCTC
Organism: Rhipicephalus annulatus; assembly: GCA_013436015.1. NCBI lineage: Eukaryota > Metazoa > Arthropoda > Arachnida > Ixodida > Ixodidae > Rhipicephalus > Rhipicephalus annulatus. The sequence continues at coordinate 4,886 of WOVY01010303.1, read as the reverse complement.
TGTGCCCGGTGGAGCTGTTTTTTCGTTGTTGCGGTTGTTTTATTTCGTGTCTTTATTCTGGTTGTTTTAACCTGTGTCTTAGAGGGAAGATGAACGTTCGGTACGCAAGTCCACGGGCCAATTGTTCGGGCCGTAAAAATGACAGCAGTAGAGGGATGAAATGCAGTTGTGGTGGGATTTAAAACGGCGGAAAGAACTTATTTCAAGCCTCTCTTTCTCTCTCTCTCTCTTTCTCTACGCGCGCGCGCGTGTGTGTTCGTGCGTGCGTGTGTGTGTGTGTGTGTGTGTGTGTGTGTGCGTGTGTGTGTGTGTGTGTGTGTGTGCGTGTGTGTGTGTGTGTGTGTGTGTGTGTGTGTGTGTGTGTGTGTGTCGCGCAGCACTAATAAGTGATAGTTCACAAACAACTACAGCACCTTTTATTCAACAGCACCGCTTGACTTCGGGCACAAACTGCGACGGCTGACCCCGCAGCTGGCTTGTAAAGCTATACCACGCCCCTTGGGACCGTGCCCTGCAATACAACGCTGAAGGTGCGCGCGCTAAGCGCATCCGACGTTGCGGGGAATGTCGGTGTCTTCTTTCTATTGGCCCTGAGTGGCAAATTTCTTTATTTTCTTCTCGGAATAAGCATCTTTATCTATGATTTGACCTTCTCAGAAACTAAGCAGACCATCTGCGATCCACATGGTGATGTTGGTGAGCTAACAGATTGTCTACTGAGCGTTGGCTTTTGATAAGACTTCATTGTTGTTTGAAAATTATAAACTAAAACAGTGTACAGGAGTCATCATAGTCACCATAGTGAAGAATTTTTGGGCATGCTCTGTACTTTTTATACGCGCGCCTACCTATTATCGCCCGACAGTGGCTGTGCATGCCTGCTCGTATGACCGAGCTCAGGCGCTACTTGTGCCTCCCGTTTAAGAAATGTGATTTGTATGTCGCAAACGCTAGATGCGCACCGATATAAACTGTGTCCTTGCGTGCGATGTCTTTTCGCTTGCCTAGTCTGCAGATGTTTCATAGGATCCGATGTTTCGGACACGCGTAAAGCGAGAGGCAGCAGGCACCGTTCGTGCCACTCTGACAGAGCTCTTCACCACACAAGTTTTAAAACATCGACTGTTAGGGGGTGAGATATGTTCGCACTTTTCTGTGGTATCCAAGAGCTGGCCTTGTTCGCTTAACTGGTCAAGGGTTTGGCCCATCTGCCCCAAAATCGAAGCATTTGATGAATGGTTCAAGCATTGATTGGTAGAAGAACACTCAAATAAACACGCTGCACCACGCTAAGCTGACGGGCCACGACACCACCCACCAGCGTTCGCTTTAGTCGAGTAGACCATCACACCACACGCGCACACACCAGTTCATTGCAAGGTGTCCGGCCAGTGCCTCTCACTCCGGAAACAGCCGCGTGATGGGTGCAGTTCTCACACACGGAGGCGAGTCTTGGCTAAACTTCGTCTGGGGCCGGTATAGCTACGAACCTTACTTGGTGCATTTTTAAATGTTCTTAGCGAAATTTGACGACTTCGAGCGTAACTATCCATTTATCTATCTATATAGCCGCCTACGACTCTTAGCTTTCGCAACCGTTTTAATGATGGGATCTATACCTGCATTTTCAAAGCATAAGATGACTGTATGACGACCATAAGTTACTAGTCATAATATGAAAATTATCATACGTATGCCATGAATGTTTTGATTTACATGTCATGGTCTCCCTACTCTTTTTTTACCATTATTCTTTATCACTGTAAACGCCTTGTTTTCTGGTCCAAACCATAAGTTTTTTTTTTGCGAATGAGGAGGACAGGTTTATGGATCAGTAAACTATTATCTGCATCATTGGGGATTGCAGAAGCAACGTGTGGCCTCAAATATTATTCCGGTAGTAATTCGGTAATTAAGATAATCAAGGGGGGCATGATACAGAATGATCGCTGTACTTCACGTTAAGGTTCAATGTTCAACGTCTCTACAAGACACCTCAAATACCCGACATTTATTAAACACGCTAACTTGACCAAATAATAATTTTTCTCACACTACAACAACGAAACACCCAATATTGCTTTGCCAACATCAGTTCACCGTTCCTTTCTCCGGGAGCCAAGATAAATAGTCGGACGTCCTAAAACACGGCGCCGAGTTCTGATACGCAAACTCGCTTCTTCACTAGCGCAAATCTTGAAGCTCCAGCTTGCGCAAGAAAGAAAAAAAAAACGCTTCCAAGGCCTTTCGGGCGTCCTTCATCAGAGTATTCCAATTACGTTTGATCTGCTCATGAAACGACCCGACTCGCGGGCGAAACGCGAAGGGAGTGGCAGGCGCGTTGATGAATCGACGCCTAATAAACAACGACGAACCACTCTTGTCTCCTCACGGCTGTAGCGGAAGTACAAACTTGTACATATTGCCGAGACGAGGTGGTGGCGGTAGCAGCGGCGTAATTATTTTTTCCCTCCGTCAATTAGACCGCTTCGCGGGGTGTAGTGCACCGAAAAAGCGCTCGCTTTCGCATTCGGAGTAATTGCGCCAGCCGTGCACGGTGGCGGGAGCTCGCGCGGGAAGCACGCCTCGACTTCTTGCCGGCCACTTTGGCCCCGCGCATGATTAAGAAGATGGCCGCCTCGCGCCTGCAGTAGGACTTCTATTTTCACCGAGCCCGGCGATCGTTCCCTGCGAGAAGTTAATCTGACTCCGGTACACGTGTCGGCGAGGGTGAGGACTGTGTAGCGTCAGTCATTTAACGTTCTCGTGCCGGTTGCCCACCAGACGGAATTAGTTGACGTGTTGTGGCAAATGAGCAACGTGCGCGGATCTTCTTCTGAGCCGGCGATGAGCGAAGTGACACGAACTCGGATTATGCCGCGACCAGTCTTAGTCCGCAATATTCTCGCCTACAAGATTCAGTAATGTATTGAGGAATGCCGACGCAGAGTTACCAGCAATTACGCAGATAGGCGTTAAGCGTCCCAGTGGGCGGCTGTAAGATTGAAGGAACATCACGAAACCTCACTGTCGCTCACTTTATTTATTAGTAGGGCACCCGAAAGAAAACAAAAACGGATACACGGACGCAAAACAAATGATTTAATTTAATTTGTGTTTTATTGATTATTACTGCCTTTCCGCTGATTCCTTAATTATCAGCGAGCCGGTCAGTTCCTGTTAAAGCATCGCTACCGGAAGAGTGGCGGACAAGACTACAAAGTAGGGGGAGATGGAAGCAAGATAAAGAAAAAGATATAGGTTCGCCATAACCAGGCTTTCTAATATTATGTTCATAAACCTTCAGGTCACGTTCGTTAGGGCGATAGCTCAACGTTCATGCCAGAACGATACTAATGAGAAAACGGCGATAAGAGACGCGTCAGCCTGCTTCAGATAGTCTAGCATGTCCTTAATAAAGAAGTTCTGTGGCCGAAACAGAACGCAGATACGGAACGCTGGTGCGCTTCACTCAAGTTCTGGCACGCCCTTCCCATCAAACGTCCTCAAAATGTGCTTCCGGTAGTAAACTTGGTTGACACGAATCGGGCTCGTTGATATTTGCATTCTCGCAACTCGTCGCGAGCGGGCTCACCCTATGACAAGTTGCACTGTGTGTTGCTTTCATGCCTCAAATTTGGCAATGTAAAACGTTGAAGCAAACAATCGCATTTACTCCTATTGTGCGCTGCAACCCGATGAGCAGTGGCGTTATCTTTTTTTTATTAGCAAAGTAGCCAGGACGCTTCCGAAATGTCGTCAATATCAGCCAAAAGTTGCCAAACAATGATGACGACGACGACGACGACGATGATAATGATGTTTTTTAGTCTTTTCTTTTTGATTTATTGAAGCACGCAAATAGGTATTTTTTATTCCGACAATACTTTAAAACGAATTTTTGTTGTGGCGAATGAAGTTGAACTGCGCTTCCACCTCCTGGCTAGGCCACTCTGAGGGCAGTGCACCAGTTTGCACTGGACCGTGTTGACCTTCTCTAACTGGAACGTAAGGAGTGCTCGGAACAGCCACATCACACTCCAAGGATTCCGGCGCCACAAGCCGCTTGATCCTGCATGCTTTGGCCTCATTTATTGAAGCTCGTTCCAAGCATTTCATTGTCCCGTAGATTGCTAATATTCTATGTCTCTTTACAACAATCTACCTCAAATTTTGAAAGTGCCCAAAAAAAGTACCCCAAAAAAGGTGGAATTCTCGTGAGCATGACTGGAAAGACGCTAAAATTTAGCGACCTTTTTTGCTAAGTCGATGCTTATGTCGAAGAGTAGTGAGTCAGAATTGGCATGAAAGTGTAGTTTATTTTACTTTTGACTACATTAGGTACCAGAAAGCCGAAAAAACAGGGCCTGCATTTTGCTAAAGCGTTCTCTGTTGAAAACATTTGTGACAGTATTTCGGATAATTTTGATGCTTGATATAGCAATAATGATGCCTGCCGATCAATGGAACGCCGCAATTATTAATTGATATGTGGGGTTTAACGTCCCAAAACCACCGTATGATTATGAGCGACGCCGTAGTGAGGGAACCCGGAAATTTGGACGACCTGGGGTTCGTTTATCTGCACACGGGCCTACAGCCTTCGCGCCTCCGTCAGAAATGCAGCCACCACAGCCTGGATTTGATCCCTCGACCTGCGGTTCAGGCAGCGAGTACCTTATCCACTAGACACCGCGGCAAGGTAAAACCGCGATTAAGGAAAAGGAGTTAGTAAATTCCACACCCAGCACCGCATTTCTTTTCGCTTGCAATATCCAAAGTGGCATGAAATGACGCTATTCGGTGCGTGGCCAAGTGTTTTGTTCGCTAAATATGGCGGAGGAAGTCACAATTTTAGTACAAAAAAAGCACTCTATTTTCAGACA